>OY783198.1:27500143-28032643 GCA_963678675.1 Xiphydria camelus
TTACTTGCGAGGTCGCAAGTAATTATCTAATTTACACCAATCAAATGTTTTCTTACGTTAATTTGACATTTCTTCCACGCAATTACATACTATTCCATATAATTACAAGGAATTTCATCTCTAATTGATATACCTATCAGAAAATTTCACTGATATAAACAAATAATTACTCGCGACCCCGCCAATAATGTTCAGTAGATTCAACTGATTCTTTTCATCCGTGTATCGTCCTTTACGTAACTCCCATCTCGCCCGTATACATGTATCTATACAGAGTACCGCGTACACAGTTACTCCCTTTCAAGCGAGTCGCGTAAGCACACACGCCCGGCGGCACGCACGCACGCACGCACCGCGCGGTCCCCACGTGCCGCCCGCTTCGCACGCCGCCGCGCCACGCGGCTCTCCGCCGCGGCACCTTATTCGCACGCACGCTCCGTACGCGCCCTGCAGCGCGCGAGCTGCAAAAATTGACATCGGCGCCCGCGCGTCCCCGCAACGCGCCCTTTGATCCGCGCGGTGTGGGATAGGTCGTCGACGCGGACGGGAATCGTCGCAGATTCCGCGTGCCGACCTTTCGTCGCGCACACACACACGCGCGCGCGCGTCAAACGGAGGAAAGGCGACGGGGGTGGAGGACGAGTGCCGCCATGTTGTCTGGTTACCCCGCATTGCGCCAGTGAACTCGACCGCCTACCCACCTAGCTATACGATACACATCCGTCCGTCTGATCCGTGCCCTCCATATACCCATCCGTCGGGCGTGCTCGCAGTCGTTGAAACGCGAGAATCGCACGCGAACCGTGCGTACGCGTTCGACGTAACGGGAAGAACTCGGATGACGCTCTCTCGCGCTCCCCCCGGTGGCGCGATAGAGAGAGAAAGAAAGAGAGAGAGAGCAGGAACGCGAAACTATACGGCAAAGAGCGATATCGCTTTGGGAAAGAGACTGTGTAGTCGTTCCGGGGGATCCCCTTTAAGCGGGAAAAATCGATTTGACCGAGGGTGGGTGGTATAGGACCGACTATATCCACAGACCGGCTGGAATTCGTCCCGTTATTAGGTGTGTACGTATACGTGCGGCTATATAGGCTCCAACGGGAGGAGGAGTCCCTACATCCGTACACGCGTACTCGTCGGACTTCGATATACGTACGCGCGCGCGGGGCTGTATCCCGTGCGAGTAGATAGTTCCCTTTCGACCCCGCCGCCGCCGCCGCCGCCGTAGGGTGTGTCGGGCTTCTCTTGCGGCGGAGTTACGGGAGAGAGCGCAGGTGCGAACCGCGCGCGGGGATGCGTCGCCGGAGCCCCGGGATCCCACCTGCCCGCCGCGCCGTATGCACCCGACACGTGCACGCAGGGGGCGCGCGCGCGCGCACGCCGAAAAAATCGCTCGCGATCCGCTTCGGAGCCGGGCGATCGTCGCGCTGTTTCGCTCGCGCGAAATTCGAGAGAGGCGCGCGCGCGGAGGAGGAGGTGCGTACGGGGGTGTAACGCGATATCGCGATATCAGAGCCACTTCTCGTTTGTTGGCTCGTTAACGACTTTCGGTGTAACCGAATATTCGGCGTACGGTGTAACGCGGGTATACGGATGCGCGCGTTGGCGGTGTCGTTGTCTTTCGGCGACCCCTTCGAGCCTCTCTCTCCCTCGTCCCCCGAACGTCGTCACGAGCGGAAGAGGAAAAATTGCGAGAATTAACGAGAATTCGTTCCAGGAAATTCCGTCGCCGACGATTTTTATCGCCGTTTAATCATTCGCTCGGCCGAGTTTGACCAGCGCGTGTTTCTTCTCAACCTTGTCTATCGGATCACCCCCCCCCCCCTCTCGCGGTCGCCCGAAGTCGTGATGCAGTATAGGTAGGAGGGGCGGAGAGGGGCGCCTATTTGTCTGTCGCGCGTCTGACGATCAGAAGCGTCCCGGAACGTCCTTCCGGAAGAGAAAGAAAAAAAACACTGGAACCAATCCAGTCGCGAAATTTCGCCTCTCCCCGGTGTGCTCGCGCGAACTCGCGCGACTGCACTACTCCGCGTATGTGGAGCTGTGCGCGCGATAGCCGGCACGAATCATACCTATAAATAAGATCGCGAGTATCGGCCGATGCGTGCGCATACACGTACAGCGGGTCGCGTATAAAAGTACGTCGCAGGTACCGTTGTACCGCGGCGCGACGGCGGCGAACACGCGCGTGTATATACGCGCGCGACGGTAGAGATTCGTAGCGATCGATGTGTCCGGCGCCGGGTGTGTGATGGTGTCTCTCGGATGAAAGCGCGAGTGGCGGCACTCCGACGAGACGGAACGGGACGTCGACCGTGCGCCGCCGATTACCGCTCGTTTCGTCGTACGTCCAAGAGAAAGGAGGAATTTGTTTGCCGGCGCGGAGGAGAAAAAAAAAAAAGTATCGCAAAGCCGGCGCCAAGCTCCCGCGCGGGCATCGTCAAGACGCGATTGTCGTACCCTAGCGCAGACCCGTCCGCCGGCGTACACCGCTGCGTGGAGAGCGGCGACGAAACCACGAATCTACGCGGGGCTCGCGTGTGTCGTATGCCGGCCGACTCGTCGTCTCGCCGCCACTCCGGTGGTACGCTGTCGCGCGGAGAGACGCGACAATTTTACGTCTCCGCGCATCACTCGTTCCACTCTTTACCCCACTCCATCGCGCGCGCTCCATCTATCTCTCTCTCTCTGTTTCTCCATCGCCAACCCCGAGTCCACGACCGCTACGCGCGTCGCGTGCGTATTCCCTCGTATACGGCGCGCGGACACATCCGAAGGTATAGGTGGGACTCGAGGTAGAGTGGGGACGCGAGGGAAGAAAGAAGTATCGCCAAGCCGCGCTCTGCACGGCTAACGTCTGGCGCGCGTCTGCTTGGCCGCGCGACGCGACGCGGCGACCGTCTCGACTTGATTAAAGAGGGAGGCTAGACCGCGCTAGAGAGCTTTCGCACCGCGTCGCACCTACGTAGCGCTTTCGACGGTATTTTTTCGCTCGCGAGCGACGCATCGATTCCTACGACCCTAAATATAGTCGCGGGAACGTCCTTTTTTCACCCTCCCCCCGGATGTGTGAATCATCGCGAGAGACGGAGGACCTCTTTGCCCGGCATTGACGAGTGTCGATCGCGCGCTCGCGCGCGCGCCGGTGACCCTTGTAAGAATTCCGGACTTTCGGTTATTTTCGTTCACACTGTGCTCCAGCTTTATTTCCCTTGCAGCGCGAGCGGCTTTCGAATTAAGAGCTCCGAGCGCGATTCGACGCTCTTGCGAGTTGTATCGGTTTTATCGAGACGTCGTTAATAGGGTAGTTGCTTCATTTGTTAAATTAACGATTCGAAAAATTTGGAAAAAATTATCAACCCCGTATTTTTTCATTTTTCATTTTCCGCCTCATCTGAGCCGAAATACGCGATATTTAGAAATGCAACATACGTCATCGTTCAGTAATTCTATGTCTCTCGCACTCAATGTCTGACGTAAGCGCGTCTTTCACGGCTCTTCGATGACATCATGATTCGGCAGAACTCGGCGAATAATTATTTTTTTCGGGCATTCCTTTTCATGGGATGTCGAATATGTGCACGGATTACAAATTGAATTTAGAAGTATGAGAATTGTTTTCTAGTCAAATACCGTGAGAGAGAGAGTGGCTCCAGGTGTACTCATCGCGCTAATCGAACGTGCGAAAATATGGAGCCATTGCACGGAAAAAAAAAAAAATTAATCGTAGCATTTACAAAGTTTGTGGTAAATTTCGGGACAATGACAACTCGTCTAATTTTAACTGAAATTCTAGTCATCGTAACGATAACACGGATCTTGTCCCGAAATTTACCACAAACTTTGTCAAAACGCCACGATTTATTTATTTCCGTGCGCGCACTGGAACCGAACGCGCGCTATAAACGACTCCCAAAATAACAATCTCATCATGGCTTAATTTGGAAGAATACAGGACACACTCGGAGCGCGTGCCGATTCCGCGAACCGACCGCCTCCGCGATTGAAATAAAATCGCTGCCAACTCGGCCGCTTTACAGCCCCGGGCCTAATCGACGATGAAAATCTCGACGATCGTACATGTCGTCCCTCTCGCGTCGCTGCAAAAACGCGCCGCGCTATCCGTCCACCCTTGGCGCGGATCACGCGAAAAAGCACTAAACCGATCGAGCTCAAATTTGGCGTGCGGATATTTTCAGGCAACTCCCACGAGGATTCCCGTGTAGGTCGTAACCCGCACCTCCGCCTATAAATTACCCCGGCGACGAAGCCGGGTCGCGGAAGCTGGTTAGCGATAACGAAGGGGTGGAAAAAATGTGGAATCGATCGGCGTGCCGCGCGCACGACGACGAAGGAGAACGCGGTCCCGCTCGGCGAGGACCCGCCGTTGTAGCCGCCCCGAGCAACCGCCCCCGGGGGTCGAGCACCCCTCGAATGAACTCCTGCTTTTCTTCCACGGGTATTCCGGAAGAATCGCCGAACGCGCGCCGCGCTGCTTTCCGGGGATTGATCGTTTCGGCAAACAAACAAAAAAAAGTCCCTCCCCTGTCGGTTCACACCGCGGAGGAAAAAGAGGGAAAGCCGTGGACGAGCGCGCGGGGGGGGGGGGGGAGGGGGGACCAGAGGCGACTCGACGTATGATTTTCACCTCGATCCGCCCTCCGGCAAACGCATCGACATCACACGTCTCGCGCAGCCCAACTATTTTTATTTTTCCGCCGAGAATAACCTCCTCTCTTTCTCGCTCTTTCTTTCTCTCCCAGCAGAGTCCGATCCTCGTTCGTTCTTTTTCGGCCGGACGGTTGCTGCGCCGCGCGCGACGGACCGCCCGACCGGCGCGGATCGCGGCGCGCGCCCCTGTGCACCGCGGATAATCGCGCGTGCGAATTTCTTCCCCCCGACTCGCGAGACACGCGGGAGGATGACCTCGCGCCGCGCTTCGAGTCACGGTTTCGCGGCGACGGCCGCACGCGGACGCCCTTTCCCCCGCTCCCCCCGCGCGCACCGACGCGATCGACATTTCCTTGCGACGCGGTGGCGCGCGCGCGGCTCAACGCTAGGTACCTACGCGAGGCGCTCGTGGAAAATTGCGAGATCGCACGCGGGTAACCGGCGGATCGCGGACGCGACGGAGAGGCGTTGGCCGAGCGCGTCCGCGTGTCCGTCTATCCGTCGCGGAACAGAAATACACCCGTCGTGCCCGGCCTATTTTTGTACCTCGTCTCCTCCCCTTCACCCCGTGTCGCCCACTGTTGTCTCTCCTGTTCCCTCTCGCCTGCTCTCTCTCTCTCTCTCTCTCTCTCTCTCTCTCTTTCTCTCGCGGTTTCTCTGTAGGATCTACGCCGGTCGCGTACAGTCCTGCATCCTGCAGACTCACTGTCTCTCCCGCCGCGCGCATATATCTTCTATTTCGCCCCTATATCGCACACCCCATGGAGCTATACGAGGCGCGCACGCGCCTCTGCACGGCTGTGTTGTATGTCGCTCATACGTATATGCATGGTACAGAGACGCAGATCATCATTGGCGAAGATCCGATCTCGATAAACTGTCACCCCTCCTCCGTCCATCCCGCTTGTTCGACATTTTTTGTTTCGGACGGGTTCGTGGAAAAGGGTCGTACACTAATTCTTCTCTGCTTCGTTTTTCTGCAGGGTCTGCGTCCAATGCACGCCGCTCGCGAAGACGCGGGGCTAAAAATGAGAGCGCGGAAAAAAAAAGTGAGACGCGAGTATCCTCCTCTGTAGCTTCCGAAGCGGCATTTCGTATATCGGTCCGCGTGCGTTTGCTAAAATTAAGACGTTTTCGCGTTTTGGTTCGACTTTCTCTCTGCGGCGGTAGGTAGCGAGTTTAACGAGAATTTCAATTCTTTGCGGATATATTTCGGCTTTCGCGATCCTTTCGGAACGAATGCGCGTTCGACGATCGGGTGTCGACGCGAAATTTGACGTTGAAAAGGTGGAGAAAGAAGAACAACAGTCCGCCGAGCGACCGAGTTGATTAAGATTCCACTCGTCTTACGGCCACCTACTCAGATCGGTACGAAATTTTCGGATTGATCAATTTCGCGCAGTTTCATCGTCTGGATCGATCCATCGAAATACAGGGGAAAATCGAGCGATCTCTCGAACAACCGATTTTTTTTCGATATCGGTAAAACGACCGATCCCAGCCGCTCCTAACGATCAGGCAACCAGCCCCACCGCGTTGCACTCGGCGGCCCGCATTGCATCCGCGTACACCTACACGATACATGAGTGCACCGCGCGTTGCCGATCGGATCTACAAATCGGCCAGTCCGATTATAGAATCGCCTTCTTGGACTTGAACCAATCCTGACCTTCCCTGCTACGCTGACCGACCTAGAAAATATCTCTATATATATAGCAGCCTACGGTGCGCCTACGGTAACTGCACGTCCAGACCGCGAAGGGAACTCGAGATCCGTGCGCGCTGCGCGCTTTTCATCGTACAACCTGTACGCGCCCGTCTATATCGGGAGATCAAGCGCGAGGGGAGAAAGGAGGGATGAAAAATGCACGCCACTCGCGGTAACCGTTGAGAGCGGGCGAATATACAGGGTCTTTGGTTTAATACACGCCGGTGCGTTCGCTGCGTTTTCCTGTAATTCGGTAGTGGAGTATCGGCAGCCAAGATCCGAACCAAATAGACGTATCGGGCCGAGAAACATCGGTCATCTCGGTAGTGGTGAAATGAGATGACCGATGCTTTCCTCGGCTGTCGGTACTACCACCGAATTACGGGAAACCGCAGCGGATGGAGTGCGCCAACCGATATGCAACCTGCTCCACTGGCGTGTATCAAACCAAAGACCTGATGTTTTCCAGATCGATGATGCCGTATGTATAATAATCGCGACGATGTACACATGTGGTTGCGGTTGACGAATAACGAGAGGCGATAAATATAGTGACCGTGAACTGCACTGAGAAAAAAAAAAGATTACAATTTATTCTGTTAGAAGGATAGTCTGAGTACGAAAGGTAAAACAGATCAAAAATTATCCTTCCAGGGTATAAAATTTAACCTTCCTTATATATAATAATTTTCGATCCACTTTACCTTTCGTACTCAGATTATCCTTCTCTAACCGAATAATTTTTAATCTTTTTTTTCCTCAGTGTGGGGATAAATCGAAGGATCTTGAGTTTCTGCGAATGAGTGACGAATCTACAGCGAACAAAAATTGCTTCGTTCAACCATCGGTGAAGTTTAATACGGCGAGCCTCACGGTGGAATTGTTTCGGTGCCACGAGGGTCTATGCACCACGGAGGGAATGAGGAACAGAGCTTCGTATAAGTTACACACACGCTAAAAGTATACGTGTGTGTAGCGTACGCGAAGCAATGTTCCTCACACCCATTCTCTGTTCCGTCGGGGAAAAATAAAGTTGAAGCAACCGAATTGAAGTTGAAACGAGCGAATATCTACTCGAAACAATTACACCGCGAGGTTCGCCGTATTCAACCTCACCGACGGTTGAATGAAGGAAATTTTTTTTTCTCGGTGTACGATCTCACATTGCAGGTATTCTTTTGTTGGACGGTTGTTTCAATGTTTTTTTTTCTCATTTTTAACGAATAATTCCGAGCTTTGATCCCAGATTCGACGTTGATCTGCAAAGTGAAAAATCGCAGCGTCTTCCCGCGATTCCCACTCGCGATCATCCGAGGGCGATGCCGGCGAGGTCGAGTGTAGACGCGATTCGACGTCAAATCTGGAAGTCTCTCGTGCGACGATCGAGACGCCGCCGAGGGGTCGCGCGATGCGGCGAAACGAACCGAAATGAAGTAGGACGCGAGACGACAGCGACGACGGGTCGGGAGCCGGTAAGACGGCCGGCCGCAGGGGCGGTTGATCGGGGGCGATCGATGAACCCTCGAGAACAGCCTGGGTTGTAGAAGGACGGGGTGGGGTGAGAGAGAGGAGAGGGAGTGACGGAGCAGCACCCGACTCTCCGTTAATGCCGCCGAATCGCATTGACCCGCTCCGTGTGACGAGTACCCGCGTGCGATAACGGCGTAGACCGGAGCGATGCTCGCGCGCGTCCGTGGTGCAGGGGTCGCAAATCATTGCGACGCGAAGAGGAAGGCGCTCGAACTTGCACGGCGAGTCGCACCGGAGTCAAGTCAACGCCCTCTCGCCCGAGTCATAGCCGCCGCTGCATTATGCAACCCCGCGACCGGTCGCCGGGCAGGACACACCCCCGCGCGCTACCACCGCCGCGCGCGGTTACGCTTCTTCGACCTTATAGCCCAGCCCCGCGCGTTCTCGGTACGGCGATCGAATCGGTCAGACTCTCGCGACGACCCGATCGACGTTGCGAGCGAGAGAGAGAGAGCCTCCTCGGTGGGGCCCGAAGAAGATCGATCCGCGGGTCTCTCTCGGGTCGTTTCGGCGAACGGCTCCGATCGATATAGCCACGCGGCGCGCGCGACGGAAACTGCCGAAACGATCGTTCCACTTTCCCTCGGTCGCGCGCGGAGATCGAGACGCGGCTGGTGTAACGTCTCGCGCCTCTGACCC
Source organism: Xiphydria camelus (assembly GCA_963678675.1). NCBI lineage: Eukaryota > Metazoa > Arthropoda > Insecta > Hymenoptera > Xiphydriidae > Xiphydria > Xiphydria camelus. The sequence goes on from OY783198.1 coordinate 27,508,692, forward strand.
GTCCTCCGACACGACGAACTCATTCGCCAAGTTCGTATGTACGCTCGCAACCGATACCGCGCCTGTACCGGTCGCCGCTGCGCAATGTCGCGCGCCGGCGGACGAAACGAAAGAGGGGGGGAGACGGGACGAACGCAGCGAGAGCCAAGCACATGGCCGAAGCACCACCCGTGACAGCAGCTGTCACGTCGCTCGCAACCATCGCCGCCGCCACCGCCGCCGCCGCCTCCTCCTCCTCCTCCTGTTCTTCGTTAACGTCATCGCCACCGCGCCACCCCTAAAGAGCCCGTGTACCTAGACCTCTTATACGATTACCGCGCGAGCTCGCCGATCGACTCGGGGCTTTCTCCCCGTCTGTCGTCTCGTGCCGCTCTCGGGGGAACGATCGAAAGGTTCGTTCGGTTTCTATTTCGAGCGGCAAGGGCCGCGCGTCGCGTCGAGAGAATCGCGTCGATCCGTAGACGCGCGCCGGGTGTACCTTCGAATATTTCAATTCAAATTTTTCGAAGACTCCGCACGCGAGGCTACGCGCGGCCCTTCCGTTCGCTCGGGGAGACGCTAGATATCCCCGCTCTCTCCGCGTCTATTCGCATCTCGCACACCGTGCCAGTCTCTCGAAGTCGTCGTCGAAGCCGGGAGTTCGCGAGAACGCGGGCGCGCCGTACATGTATAACGCGGCCGCTCTACATCAATGCGGATTCCGCGAAACAAATAGGTATTTATATCTACGCGTATAGGAAGTACCGAGCGCCGATCGGCCGCGACGACGGTCACCACCGCCGCCGCCGCCGCCGCCGCCGCTGCGTTGCGCGCGTCCCCCCTCCCTGCCTTCGCGTCAGTCTCGCGCCGTGTCTCCCTGCTCCTCGGCGCGCGCGCGCGTGTCCTCACGCGCCCGGCAGGGAAACTGGCGGGAAAACGCTTCCCCGGGAGTCTCGGGCGTCGCGAAAGAGATCCGGGGAATCGAGCCGCGGTGGCGGCCGACGGCCACCGTGGGAAGTGAGCGAGCGGCGTGCGCGGTCGTGCGTGCTCCGTGTGCACGTACGGAAGGGGGGGGGGGAGGAGAGCGCACGGCGGGCCACCCCAAAAACCTCGAAAGTTCCAACCCCTCCTCCCCCTGGGACCCGTGTAAATACGCACATTCATTCGCCCGTCGACGACGGGGACTCGGCACGGCCGGAGAGAGGTACGACGAGATACGTACGCGTCGTCGGCGAAAAATATTTTCTTGGCAATTCCCGCGCTGGCTGCGGGAATAGACGCGCACGCGAGTGAGAGAGAGGCAGCGTACGAGGTATATGCCCGCGCGTCTACCTATACGAATACGTCCGCCGAATTCACGGGTCGCCTATGTACGCGCGCTATACAATTCCAAATTAGAGCCGCGCCACTTATTTGCCGACTTTCGACGCGTGCTCGCGAGAGTAACCATGGCAATGGCATTCGCTCGCTCGCTCGCTCGCTCTCTCCTCCCCGTTTTGGGGCGGATAAATCCAATATACGGGATTAAGAGCGAAGGAGGAAGCGAACCGATGCGGTGCACGGCGGCAAAGCGTGTCCTATCGTGGCCGATCGGTGCAGCAGCGCGAAGGGGAAGAGAATAACGCGGACGCGAAAAGGGCGAGTGCGTGTAGCGACTCTCTCTCTCTCTCTCTCTCTCTCTCTCTCTCTCTCTCCGTGTCTCATCGGCTCCCTCTCGCACACTCCGGGCCGATATCGACCGCCTTCTTCGAATTCTACGCGACGAGGAGGAGGCGCGCGACGACTCTTCTCCTCCTCTTCTTCTTCTCTTCTGTGTGTTCTCTCGGCGAGAAAGTAGCCCGCGGGCCGAAAAAGAAGGCAAACGCAGCTTCCCTACCTGGTTGCACGACGAAGGCGAAAGACGCGACGGCGGCAGCCGCGACGAGGAGGAAGGCGGCGCCGAGGGGTCGTTGCCGTTGACGCGGACGTTGTCGCGGCGAGCGAAGGCCGTCGCTGCCACCACTCCGGATCGCCCCGCACGCCGCGCGGCAGCCGCGTAGCGCGACCGCGAACTCGTCCTCGTCTTCGTCGTCGTCGGCCGACGACGACGAGGAGGAGGAGGAGGAGGAGGACGAGGCGGAGGAGGAGGAGGAGGAGGAGGGCGCGACGGCCGGGTAAAGTCCGCTCTCCTCGTCGTCGCTCGTCGCTTCGTGGTCGCGGTGCCGGTTGCGACGTCGTCGGCGCCCGTAGCGGCGATGCCCGCGGCGACGGTGATGCCGGGGATGCAACGGAGACGAAGGAGGGGTGCGGGCCCTGGCTTGGGGCCCGTTCATGGCCTGTGCCGGGGCCAGCGAAGGCTGGACGCGTCAGCGCTTCCGGTCGACACCGCCAGCGTCTTTTCCTACCACCGACGGTGATCTGCGAGGCATCACACCACCACCACCACCACCACCACCACCAGCACCGAACGCCGCGCCGCGTCCCTCTCACACCGGCTTTCAACCGTCTTCTTCTTCTTCTTCGTCGTCGTCGTCGTCTTCTTCTTCTTCTTCTGTCTTCCTCGACTCCCGTTCACCACCGGTTATCCACACGAACGTCGTCGTCGTCGTCGCGTACAGCGGCGAAAAACTCGGAAGAACACGCGCGCGGATCGACCGCGGCCGTGGAAGAGCCGGCGCCGAGCACCGCGAGTTGACTGGGGTTTCTCCTGGACTGCACGCGGGGTCTGCTACGCGCGCGCGGGTGTAGACAATTTATTTTTACACAAGCACTGCCCGCACTGCGCTACGCTGCTCTAATGGAGGTGCGATAGAGGTGTAGGAGGGCCGCCGCCGTCGTCGTCGTGTCTCCGTGAATTTTTGACACACCCGGGTTGCCAGGTGACGACGGACGACGCGAGCACACGACCGCGTTACGTATGGATCGGTCGCGCACGGCCGCGCCGACGGTAGCGCGACGACGTGCGAGAAGGCCGGGGGAAGAGCGATATCGGCCGATTCCTCGCGCGCGAGAGGACGAGCGAGCGAACGTCGCGCGCGTGCCGCGGACGACGCACCGCCTGTGTGTCGCGTAAAAAAAAAACGGCGACGATCTCTCGTCGGCGGCTGCGGCGGGGTGGAGGCGACCGAGGCGCGCGCGATCGCTCTTTATTTCGTTTCCGCCGAGACGTCCTTTCGAGTTTGTCGGACGATCACCACCCGGCGACAAGCTCGATCCGATGCTCTTCCTCCTCCGAGAACGGCTGGTCAGCGAGTGAGGACGGGGCCGACGCGTGACGTTCGAACGCACCTCTCGATTCACGAGAAGGGGTGATATTCTCCCGGTGCCGAGCGGCCCGAAGCGGCATTGGCGGTCGGCGGGGAGCTCGTCGAAGACTGGCGCGGCTTCGGCTCGCTCGCCCGCTCGTAAGTTCGCGTTCGCTCCGTCCGCTCGCTTCCTCGTCGCTCGCTCGCTCGCTCCGCCGTCGCCGCCGTCGCCGCCGCCGCCGCCGCCACTACCACCACCGCCACCGCCGCCACCACCACCACCGCGGCGCTATCGCTCTCCTCTCTCATCCTCTCGCGCGTTCCTTCCCTCTTCCTTCCTTCCGACCTTACTTCCTCTCTACGTTTGTTCGTCGTCGTGCGCGTATACGTCTCGTCTTTCCGCACGCGCAGAGGGAGCGAGAGAGAGACAGCCGACACGTTCTCCTCCTCGTCGTCGTCGTCGTCGGCCCGACGAGCCACGATCTTCCACGACGCGACGGCTCGAGCCGTCATACCGGACTCGCGCGAATCGATGCCTCCGCGCCGGGGCTCTGTATCGCGGAGAGAATCTCGACGGACCTGAGCGAAAAAGCGGCGCGCGCGGAGTCGTCGCTACGACGCACTGTTGCACCGCGGTGCGTTCCGTTTCTTCGTCCGCGTAGCGGAAATCGCGCGGATCTCGCGATCGGGAGGATTTCGCTTGCGTCGAAGCCGCTGCCCCCCTCCCCCTCCGTCGCACCCCTCGCTATCAACCTGTGCGTTCGACTCGCCGCCCCCTCCTCTCCCACTCGTACCTATATACTCGCGCACACGGATGCGGATGCAGATTTCGTTACATAATGTACGCGAGCGCGCGCGCGCGCGGGGCTCGTACGCACTGGCGCCGGACTAGGGCACAGCCGGTACCCGCCGCGCGCGCGGAATACGCACGGGCAGGGGGTTGAGCACCTGGAGAGAGAGAGGGAGAGAGAGAGAGAGAGGAAGGGAGCACTGGGTGGGCGCCAGGTGGTGCAACTTGTTGTCGCGGGATCTCACGACGACACGACGCGTGGGCCTCCTGTGTCGAGGGGGCAAGAGCTGCTCTTTTCCAAATCCTCGACGAAAGACGTTAACATTTAGCCGGCGTCGTTGACATCCAGAGCGATCTCTCGATAGCCCACATTCGCGTCGTCCTCCTTCGTAGAAATTTGAACCCATTTTTAGTACGGAACGTACCGGTGGAGAAACAGACATAAAATTAAGCTGATTTGTAGTAGAGACCGTGCCAAAAATTAGCGCTGTTCTTACAAAACCAATTTAAGCTACAATACTATTCAGCTTGCAGCATACTGCATTTCGGTCTGCACCGTACTAACATTTAGTCGTGATTTACACCACACTGAGAGAGAATTATTTTTCTACTTATTTTTAGCAGAGAATTTAATCAATTTTTCGTACAGACCACACCGGTAGAGAAGAACAGATGTGAACTTAACCGATTTGCAGACTGTGGTAGACCATGATTTCATAGCCTGTAGAAAATTCTCTCCGTGTACCGAGGACAAAATTTGCTCGATACACGTAAACGGGTTTTTGAACAGTCCTGAGAGCATATTTGTTCGATTCGAATGAATACCGATTTGATCCAAATAATATTCAGTGCGATCGGTAATATGTATGCGCGTCCAATCGATATTCATTCTAATTAAATAAATGTGCTCTTAATATAATAGGACTGTTCTTTCGATTAAACAAATTTGTTTCTCATTGAGGGAATGCAGAGAGCGTCGATATTTTCCGTCAGTACACCGAAGAAAAAATTATACGTTCAATTAAATCGGCGTTTACCGGTGGGGGAACGCAGAACTAGTTGTCTCGGCTGATAAATCTGATTATAACGATTAACAGCCACTCGAAGGAAAGAGGCTGTAGTCTATTCGAACAAATTCGGTTTTTAAATAAAAAATATTCGTATTTTTAAATTCAATTTGTGTAATCCGCATACACATTCAATGTCACACAAAAAAATGCCCGACACAATAATTATTGGCTGAATTATAAATGCGTTTCTCTGTATTTCAAAATGCTGTATTTCAAAATGTCGTTTTCCAGCTCAGATGAGGCTGAAAATGAAAAATGAAGAAATGCGGGACAGATAATTTTGCCGGCATTTTTCGAATCTGCGATAAAAAAAATCACTTACAAATCGAACTATCAGTTCAAGCAACTAAATCTGCATTCCCCCACCCGTACCCATCGATTTAGCCAAAAGTACTGCACTTTTTCTCAGTGTACCCAATAACGCGTATATCGTTCGCACTCGAGCAATCATTCTTCCCGATTATCTCCGAATCTCCGCGGAGGGAAAAGCCTCGCGCGCGCCCGTCATCGATTAAAAGTTCGCCGGGTAGGAAGATAACGCGGCGAGAGCTCCGAACGGACGGGAAACCCGTTGATACGACCTTGCGGCGCGATGCCCTCCGCATGTAGGCTACACCGCTCCGGAGAAACACCCCTGCGTCGAATAATATACGGGAGGAGATAGAGAGATGGATGGATATTTCGAGATAAGCGAAGGGACGAAGAAAAGGGAAGGAACCTCCGATTCATCGGCCGAATAGAACGGAAGGCGATGCTCTCCCGCAGCTGCCTCCCCGAAAAAGTTCGCCCCTCCGTAGTCTCTCTCACCTTCGAGCGGAGAATGAGAAAGCGGGAGAGAGAGAGGGGGGGGGGAGAGAGAGGAAAGCAACGGAGTCGACGGACTGGTGGCACGCGCCAATCTCCAGCGGCGGCCCTCGGCGAATAGCGCGGTAAGATGAAAAAAAAAAGCGAAATATAAGCGAGAAGACAAATCCGACTTTTTTTTCTCACTCCTTCGCGCGATTCGCGGCCCGATCGAATTGCAAATTCACGCGGCTGATTTGCATCGTTATCAATCGCGCCACCTCATCGATTTTCCCGCGCCGCGCCAATACCGTCGCGCACTCGCGGCGCGTACGTGCAAAGAGACGACGACGACGAGAGAATTCCATCTCGACGAGCCGTGCCCGCGTGATACGATGCAGGTTGGTGGTCGGGGCGCGACGACGCGGCGTGCGCAATTTTTCGAGGGTAGAAGGAACCCCTCAAAATCCTCCCTGCACCCGAGCACGTAGCCGCCGCGCGAACATCGTTCTTTGTACAGCGCGGCGCGAGTAGGTAGGTCGAGTACTGTTGGTCGCATTCGCCCGTCGCGCGCTAACCGGCGAGCCGCGAAGGATGAAACGGAAGGGAAAAAATATCGCGCGAAACCTCGATGAAACGAGAGCCCCGCGTGCGCGCGCGCGCCTCGATTCGAGTGTCCCGGCGGTACAGGTGCTGCGACGGCGGAACTGGAATTCGCGTCGTTCGAAAGACGATGACGTATCCGCGTCAGGTATGAGGGAAGAGCAAGGTCGTTCGTGTCGTTGTCGCGCACGGTCCCCGACTTATATGCATATGAATGGGTACGTCGTCGCACCGCTCGGAAATCGCGAAATTGAACGATAACCCCAGCGCGCGCGACCGTGAGACGCGCGGCGAGCGAACGGGCGAGAAACGCGAGGGAACGCGAAGAAAGGAGGCAAATGAAAGAAAATTGCCGAACGGGGGAGACGAGCTTAAAGAAACTTAAAGCTCGCGCAGCGACGCGCCACCTTAACGAGGCTCGTTACGCGATCTCCTAAACGTGCCGGCGGAAAGCGATTTTACGTCGTTAGGGGGCTGATTGAAAGCGAGGCAATGTCGAACGCTGAGAGGGAGAGAGAGAGAGAGAGAGAGAGGAGAAACCTTCAGCGAGGTACAAGGGAACGAAATGGAACAAATTGCAGGAGCGCGAGAGCACGGGGGATCCCCTCGGAAAGAAACGTGGCATTAGGCGCGGCCTGGGTATACATTGTATGTACGACTGTTTAAGTCGAAATTACGTGGAACCGCGGCGTTTCTCTCCCGTCGTCGGCATCATTCGAAACGATATAGGTACGCGACGTGCCCGCGTGTGTCGCCTATATGTACGGCCTTATGTATCCGGAGACATACATACACCGCGGCGCGCGCTCGTGGCAGCCGCCGCGGAGCCCTTTACCGGGCTATCGATCCGCGACGAGTTACGTCAAATTGCCGCGTGTGTGGATAATTACCGGTCCGAGTCTAGAATTACGTCTCGACTCATCGCCCGCGCTCGCGGGAGAGGCGTTCGCGAAGACCTTCGACGGGACGAGACAATAGCGAGCCTCCGGCGCAACGGAGGCGTGATGTACGCGGCGCTCACGGGTCCTCTCGCACGTACCTGTACGCGCGGTGCGGGCGTCCGCATACATCAGTCGATCGAATTTGCAATTTGCCATTTGTTTACATTTGCGCGCCGGGGGAGCGTGTCTCTGTGATATTCTCCTCCTATGACGTAAGAACTCCCGTATTGACGTAGACCAGCGTGAAAAAGTCATTTCGGTTGTCCGCAGTTGCGGAAATTCGGTCTTTAAACGAAACAAAATATTAATATTTTTTAATTCAATCTCTAATCCGCATACATATTCAATACCCACGTAGCAGAAGGTATCTGTCTGACATCTACAAGATGACTGTATGTCTGGAGGATGAGACATCTGTATTTGGTATAAGTGTGGTTGAAATCTAGATATATGGCGAAGAGCCGTCGCCATGATGTCCGAATCCACTCGCCCCGGGAGTGTCGAACGGTTGCGGTCTTATGTATGAACCAACAGATACCCCAAGTTGACAAGAATCGATATTCTGTACCTAGTAAATATAATAATTGTTTAAAATTAAAAGTTAATGCTATTAAACAAAATTAATTACAAAGCTGTACATTAGACTTCTCATCCTTTAATAAAAAAAAAACTTTAAGACGAATTAGAAGCTAGCTTTTTATATCAGGGAACGAGAAAACCCTCTAGCCTTGCAATTCCTTTGTTTAATATTATTAATTTCATCACAGAATATCGATTCTTATATACTTAGGATATCTGTCAGACATCTACGCGCGGTTTGTATCTAGATTTCAACCACGTTTATACCAAATATACATATGTAGGTAGATGTCATTTTCTAGACATCTTGTGAATGTCTAACAGATATCTTCTGTTACTTGGGTATCACACGAAAAAGAAAATATCCGAAAACATAATTATTCGCTGAATTATAAATGCGTTTTTCTCTACAACATCGTGATGTCATCGAAATGCCAGAGGCACGCACTTATGCAGGATGACGCACGATGACACAGCTGCATTTCAAAATGTCGTTTTCCAGCTTAGATATGACCGAAAATGAAAAATGAAAAAAAAGTCGGGACAGATAATTTTGCCCACATTCTTCGAATCTGCGATTTAAAAAATTGCTTAAAAATCGAATTACAGTGGTCGGTTGGGGGTGGCCTGCCGACTCGCTATCGGGCGCGTCGTTATTACACACTCTTCTTTCCTACCTCTCCCTCTCTTTGCCACCCTAAAGTACAATTAAACAAATGCATTTCCCCGCGACCGTTGCATGTGATCCCACGATCGCGCGTACCGCCTCACGTGCCCCTCGTACGCGCACACGTACAACGCGACGTGTGCTAGAATCAATAAGCAGGACTCGCGGGCGCTAAGGACCAATTTCTCCGACACGCTGCAACCTGCCGCATTTCGGAGTCGGTCGAACGCGCGCGGTTGGAGGAAATTGGTCGTAAACGAGCCTACCACGGTTTTTTTTCTCAAGAAGGGAAGTGTTCGTTTACGCGCATTCGTCCCGATCGGTGTCATCACGCGACGCGGATCGTCGTCGCGATCGCCGATCAGTCGCGCGAGAGGGTCGCGTTGGTAATACGTAATCGATCGATCGGCTCCTCGACAAAACGCGGCGCGCGAGCAGGGGGACCCTTCATCCTCTTTCCGTCACTTTAGGCCGCGCGCGCATTATACTTCCGAACCCACCCTTCGTGCACATCAACGCGGGGCGAATCGAGCTGGCACGAAACGCTACGTTTTTATAAGTGTCTGTATGTACGTAGAAAGACGAACGCAGAGTCATAGGCACACGGCTGAGAGAGGGGAAGTCGTTTGGATCTGCTTGGTGGGAGTGAGATGGAGAAATTGGGGGACGGGGGAGGGAGGGAAAGACGGGGATAGGATCATAGGAAGGATCAATACGACATTGCACGTACCGGTACGCACTCTAGTCCGTCGATACACCTACTTTTGCCGCGGCTCTCTGGCGCGGACGCAACTTATTACCGATGATTAATCGCGCTTCGCGGACTTCCCGGCGATACCGAACTCCCTTCGGAACCGGCAACTCTGCCGCGGTCGCAAAATTGATAGCAGGAAAACGATTGAGACTCGTTCCGAGAGACATTTCAGATCCGCGCAGAGAAGAACGTAGAAGAAGAACCTGCTGTATATTTGCGTCATTCCCAATTTAGACTTGGAAAATCTACTTCAGTCGCAGACGAACTAATTCTCTTCCAGAAACACTATTCCCATTCTCGCTGAAATATTCATTTGACGTGTCGTAACGTCTCGTTGAATTAATTCGAGTTGCGTGATAGCTTGGGTCGGCCCGCGTCTACGCGCATATGAGTAATGCGAATCCGAGAAATTCGGGATTGCAGGGGTCCGAAGCAAATTGATGGAATTACTCGGAACTGTACCTACTACTTACGACGAACATGCCGCAGCGCCCCTTTCCAGACGGTCACGTGCAGACGGTGCTTCCCCGAAATGAGGAGGAGGTCGGGCGATTTGAGGGGATAAAACATGAACGAGCTGTTTCAAAGATAGATATTATAGTTCGACGTGATTACTCTTTACAGTTCTAGGCACATCTCATCGTATCCAACGCAATGGCGTCGTACAAGAGTCACGATAATGTTATTCATACTTCGAATGCGTTTGTGCTACTCGATGTTTACATTAGTGCAGATGTCGAGTCGTAAATATATAAATACTACTAGTAATAATTAGTGCACCCCTTCGTCCAACGTTAGTGCTTCTTTGAGTTTCTTTGATTAGTATAAATATTAATCAGGCTGGGGTATTGATAATCTTCCGGTACCCATTGCACTCTTGCCTCTCCTTTCAATCATATCAAAGATTCGGGCTCGAGGAGCTTCACTCTTTAAATCCCAAATTTGCGCCCAATAGACCAAGCAGAAATTGACGTCTCGAGTTGCGGCGTGAAAATCGAGTCTGAAAGCGAGATGCTTCCCGCGTCCCGAAGATTTATTGAAAGAAGTCCGTCACCTCAGCCAACTCCCTCGAACGCGCCTGTTGGTGCGCCCATCGATCCTCCGCGAGTTTCTCGCTCAATCTCCACTTGTCATGGTAAATTCGTTGCCCGCAATTCGGACATTTCTTACCACCTTGTATAATAAACAAGATTGTATCTGCGCTTGCCTTATCTCGATGTATTATACTAGTCTCTATTTGGTGTGTCAAATATGTTTACCGTGAAATGGCGGTGTTTTCATGAACGTCAACAGACACCTTAGATGTAGCAGGTGCCCGCAATAGAGCCTCTCAACGTGTAGATCTGCGGTTTCGTCGGTCACCGCATCTTGCGGATTCGCGGGTAGACAGGGATCCCTACATACTTGACAGTGCTCGTTCGGGAAACTTTTCACCGATCTGCGTGTTGAAAAACGGCGGTAAATGCGAAATGGAACGAGTTAAATTGCGGGACGAAGCTATGACGACACTCGACAATATATACCTTATGAGGAAAGAAGCAACGGTATTCAGGGAAGGCGTCGGCTCGAAAGCCGGTTGACGAGGTTGTTTTCTTAACGGAGGCTCGACGCATCGGCGCGCCAACTCCCCGCCTTGCCCCACCAAATATTGAACGAACGAAGGTGGAAAATTTGTGTCGCAATCCCGTAAACTAAATCGTAAAACGTCCACGAATTCGAATCAAAGTTTTGAAAAGTGCGAGCTTCTAAGCGTTATCTGTTATATAAAGTACTTACTTAGCCGCGCGTACGGGATAATCATCCGGTATCAAAATCTTCGTTTTAAAATAATACAGGCCCTGCTGTATTTTCAGGCATATTGTAGAACTCTTCTGTTTCAATTTTAACTCATCTTGCTCGTCCAGTAACAACTTCTTCAAAGCTGCTATCTCGTCGTAACAACAAATCAAGGCATTTTCCTCTACAAAATTTCGGATGAACTTCAAAACTGGTAGTACCTGAAATGCGGCGATAAACTCTCGCTTATTGTTTCGTCGCGTGACTGAATTTCATGAGACAAAATTTGGGTTTCATCGCAAACCTGCGCCTTTCCCAGGAATTTCTTGCACTCTCCCTCGCAAACAAATGTCAAACCATCTAATAATTTGGCAGAAAGAGTTTTACTTTTCAGTTCGATCAAAAGCGGCGTTTGAGGATAATCTTCGGGAAACTGTATGCAGGCTATGATCTTTTTAAATGCAGTTTTTCTATAAAATACAAGATGAGATAGCCCACATGGATTAGCTGTTTCGTGAAAATGAAAATGTGATAAAATCAATAATGCGTAAAAATGGCATCTGCGCGTAAATAATGATACGTAATTGCAACTGTAAATATTTCAACTGGTTTCTTACGTAATTTCCACTCGAATCATGGTTTGCACGCAAGACACGAGTCGACTGCCTTTGACGACATCGTGGCAAAGTGACGATACTTGTTGAAGTTCATCATCGATAATGCCCATGGGCGTATCCGATTGAATGTTTTTCGTACAGAATCCCGAAGGTATTGAATGCTAAAACTATCGAAAGTTGGATATTAGAATAATTGGAATCTCAGTCCATCGAACGAAGAGTGAGCAGGTGACAGGGTAAAGGTGGAGAAAGTAAGATATCGAGTGAAAAATTTTATTTATCCTGTACTTGTATTTCATTATTGTTCATGTTCTACAATGATGCATAAAAAATACTGATCGAAAGGCATTAAAAACGAAAGTTAAACATAAACATAACCTCGAACATAACGCATCTGTATTTACTCCGCCCCGTTGCTCCGTCGCAAAAATAAAATTATAAAATGTAAATTCATGTAGCTTACGTTCTATACGACTATTCGATGCTCAGCGTCAAACACGATGTTATAAACATTTCCGTCCTTCGAATTATTAGCACTCACGGAAATCTGTTGCTCATAAAGCGTTCATTTTCTATTGGCTATCGCGTTTCGTCATTTCGAAAGATGCCCCACCAAAAATTATACATAGTACCGCGTGTTTGGTTGCAGAAAGAGCAAAAGTCGCGTTGACACTCCTGTCAGAACCGTATGGTATGTATTTTCATTCATGGAACACCACATCAAACACTGCAGCTGCAATTCAGTGCAATCCAGTCAAATGTGGTGCAGTGGAGTGTATATTCTTCCACCTGGTGGGGGCGGGGGTAGACTATGCTTATCAGAAAAAAATTTTTAATGCGTAATCAGTAGTACACGTATGTATGTACTATGGTACCTTAGTGGGATATCTTTGGAAAAAGATCAGTTGTAGGTAGCAAAGAAACAGCCTCTCAAATACTTTGATAAAATAAATTTATTAACGCCATCGATAAATCCTCTGTCTACAGACGTAAATACAAGGTGTTCAAAGTCACGCGTATGTACACGTAAGCGTCAATTAATAGGTCACACTTCGCGTTGCACATTTGCTGCTTCAAATATCGTACATTGAGATCGGAGATCGTTCATGCCGTTGTTAAAAAACGGTTTGGATAGAATCTCAGAGCCTCTATGGAATCGTCGCGGCACGCCTTTCCATTCTTCTCCGTCACCGCCAGTCGTTCTCGAGCTAACAGCACTGATATACCCTCGGTTTGGGCGAGTTCTTCTGCCGTCATAGGTCCTTTTTCCTCCAGCTGAAGAGACGATAGTATTGAGTTACCAAAGCAATAAAATAGTTTCGAGTTAAAATATACAGAGGGCTTTAAATCCTTACCAATGCCGCTATCGCCTCTACGATTGCATTGTCGTCGTGCGACCGAATTTGAAGTACCATAACGCCGCTATCGAAAACCCTCAAAACAACTGGCAGACCTAAAGGAGCCAGTTGTCTGCTGGCATTTAGTAAGTCTTCCGGAGAGAGTAGCTCTAGACCTCTCGCCCTGTTTACTCTACAGTATACGTCAGTCAGAGCCATCATACCTCCCACTTCCTGAAAAGAGAGATAAAATCAATTATACGCTGTCGTGTATTTCATTCAAATTCGAGTCAATCTTCAATCGCGCACCTCTATAGGCTTCTCCAAAATCTGCGCAAGTTGTCTAGCCAATTGCCTGAAGTATTCGTTGCTGCTCTTGTACGCCTCGCGCGTTACGGGATCGTCGATACCCAAACTCATGAGGAACGCCTTAAATCTGACCGTCTCGTCTTCCGAGATATCGCCTTGCCTCTCCTGCAATAGGCTCGCATTACGAACGTTAAATTTCAAAGCAGGCGCCGACAGTCACCCTTATTTTTGCAGAGATGGTCTTGGAAATGGTGACCATGTCTTTGGCCATCTCCATGAGCTTCTTCAAATCCTGGAAAGCCATGGATATGCTCTCGTCGGTCGCTTTATGTCTCTCCTGAAGGCTCCTCTCAATGCCTATGATGCCTGTTCGCATTTTTATAGAGGGCAACGCCACGGAGCGTCCAGCTTCGCTCTGTCGTAGGCGGCTATAAGAATCGTCCATTATGGAGGTCGGAATTACCAGCTCCCACATCCTCTTTGTTACGGCGTCTCTCAATTGTATGACAAAATTGGGATCCAGTCCCTCCTTGAAGGATAATTTAACATAGTCGTTGTTACTGCGATCCAACGGCCCGGGCAATTTATCTGAACGAAATGAAAAGGGAGAGCAGATATATAATTGCCGCTGAAGCGGACGAACTAGAAAATTTTTCAATTCGAATCGATATTTACCAACTGCAGCTTCGGACAGATGTAAAATAATTTTTTTACTTCGCCCGAAGGAAAACGCCCCGGGACTCTCTTCCTCGAGGAAGATCACGTGCCTGAGGGACAGCGACAGACATGTGAGGCCTCGGGAGATGTCACCGGGCCTTCCCCAAAGTGTTCTGTGGCTCGTCACCACGAGTTCGCCCCCCGCGAAGTTCGTCTGTCAAAAAACCGAGGTTACATCTCTCGATAAATAATGTTGTTTTTTATCGAACGCACCTTGGATTCGCCATCGTAAAGCCGCACGCTCCTTTCGCGCGTCAAGTGAATTTCGTTGGGTTGTAGTCGCGCCTCCGCATATTCGAATCTATTCATTATCGAACAACTTTCCCAAACTTTACGAAACTGTAGTTTACCGCAGGTGACGTTTCTTGAATGAGAGGTGAACGCTCCGCCGATAACATGGCGAATCGCTTTTTTCGCCAAAATTGCGTGTGGACCAGCCGGATCTAGCGGCGTCAGGCTGAAACCGTAGTCGCTACGTCAGTGGCCGATAAAGTAGGATTTCGGAGAGATGCGCCTGCCGTCAGTCTTTCATTGCGACACTTTCTGACATTTTTAGCAACGGTGGTTCTGAAATTTAACGAATCCCCTTTCCTAAAAAATTTTATCTCTCTAAGATGGTATAGTATTCGATAAAGAAAATTTGATATTGCGACCTGCTCAACTACGAGTACAACTGCAAAAAATGCGCGAATCTAGGTATATTACAGGCAAACTACCTACCTATATATACGGATAGAATAACTATTCGTAGGTTTGCCTGGTTTCTATAGTCACAAATGACAAACACTGTATGGCTGTCTATTTTGCACGGATTCATATGTATTGTACCTGTATCCCTTCTAGCGCTAATAACATCTCTTGTAATACCTTGCGTCAACGGCGTCGTGCGATCAAAAAACAGAGAGCGGCGATTACGTTCAAAACAGGACAGGAATACGAGCGTTCAAAAGTCTATTAGTCATTTTCCCTAGAATTTCTCGAGAATAGCAATTACCCGCATGTATATACGTCATAAGTCACCTGTACAGCCACCCCCCTCTCTCGCGTATAAAAGTCATACTTTTTTGAGTGACGATCGTCGAAGTCCGTGACTTCTTCGATACGTCTAATCAATTATTAGCTTTTCTCGCCGAGAGATCCAACCCCGCCTCTCACGGTGAGCATGCAGAGCTACGCCGGTAGACGAACGTCACTGATTAGACGTCTATAGGTCTCTGTCTATACTTATATGTGACGTCATACGTCGCGTAGAAGACGATAAACATGTAAAATGTGTCAGCAAACGCGATCGTCGCTCTCCTCGCCTTGAGAAATATAACCAACGCCGATACGTTGGCACAATATTTTAGCTTCTCATACGGCGTGGCTAATACTGTCGCGCCAAGTGCAACCGCGCGCACTGCAGCGACTGCATACGAGCGTTACCGCGGCCCGCGGATTGCACAATTCGGAGCAACGGGGCGACCAAATGCACGGGCGATAAGAAATCCGCGAATCGGGCCATGATCGACGCAAAATACGCTTCCAGATTGAGAGAATTTCGCGTCGAGATAATAGTGACTCTCTTATCTTATCGGCGCGACGTTCAAAGAACCTATACGGATGTAGTGATTGTATAACGCTCTGTTGTACACTATATCGAGAGAGTTTCCTGTCAAAAGGGCGTATCAACAAAAATCATGTTTTGGTTGATACGCCCTTCTGGCTGGAAACCCTCGATATGATTCAGCTCGTCTTATTTCATTGCGGTTTACGTATACATATAACGTACGTAGGTGCTATACCGATGAGATGATGCAAGTAATAGCCACATTTTTTAAGGGCGATCCGTATCATGTGACCCTCGCAAAATATATTCTGTATTACCGCGATATAACTCGAGCATCAAGGCTTTACTGCGGTTCGCTATCGTATCGCAGCGATCCGGAATGAAAAATGTCTCGTGTAGCGTTTAATCTCCCGCGAGTGGCTGAGATATTAAGCTATATACATTTTTTACATAGACAATATCAACGTATAAGAGTACACCGTTTAACACCGCGTGGGAATTTTTACGATTTTCATCTTTCGGTGCCGCGTTCAACGTCCTGCGGGACGTTCGTGCCGGGCGTCAAGATCTAACGGCGCGTTTCGTTATCGTCCCAACGACCCGTAACGAAGAATTACATATACGTACTATATACTTTCGATCTAGATCTAGCCAGGGTTCAAACTTCGAATATAGTCGCTTGAATTTATCCTACACTATTATATTACCGCAGGTTAAAGCTACGCGCTTTGCGAATTTGCTCGTACCAATTTTAACTCGAGTTGATTTATGTGCTTACCAATTTGTACGAGTGATACGGGCCGTCGAACATTATTGGCTCCGCTTCTCTATACGAGTCGGTCAATATTTGCACGGAGCGACGTAACTTTTTAGGCACATCTACAGGTGCACATAGTCTGCAGGGTTGTACAAAGCCAAAGATCGTTTTCAGCGTTCGCTACGGAACCGATTGCTTCTTCCTCTGTTCTCGGACTCTTCTAGATCCCTTTCATCTCTGCGCGGTTTTTGTTTATGCGACAGCACGTGATATTTCGTGGAAGCAGGATGGGGAGAAAGGCGAAGCGGTGAAAATAAATTGTAGAAACGAATAAAATCGACTTAAAATTTTATTTTTACAGTAGAAGTGTGTGTGTGTGTGTGTGCTATATATTAATTTTATTATATTCGAATTACAATTTTTGGTGATTATTTCGAACAACAGAACTTTTCAGACAACTATAGGTACTATAGAATGAGTGCCGTAAATTCAACAGAACAAATACAGTCCGGTAACGAGAGCTTCGAATTGATTTTAAAAATTAGAACCGCCAGCTAGGGCTAAATCTCGCCACCCGAAGCAGTTCTATCGGCGATCGTCGAGATTCGTAAACCGCGAACTCGCTCCACGGTTGGCCGGCCACTCGCTTCCCCTTTGCTTCCCGTGAAAGGACGAAACGAGCGGCGCAAGCGTTTAGCGCATTCCCGTAGCGCATATCGCGTGCAGTCCTCCCGATTCGCCGCGAGTGGATCGACGTCGCGTGATCGCATCACGTATTTCGGGATCGCTACGCGGTGATATACGCCTGCCTCGAAGACTAATGTCATCAGCTGTTCATCCGCGACACGCCCCACCGCACTTCTACCTGGCATTCTCGTTCCGGTGCATCTCCCTCTCGCTCGCGATACAGGTTACCCCCCTCCCGCCCCCTCGCCAAGCGCACATGCAGCAGCAACGCTCGACGGCGTTCCACGCTTCATCCGCGATACGGGCCGCTTCTCCCATTGACCGGCCGAACGTCTCGCGGTGCGGATCCGCGGCGCTTCGTTTCGGTCGTCACGCGGACACGTGCTTCGACTGGACGGATAAAGTGACGAAAATTCGAGGCGAGCGATAGCCGCGAATTCGTCGAACTATCGCGCGCTATCGCCGATATGCGAGACGCGTCGCGTTGCGTCACGCGTAGACCAATACTCGTGTAACGGTGAATCGTGCGAAGGAGGAAGTAGGCTGCTTGAATAGTGCGATTTTTATCGAACGACAGTGCGGGTACGCGACGCGAGTTCGTCGCGGGATAAATCAATCGACGCGTGGAGGTGGCCCCGTTGTGTTCGTCGCGATTCAAGAGTGCAAATGTTTCGCCTGTTCACGGCCCTCGCGTGTTGGACGCGTTCCGAGGGATTCCTTCGTTCGCTTCGCGAGCTCGGTCTCAGTTTTGCGGAGGTCGACCGGCGGTTGGGATATAATTTTGTTCGGCCGGATCATACGTAGCGTGGATCACCGTCGACAGTGAGAAAAACCGGCAACAAAGTGTGGATCAAGTAGGCGAGAGTTCGATCGACGGAAGAAATCAAAGTTAACGCATTGACGAACGAGATTATCATTGAAGCACCGCGCGTATCGGTTCGAATAGCGGATTAATGACGTAAGGCGAAGATAAAATCGTACCCCGCGAGACCGTATCTCTGCACCATACTCGGCCGACCGACCTTCAACGGCGGTTTTTATGCGAGCATCGGCAAGATCGGCAAGGAGGGGCGCGCCTTCGTGGTGTATCGCTCCGAAAGGATGCTCTCGGCGTCTTCCTGAGCGGCGGCTCGTGCTCGACGAATCCTCGGTCTTTAGCGGCGCTCCTTCGAGACTCTCGGAGAGATGACCATCACGTACACGGCCGAAGTAGCCTCCTGTAAAGGCTTCGGATGCTTTCTCAAGTTGTTGCTCAGGTGAGGACGCGTCGGCCTCTCCACGGAGTTGAACTACCTATTGAAATTCGATAAAAAAAAAGCGACTCGCTCGCGCAACCTTTGGTGGCGCGCGCGAGACAGTCGTGCGTTTTTCTCAGAAACGCATCGCGATGCAATCGTACAGTGCCCACGCCTGTACACGATGCAGCGGCGTACATTTTCCAGCTCATGTATTCCGATAATATTGCTCTCGCACAATGTACAGTCGAACCGCCTATACGATATCGCTTTTCGCAACAAGAGCAGACTTCCGCGCGACGTCCTGTCGAGAGGTGGCCGCCGATACATATTATATGTATAGTTAACGCTGCGGTTATTCCGCAGTTCTTTCGGTTGTCTCGGTCGAGCGCGGAGGAATTCGGCTTTTAAATAAAAAAGATGTATTCATATTTTTAAATTCAACTTGTAATCTGCATACATACCTATTCAGTATCACACGAAAAAGAAAATATCCAAAAAAATAATTATTCGCTGAATTATAAATGCGTTTAATTTAGCGCAGAGAGACGTACTTATGCGAAGTAACGAGTGTGAGAGAGATAGACTGGGTTGGTAATTTTGCCCATATTTTTCAAATCGGCGATAAAAAATTGCTGAAAAATCGAATTCCACTCGCAACGCCGACGGAATCAATTCCAAACGGGAGGTCCGACTGTACGCGCGAGTCAACCGCGACACTACGACTAGGTACCCCGTACACGTGTTAGCCCGTTTACAGGACCGTGCGGCGAGATCACGATCGTTGCTTATCGATTCGTACCAAGGAAACCCGTCTCGGACGATGCGTGGTCACGTGATTCGGACGTGGACTGGGGTGAGGAACGTATAATATGCGGAAGCTGGTTTCATATCTATATCGCTTCGCGTCAAAGCACCTTTGTATCGTCCCGTATAGCCCGAACGTTTTCTTTTATTATTTGCCGTCGCGCGTTTCAGCGTTTCCTCGCTGAATTGTAGGATACGTAGAACTGGATCGATAGGGTCTTTGGAGCGATGTACGTGGAAACGATCAAAGAGAGACTTACAATAATTAGTCTGTTCACGCCTTTAGAGCTAAATTTTACGAAGGATCTTCGAGGATGTAGGCCGCCTTTTTACCTCCGTTACCCCTTCCTTACGATATTCAAACGTAATATTCAAAACTTCACTCTATTTTGGTGATAATTTATTGTAATGATAATTGTAATAGTCATATACCTACTCAAAGGCGCTGCTAATATTGATTTTTCCTATTTTAAATTGCGCATAAATCTAAATATCGTGAGAAGCGTCTGATTCAACGCGGTCACATCGATTATAGTCGACCCCATTGCTCACTAGGTCTGCTATACATATATGTATGTATATACGTACTTGAAGAACTCGGAGGAGACTCGTACTTGGTCGTATGGAAATAGATGACTTTATTCGTTATCGCTTCGTTAAATTCTAATCGATCAGAGTACTACCCATTCATTGAATCTCGTGACGATTCGCGTAATCTGTATATCATTTGTTTTTCCCTCCTTTTTCTCTGAATGTCCTTATGTGTATTTTGCGTGTGTATAATATGCATGTGTCGTTCGTTGAAATTTACTCTTATAGAACTTGTGGGTCTTCTACTAGCAAATAAATTATTGCGTATATGTATTGTACAAAATTGGTGTTTTAATTATTAGCAACAAATTATGATTGATTTTCTCGAGTAGAAAATTTAATATCAAACTATACAGAAAGTGAAATTTTTAGTTCATAAAAATTATATAGCACAAGTTTCTCGTGTAATTGTTTACATGTGTATTTTGCACATACGATACATCGACATTTATGTATAGGAAATGTATATATCACGCGTTATTTTTACAAACGATTTCGTAATCCCTTTGAAGATGGAAAGCAAGTGTATACAAGCTCGTGTGGCTGGACCTGGCCCTGTTCCTCTTCTTCTATTACTTCCTCTTCGTCGTGTACCGCCTCGCCTTAGACGACGAACAGAAGAAAACCTTCGAAGCAGTCGTCGCCTACTGCAAGGAGTACGGCACTTTGATTCCGCTCTCGTTCGTATTGGGTTTCTACGTCACCATCGTCATGACCAGATGGTGGAAGCAGTACATGACAATTCCCTGGCCAGACTCGATCGCTGTTTTCGTATCGGCCACTATGCACGGCCACGACGAACGCGGACGTCTAATGCGACGTACCATCGTCAGGTGAGCGAACGATCAGAGTGAAGAAGAAGGATGTATAATATTACAGTAGAGGAATAAAGAATCGTTCCTTCTACTCCCATCTTATTGCAGATACGTGTGCGTCTGCCTCACCATGGTCCTCATCAACATCTCACCGCGCGTGAAAAAACGCTTCCCTACGCTGGACCACCTCGTCGAAGCCGGGCTCCTGTTGGAGAACGAGCTCGTCATCTTCCAGAGCTTAAACGCAAAGTTTCCAAAGCCGCAGAAGCATTGGCTCCCCATCGTCTGGGCGTCCAGCATCGTTACCCGCGCCCGCAAGGAGGGTCGAATACGCGACGACTTCGCCGTGAAGACCCTGATCGACGAGTTGAATCACTTTCGCTTCAAGTGCGGGCGTCTTATTCACTACGACACCATCAGCATACCGCTGGTCTATACTCAAGTGGTCACCCTGGCCGTGTACAGTTACTTCCTGACGAGCGTCATGGGAAGTCAGTGGCTCAACGAGAAATCTTCGTCGGAGATCAATCTTTACTTTCCGTTCCTCACCACGCTCGAATTCTTCTTTTACATGGGCTGGCTCAAAGTGGCCGAGACGATGATCAATCCCTTCGGGGAAGACGATGACGATTTCGAAGTGAATTGGATCATAGATCGCAATTTACAGGTGAGAGAGAGAGAATTCGTGATGAGAGAAACACTTTATGTATTATTCGAGAGACGCTTCTTGTATACTTATTTTTATCGTTACTCGTGCAAGGTGAGCTATTTGATTGTCGACGAGATGCACCACGAGCATCCGGAGCTGATTCGCGATCAATACTGGGATGAGGTGTTCCCCGTGGAGCTGCCTTACACGGCCGCGGCACAACCCTTCCGCGAGAAGCATCCGGAGACATCAACCGCCGGGATTCAATTATCGGCCGCGCAGCAGGAGCTCCAGCCCTCTGCGGTGAGGATCGACGACTTAAGCCCCGATTATCCACAGCACAAATTCCGCAACGATATCTCCGACGATGCGATTTCGGGGATACACTTTACGGCCGGTCGTAAATTGTCGAGGTAAGTCGAACGATGTCGCCTCACACACCTCTTGCAAGTTCGCATGATCGCATCCTTCATATTGACGTTCTCGAGCAGAAGTGCCAGCAGAGTGAGCACGCGAGACAGAATGTTCAGCGGAGGATCGATGGCGAGCAACATTGGCGGATCGTTGACGAGAGTGAATAGCGTGGCGAGTGTTCTGCGAAGATTATTTAGCAAGGAGGACAGAGTCGAGGGAAATAACGTCAAGTCGGCGGACGGCACCAAGACCCCCGCGAGGCTGCCTGCTTCGAGTTCCGCGACATCTCTCCAGACGAGATTTCCTGGTAAGTAGGATACGTATATATCGTCGTGATAACGTGCAATCGATGGATCGGTTATACGAGAAGAGAGCGAATTAGTGCACCTCGGCACACTTCCCCCTATGTAACAGGTGGAGGAGGCTCCATGAGAATAGGCGTGATCGAGGAGGTCGACGAACAGATGACGATGACGTCTATGCGTCCGGAGAGTCGACCCCACGTCTTGAGCATATTCCCGCAAGGAGCACCACCGCCCAGCGCACCCGTCGATGTACCCGGAACAGTCCCGGACTCGTTCGGCACCAGCAATGGCGAAATCCTGTCGACTAGCGCGCCAGCCGATACGACAGTAGCGCGTACTTACGTAGTTCCAAGGTTTCGTATTCCTTTTATACTTTGGCTTATTCGCTTCAAGAGGCTCGGCCGTATTTTGTCGTCTCTCCCGCGGCTATCCACCACACTGATTCGCTCTTCACAGAACTCGACGCAACACACAATCCGCGCGATCCAGCATGGCGTACGACACTGCCGTTCTTGGCGACGACATCAGCGTGCGAAGCTCGTGTTCTTCGGGTAGCTCGGACGACGAGTTCACCAGGTTGAAAATCGAGAGGGAGAATCAGCGCAGGAACAGGGCGATGCGGAGGCTGATCAGTAGCGCCAGCGCACACGCGGGAACGGGTACCTCTCCGAAGAGTACCGAAGACTCGGAAGCTCTCCTCAAGGAACTCGCCGACTCCTCGCAACTTTCCCTACGACTGGCCGATCGTGGCGATCGAGACAACGACAGCGATCACGTCTAGTCACACCAGGTGTCGTATGGTCGTGTGCCTATCTACTTATCGTTGGATATTCCTGTTTTTTTCTCCGTTAGAAAAAACCGTGTTATCTCAACAAACATAGCGTTTTTATCGCACGTCACAATGCGTGGCAAACACGCAGACAGAAATAGCTTCAAAAGCTATATGCTAAGAAGGAGAACGGATGAGCTTGAACGACAAGTAAAACGAGAATAGGACCGGGGAAAATAATGCGGGAAGGTGGAAGAAAAAGAGCAAAGCTAGTCGTTGCCTCCGGGCAGTATTTAATAGACTATTAAAAGTTGTATGTAATACAATTTAGCCGCTCGGTCGAGCGAAAGTGAGAGAGTGCCCAAGTGCTTTCCTTATTAAGAATACACGTCAGAGAACTTTCTTCTGCGCGTGTAGCTGTGTACATATTAAATATTTGTACTCTACGAAGGGATTTAGTTAGCGCGGATAGAATTTTAGAGGGTGTCGTTTTCTCTTTACTCGTTTTTAAGCATGATCGAACCATTGTCACGTTCGATCCATTTTGGACAATGGACTTGGACGTCAAATTTGTAAAGTTACCAGGCAATCTCTCTTATATTACGGTTTTGATACCACGGATTGAATAATCGTTGCGCACGAGAAAGTTACGTGAAAGTGCAGGAAGGCAACGGGTTCGCGGTGATATTCGCGCAGAGATTCCTGCTTTTGCGGGATTTATTGAAATAAGAGCACACACACCTGCGCCATTTGCAGTCCGGTCCTCGGTGACTAACAGACTCGGGGAGTTCCTCTGAGGTTCGTGGGACCACTTTTTTTTATTGCTCACTGCAGAGCGTCGCCGCGACAGATTGAGAACGAGAACGATTCGTTCCGTGCATTCAGTTAGACTTGATTCATCGTATCGTTCGGTCATCAAAGGGGCCTGTGTCACGGGGAGTCGGACTGTACCTCTAGGTAATTATTATGAATCGACATCGCAAATGCCTAATTACACTCTGAGATAATTTCATACGATCTACGCTTATACGAATGAAATTCTATGCGTAATCATGAAAATCGCCGTCACTCGACTTCCAGGACTACAAAGAAAAACCTACTAGATTTTTTCTCCGTGCAGCAATATTCCAAGATGAATGCACGTCACAAAAATCAAATGCATAAATTCAAGCTCACGTGGATATCCCTTACTCTGCGATTCGAATCACCCGCAAACTTGTCTCTACTTACTACACGTAATGTGTCAAAAACAGGCCACGTTTATTCGCCTATATTCCTATACGCGGGAACGTGTATTTCATTCTGCGAGTGACGTACACTCTTAGTCGTACAAAGAACATTCCGCCCGCGTTCCTTTTGTACTCTACTCCGCGGCTGGCCTTCTTCGAGTTCCAATCATTTCGCAAGGTATAAATAACGCGTCAATTAGCGGGAATAATTGGTACAACTCTACAGCAGGTCCGAGTAATGAAGAAACGTGGCCCGAGAATGATCGGACTGAAAGCTGGTGCTTGACTCGCGTGCCTTATCGCGCGTAAACTATTGTTTTTTCAGTATTATCGTTGCAATAAATTGTTACATCTTTACTCGTCGCATCAGTGATCTACGTTATTGAATGTCTTCTAGAGCGAGAAGCGCGTTTTTACGCGTGATGCTCCCCCACTTATTGCGTTTTATCCGCGCACATCGCCCGGAGCGAAAACCAATTGCAAGGAACAACAAGGCGAGAGAGAAGCATCTCAGAGAAAATCCCTTCGAGCGCGACGGCGCGTAAATTCGGCCTCCCCGTCGGTCTGTCGATTTGGTTCTCATAAAATCCGGAAACGTTAGAGATTACGCTGTTAGTACGGAAGAGATAAGTAGAATCAGCTCGTTGTCTCTAGTCGGTTTCCAACAATTTTCGAGCGTCTGAAACCACCGTATTCACGGACGGAAAAGGGTCTGAAACGCTCTTTGCGGTAAATGTATTGGAGGGGGATTCGAGAGAGAGAGCGTACAGTTCTCTCTTCTGTTCTCTCCAGTCCCTGTCGGGCCAGTCGAACGGCGCGGCATGACGCGATAGTGACGCGCATTGCACAGTGCATCACGTGTGACGCGCTTCAGCCCTGACTTCCTTGCGACGTATCGACGATTTGAGAACGCTTTATTTTAAAGTCGCCTCGAGTTTCCGCAAAGTCTGATATCGACAAAGTGCCCTCGCGACGATCAGCTGTTCCTCCGCTCGCTACAGACGCCGTCTCCTCTCGCTCTATCCTCTTTTATCCGACGTATCCATCCGCGTTTCTCCATCTCGCTCGCTCGCGCAGTGGCGCGTCACGCCGTTCTCCCACCCCGTTCCCGCTGTCGAGCGCACATGCAGCTACGCGAGGTCGCTCCACGCTACTCTCGCAAGACCGCTCTTCCCCCATTGATCGATCGATCGTCTCGGGGTCTGGACCTGCGGAGTTTTGTCTCGATGATGACGACGACACGTGCTTCGCGCCGTGTTTCGAGACGAATCACGAACGGGTAAACGCCTCGAAATCCGGGCGACGCGATAACTGCAAGTATTCTACGAATCGTCGCGATATGCCAGCGACTAGGCGCGTCATCGTAGTTGTAAAACGGTGAAGCGAAATGCAGGAAGTGACGGGTTAACAGTGAGTGATATTATAAAGTGTTCGCGTGCGCAGCGTGACGCGAATTTGTCGAGCATTCGTGAGACAATGGAGGTAACGTCATACTTTATTGCGATTGAAGTGCGAGTGTAACGTTTATGTGCATCCTATGCGAAAGAAAGTGTTTGAAAAGTTTTCATCTATCGACTATAACCATTGCGGGTACTTATAAAATTGTCGTCGATCGGAATGAATTTTAATGGTAAAACATCTTTTTTTTTCTATTGCGGCTATAAGAGGATTAGGATAGACTGTGTTTGGCATCATCTCCAACTTTCTCACCCCTTTTTTATTTCACGTACATACTACTTACATACTTCGTTATCTACTTGCCTTACATCTTCTACCTTCCTACTAAAAATAACTCATTAAGTCATATCATCATACAACGCTTTACTTTATTACACACCTTATCAATCTATAGCAATAATTGCTAAATCGACGATAGTATTGCCGCATCAACAATAAAGCATGTTTTACGACACTTGTTAACGTCGTCGGCCTTGCCGATCGGCAACTCGTTCGAACAACGGCGACGTCTCCGCTCGTCGCGGTACGGAGTGCGCGTGTCGAACGCGCTGTCGATCGACGAATCCAGAAACGCGCCACCCTCTAATAATTGACCGCAGGGGAGAGCTGAATGCCCGGAGACACGGTAGATCGGTGGATAAAGATCTACGGCAATCGCGACCGAGGAATTCAGCATGCCGCCGCTCCGCGCGTCGATTTGAAGAGCAAATCGATTACGTGTAATTACGTACGAGACGAGGACGCGAGTATACCGCGGTTCCGTCATCGCGAACCAGTCGTCGCCCGGCCGATTACAGCCGACCTTCGACGGCGGTTTTTATGCGAACGTCGACGAAGTGGGGCGTGAGGCGGCGGTGTTACGCTCGACGAAAATGCTTCCCGCCTGATCTCTATCGACGGCACCGGCGGCGGCTTTCACTTACCGGAACTGTGGCCCTTCGCGACGCATCATCTTCGAAATCGTCGAAGAGATGACCGTCTCTTACACGGCGCAGGTAGCTTCCTGCGGCGGTCTCGGCGGATGTTTTTTGAAGCTGTTGCTGAGGTGAGGATGCGATTTTTCTTTGCAGCTCCGTACGATTTTTGTCGGTACGGGCAAAAGGCCTGTGGATCGCAGAGACGTCAGACGGCCACGTGTTCGACGGCCGCGGAACTGTAGGAATAAGTGGCTACGCGCCAGCTCGCAATTGCTTGTTACATAATTCCGAGCATTTGTCACGCGAATCTACTTTCAGCTAAACTACGTCTATACAATTTTGTGTTGGTACACCTATATGTATACAGTTCGTAACTATCTATTTATGGTCGTTCCTTGGCACTTCGAAATAATTGTCCTCGGTCCTTCGGATGTGTAGCACTCTTCTTGCTAATCGCAAAACCTTAGTAAATATTGAATTTCTTATATCTTATATAGATTATTTATCGAGAATTTTCTGTGTGTAGAGAACATCTTTTTTTTTAGTAATTAAGGCTATACATTTCTGGGTAATGATAACAAAGAGCGCGAATGTCGAACGTTCGAACGTCTATCAAGGAAAACCGTTCTCGCGGATGATTGGCATCGCATCGTTCATTAGACCGGAGAGTTTATATACGTACAGAATCTCGTTTCACGTATACACGTTTTCCGTGTCAAAGCGCTTTCTTATATCCAGCAGCTTCGGCGTTTCGTACACACTACTCGTGTTGGTCGGTACTTTCTTTAAAACGTTTGTATTCGACGGCGTTTTGCAACTGCAAAACGACCGGGAATAGTGAACGGTCACTGACAGCCAGCGGCTTTTCACCGATTCAGATTTAGAGAGCAGGCTATTCCCATGAATCACCGTAAGTTCGCTTGCACGTGCTTTGTAACGGTCGATGCATGTGCAGCGGTGTCCTAAATGCAACGTGCAGTGAAAGTGGAAGGGAAAGAGGCGAGTGACCGCGCGCGCTCTGTGCAACAAACTATTGTACAGAGTAGCGCACGGTCAGCGATGCATTATGCGGTTTTGCGGAAACAAATACATATAGTACGATCTCTTAAAACTATTCCGTGACACGCTTCGCAGGTGGAGAGCGAGTGTGTATAAACTGGTATGGCTGGACCTGACCGTCTTTCTCGCAATCTATTATTTACTCTCCGCCATTTATCGGCTCGCTTTGAGCGATGACCAGAAGAAGACCTTCGAAGCGGTCGTCGCCTACTGCCACGAGTATAGCAATTTAATTCCGCTCTCCTTCGTACTGGGCTTTTACGTCAGTATCGTCATGACCAGGTGGTGGAATCAGTACATAACGATACCATGGCCAGACTCGATTTCGGTTTTCGTGTCCGCCACCATCCACGGCCACGACGAACGCGGACGCTTGATGCGGCGGACCATCGTCAGGTGAGCGGATACTATACGGCCAGAATCGGCGCCGAGTCGTAAACATGGTTCGAAGTGCGAAAAAGACGAGATGAAAGGACTTCTTCAATGCCATTCGTACGCTCTCACAGATACGTGTGCCTCTGCCTGACCATAGTCCTCAGCAACATCTCGCCGCGCGTGAAGAAGCGATTTCCCACGCTGGACCACTTCGTCGAAGCAGGTCTCCTCACGGACAACGAGCTGGTCATCTTCAACAGTTTAAACGCAAAGTTCCCAAAGCCGCAAAAACATTGGCTGCCCATCGTCTGGGCGTCCAGTATCGTCACGCGCGCCCGCAAGGAGGGTCGGATACGCGACGATTTTGCCGTGAAAACGCTAATAGACGAGTTGAATAAATTTCGCGGCATGTGCGGCGCTCTCATACAATACGATACTATCAGTATACCGCTGGTTTACACCCAAGTAGTGACCCTGGCCGTCTATACCTACTTTTTGTCGAGCGTCATGGGGAGACAGTGGATCGAAGGTGTCTCTAAATCGTCTATCGATCTTTACTTTCCACTCTTCACAACGCTCGAGTTCTTCTTCTACATGGGTTGGCTCAAGGTGGCCGAGACACTGATCAATCCTTTCGGGGAAGACGACGACGATTTCGAGATGAACTGGATCGTAGATCGGAATTTACAGGTGAGCTATGTACGTCCTGCGCGATACCTGAATTACGCGAGCTCGCTGCAATGTCCGCATTTATTTTGATAATCATCGTTATATTTACAAGGTGAGTTATTTAATCGTCGACGAAATGCATCACGATCATCCTGAGCTGATCCGCGATCAGTACTGGGACGAGGTGTTCCCCGCAGAGCTGCCTTACACGGTCGCGTCAGAACCCTTCCGCGAGCAACACCCGGAGCCTTCGACCGCCGGGATTCAATTGTCGGCCGCGCAACAGGAGCTGCAACCCTCCTCGGTGAAGATAGACGATATGAGCGGCGACTCCGCGCAACAGAAATTCAACGACGTTTCGGACGACGCGGCTTCGGGGATACACTTCGCGGCCGACGGTAGGGTGTCGAGGTAAGTCAGCCGATCTTTTCTTTCGTACATTTTTTGCGAGTTTGCGTCATAGTACGCCTCACAGTGACATTCTCTCACAGAAGTGCCAGCAGAGTGAGCGCGCGAGATAGAGCGCTGAGTGCTGGATCAACACCGAGCAATATAGGTGGATCGCTGTCCAGAGTAAATAGCATGACCAACGTCCTCCGCAGATTATTCAGCAAGGAAGACAGAACTGACGGAAGCGTCATCAAATCGGCGGACGGCGGCAAAACTCCTTCGAGGTTGGCTGATTCGAGTTCAACAGCCTCTCTTCAGACGAGATTTCCCGGTAATTTTGTTATCAAGATCGGATTACGCGACGTATATTCGCAAATTACAATTTGCTCAATGCGGACTGTGCAGTAACAATAATAGTTCAAGTCCGTGCGAGGAAATAGAAAGCGAATTCATAACTCTTGACTCATTCCCACGCGCTCGACAGGCGGAGGAGGCTCGACGAGAATAGGCGTGATCCAGGAGGTTGACGAACAGATGACATTGACGTCGATGCGTCCGGAGAATCGACCCCACGTTCAAAGTATATTTCCGCAAGGGCCGCCACCGGCCAGTGCTCCCGTCGGCGTACCAGGATCGGCTTCGAATTCGCACGATGTCATTAATGACGAGATTTTATCGACCAGCGCTCCCACGACTGCGAGACGCACTTACTTGGTTCCAAGGTTTGGGTCATTTTTTTTCATTCTTTTCTACCTTATTCTTTCCAAGGAACACGATCAAAGTAGACGAAGCGTTTAACAAATATTCTACTAAAGTTTTTCGGGTGTTTTTTTAGACACTGATTATATTCATGAAATCTTTACATATGGTCTATTGCATATTTTGGTACGAGCGAAAAATAAACCAACTCACTCGCTCGCTCGGTCGTTCTAATATCTCTGCCACGACTCAACGTCGCACCGAATTCTCTTTGTAGAACGCAGCAGCGTTCAACGCAGTCCGCACGATCCAGTGCAGCCTTCGACAACGTTATCCTTGACGACAATATCAGCGCACGAAGCTTGAGCGCTTCGTCTGATTCAGAGGACGAGTTCTCCAGGTTAAAAACCGAGAGACAGAATCAGCGCAGGAATAGGGCGATACGAAAAATGGCCAGGAGCGTCAGCGCGAAAATGGTGGCCGGTACTTCTCCGGGTGTTGGAGAATCGGAAGCTCTTTTAGCCACACTCGCCGATGAATCGCGACGTTCGCTTCGACCGAGCGATCGTGGCGATCGGGAAAATGACAGCGATCACGTCTAGTCATGGTGCCCGCCTATTTTTAGATTCCCCTTCCTTCACGGTCACAGTATTCTTAGTGTATTGTAATTGTAGTAATCACCTGCATAGTCAATGCGGAGAGTCAGCCTTTGGACTTGACACTGTTGAGTGCTCGAGCCTCAATGCACAATTCGGAATTTTATTTAATTGTACAGAGTATTCCACTCTTGTTTCTCTGCATAGGACGTATGCACAGGTATACATTTCCACGTGAAAATCAACACGCGAAGCTGGTGGAGCTGAATTGAAGCAATGTAACATTCGAAAACAATCTGACTGAAGTTGGTGCTCGAGTCGTGTGCTTTGTCACGCGTGAACTATTATCCCAGTATTATCCTTATATAATAAATTGTTATATCTCTACATCGTCATATTGATACTTCGTACATCCTCTAACAATTGTTTTAACGTAAGTTTACAGCACTACTAGAATGTTTATCGACGTAGGCTTGCAAGAAGGAAATGTAGAATTTATATGTACACATGTATACTATCACTTTCTACAAGTGATTACGCGGTAATACATTGCTTTTCGACCTCGACAAATCGATCGTTATTGCAAAAATCTTTGTACGTGTTGTCGTGCTTCAGTCCAAGGTCTGTATATTTTTTCGTAAAATACTGTATGTATTCTGGATGCGAGGGATCTACTTCCAAGAACAGCCGTCCCCCGGGTTTCAAAGCTTTCGCGGCATATTTCAGTAGCGATTTAATGACGTTCAAGCCGTCCTTACCTCCGTCCAAGGCCTGAATATCTTCGTAACTGGAACAAACATATTCAGTGAAGAATGCTTTCGCGTTGCGAGGAGGGTCGTTACGATAAATCGCAGACGGGGTATACTTACATCTTTATCTCAGGTGCGAGGTCAAACACAGTGGCTGTTGGAATGTACGGAGGGTTGCTAACAATGAAATCAAACTGAGCATTCTCGAAATCAACGCCAGTCAACGTCGAATTGTCTGATACGCGCACTGTACCAGTTTCTTCCAGAAGTGCGTTAACGATGGTTATTCGATCATCTAAACCCAGCTTCTTCGCATTTTCCTTAGTCAATTGGCAAGCGTATGCATTCCTATCGATTGCCGCGATGTGTATCTGAAAATATATGATGATGATACGTTTCTATATGCACATAGAAAGTAGGCATTCACCTTATCACAGGCATGTAAGAGTGCCAATGATATAGCCCCTGAACCGCAGCCTATTTCCAGTGTTTTACAGTTCTGCAATTCTTTTGCACTGTACATACGCTTCAATATGTAATCCACCAGT
This sequence comes from Xiphydria camelus, assembly GCA_963678675.1. Taxonomy (NCBI): domain Eukaryota; kingdom Metazoa; phylum Arthropoda; class Insecta; order Hymenoptera; family Xiphydriidae; genus Xiphydria; species Xiphydria camelus. Next base: position 27,540,105 of record OY783198.1, read on the forward strand.
ATTTCAGTCTCTGGTCGGGGTATGAAAATAGGCGGTACTAGCTTCAATGTAATGTCTCTGAAATCCCACTCTCCGATAATGTATTGCACAGGCATCCTGAAAGTAATTTTTTTTATCTTTAGCATCTACTCTTAAAGGGACGATCACAGACTAATCGATAGAAACTAAAATCATTGCGGTATCTTACCGCGATAATCTGCATTCGCACATTCTTTCCAGCTGCTCGAGCTGCTCTGTAGTCAGTTTCCTTTCATGGATATCAACGAGATCCATTGTCTAAATGAAATCATCACGGTAACATCGAATTGGTCTGGTTTAATTAGAAAACGTGCCAGTCTTAGGTATATTTTTAGCGTCTTCTTCAAGCAATCATTTAACGTGTGAAATTGGTAAATAGTTTGTACGATACCTTGTCAGTTTTAATAACATTGGCAAGGATGTGCTCGATAGATTCTACAGGCTCTGGTATACCTTCGTCCTCGAATCGGCGACTCCAATGTTTCAATATATTGCCGATTGCCGAATCGTATGTATATTTCGTATGTAAGAATCGCGAGACATTTATTAGTCTCTTGAAACGACCTCCTGTTAGCCATTGGAATCGTGCTTGATATTTTAAAATACCCAGCAGCAGCACCATTGCCCCTTCTCAGCTGATGTAGCAGAAAAGTCATACGTCGTCGGCGTCTTTTAAAAAGACCCGTTTACATAGGTAATCATCCGTGGGGTTCGCGATTCGTTGTGAATGGGTCTTTGGCGGAGCGAATAGACAGCAGTCTACTTTCGATGGAGAAAAATGGCGAATTTATCAATGTTTAACAGAAACATAGTCTGTTTTTCCAAGCTTATTATATCAGGAAGGTTCGATTTAATTTCATTTTCTATTATTGTTTAGTTTTTAATTACCAAGGAGTATTAATAATCACTATCATTAATTAGTTTCGTAGAAAATTCCTCGTTTCCACTCTAACCTCAATTTTAAGTAGTAGTGGTGAAGAGGTATAATCAGTTCGATAGCTTTAACGTGTATCGAACCAAATTATGAAGTAAAATTTATTCTTAGTTCAATTACCGTTATAATTTGCAGATGGGAGAAGATAGGCTCCAGTAATCATTACAGTGTCTTTAATCCTACATATGTTCCACCAGTATTTAAGAAGGAGGAACAAGCTGTACTACGTGAAACTGGAGAGATATCTAAGCTATCTCATGTTCCTATTAAACCCCCCTTTAATAATCAGACAAGTTCAGAATTTCATGATTACCTTGTGAGGCATGTATAAACACACTTTTAAAAAACTCTAACTCTATACTTATCATGAAATTCATATTAATTGATTGCCTTAAATAACAATGCATTCTATAATTGTTTTACTTTCCACAGAAAGTTTACCAATTATATAAATAAGAAAGGAAGGAAGGATTTAGCCAGAAGGTTACTCGAACAAACATTTGAAAAAATAAAGCGAATTCAACTGGAACGTTACCATAAATCTGAAGCTGATCCTGTCGCGCAACAAGAGGTCGAATTAGATCCAAAGATAATTTTACATCGAGCTATAGCTAATAGTAAGCCGGTTTTGGAACTGATAATTCTCAGGCGTGGTGGAATAAAGTATCAGGTAAGGAAAAATTATATATTTCAAAATTGAAATTGGGGGTTTGTATCTTTCACAATTTCATTATGTCCATTTCTAGGTTCCTGCACCTATGACACCTAATCGACAAATGTTTTTGTCGATGAACTGGTTGCTTGATGCTGCCAGAGAAAGAGAAGATCGTAAGGTTCACCTTCCAGACAGATTAGCTTACGAATTGATTGATGCAGCTTATAATCAAGTTTGTTCGTTATAATAGTGTAATTGGATATTTTTTCTTTTATTCGTTAATGTAATTTTGTAAATTATCTTTCAGGGTCGCGTTATTAAAAAGAAACAAGATCTTCATAAACAATGCGAGGCAAATAGAGCTTACGCTCATTTCAGATGGACGTAAAAGTAATGGATCACTAAACACCCTAGAAGAAATTGTAACTTTTCATCCTACATGCGCAATGATCTTTAGAGGCGAATTGTATCAACGCTTACAACTGTAATTAAACAAATTTGAGTATTTCATCATTATTTGCTGGAATTTCAAGCATAAATTTCTGTTTTATTTAAGTTTAATACATATGGTAGCAAGTTACTTGTTTTTACATTCACAAATACATACAAGATTCGCAAATCTTATAATTGTCAGCTGTATCTCCCAGCCACAGTTTCAAATTTTTCCTCATCCACAACTTCTCCAAAACGCACATGTAGTTTCAGAGGCTTGCGAGAGGAATAAAATCGCAAGGTTTGATAAAGTGGAGAGACTATTGTAACTGGAGCATCAGAAAGTGGCACTATATCTGATACAGTTGTATACATATCAATCCTTCTCCCCCAGAAATTTGTATAAGCAATTATGACTTTTTGTTTATCGTCATTTAAGTATATAAAACCTATGGAGTTGCTACAAAGATATCCAAGTGTGTGTAACAACATATTAGTTGCACCAGCTGTGAAAGAAAGGCGATACAATTTTACTAATCATTAACTATCATGCTCTCTTTAAATAATTGCTTATTAATAGAGTATTCTTTCAATTTTCTGAATTACAGACTTACCTATAACAGTAAAGCCTAAAGTTAGATCCGAAGAAACAATATCAATCGATTGAAGGCCTAGAAGGCTTGGTATGCATATTGCTGTAAGAATTGTTTGCTGAAACTTTATTCTATTGATGATACTGATATGTTTTATAATGGAACATCTATAAATCGTAGAGTATTGTGGAAACCTCTGTGGGGGATTTGATAAATCACGCTTAATCACATAGGTAAGATTTGGTAAGTGTGAAAAAATTGCTTTCCGAGCGTAACAGGTCTTATAACTTGACGCGAACATAGCCATATTTACTCGCAATTGTTATTTAATTGTCGATATGTGTACTCTTCATTCGAGAGCAGGCAAAGTGTCCTTTCTTGCCCTATTGTACTAAAGTTACAAGTTATCGAAAGTAACCATTTGGAAGATCTTTAAATGTACAAATCAGTTTTTATATAAAGATGTGTTACGGCTATTATTAATTGTGTACGATCGGAAGTAGGTATTGTTTAAGATAAATTAATATAAAACGTAACAAGACTCGCACTCCAATATTTCACCGGCACCATAATTTTCCACCTATACCTATATTCGGTAGATTGTTCGGCATAGAAGTAAAGTTCACATGAGTGAATATCCCCCTGTACATTCCTCCTACACATATACCGTGTGTAAGTGCCAATAGATGGCACGAAAGCATAACCAAATGCTTTGGGTACTTTTTATGACTTGTATTCGGCTATTGGTTGTTTCTTCCGGAATACAAGAGGATCTAAGAGAAACAACCAATGTTAGACTGCCTGTGTGAAACATAAAACTAATTGGAAGACTTCCTGTACCTACTCGTTGTGCATAATTCCTTCTTGTACTATGTACTATGTAGTTTATGATTATGAGACTGTCAGTTATGTACGCACGTGTTTACAGAGGGTATTGTTACGGATATTTTCATTCGTTCTATAACAATTAAAATATTGATAATCACCGAAACAATGAGTCGAAATAATTTGAAAGAATCGTAAGTACAATGAAACTATTTTATATCGAATAACATTTGATCTACATATAATAATGTGAGCGTTCCTAAATGACAATAGGTTATAATTATTCACTCATTATTGCTCTGTAAACTATCAATATGATATCGTTATAGATTTGATGTTGAATCCAAGCACGGAGCATTTTTCACTGGAGGAAACATAGAGGTAGGTACATCTGATTACAACTTTTTACCAGTAGTTTACATGTTAACATAAAACTTTATATTAACTTCTTTACATTCAAATGTGAATATTTATCAAAGAACGACGTTTTATTTCATGAAACAATAACTTATTTATAAACTTCACCATGATAGTTTATTAAAAATATTTTTTATAGTGGAGTACAGATGGAAAGTATCTATTTTGTCAAAATGGTGGGACGATATCGATATTGGCTGTTAATAAAGGAGTAGTGGAATTATTATTGGGTGAAACTGAACTAAGCGAAGATGAAGATACAATTAACAGTTTTGCGCTTAGTCCAGATAATCAGGCTATTGTTACCCACCATAAAAGCAGTCTTTTCAAACTTTGGAATTGGAGAGGTGAGTTTGGTGGTTGAACAATGTAATGTTGGGAAATTTAAATGTTTGAAAGACGCTCTGAAGTATCTTTTCATAAAAATAGATTCCAAGGTGCAACAGCTCTGGAAGTCTATTCATAAAGGGCCTGTAGCTAGAATTGCATTTTCAACAAATGGGCTGGTAATGGCATCAGGTGGTAGTGATGGAAGTGTTAGATTATGGGATCTGCAACATCGCACATGTACTCACAATCTGAAGGGGATTCAGGGAGTAGTAAGGTAATTTACCTGTATATATTATCCCTACTTGTATCTATCTAAAATAAAAATAAATATGCAAGATATAAAAGGTTAAAGAATTTGTAAAGAAAACTATTTCATAGCTGACTCATTATGTGTTGCTATAACACTTATGCATTTTGACTTTCAGTGTATTGGTTTTTCATCCAGATTCTGGAAAGAAGCTTCTCTTTGCAGCTGGTGACAATACCAAGATATTCGGTTGGGATATTAATACAGGTCAACAAAAAGTTACGCTTTCTGGTCACTTCAGTAGGGTTACATCAATTTCCTTTCACGATGATGGGATCCATTTAATTAGGTAAAAAAAATGCTGTAGTTGTTAACTAATAGCGTTTTTGATCGGCTGATTTAGATTCTGATAATAAAAAGTATGCTCATTTAGTTCAGGACGAGATAAAGTACTAATTTTGTGGGATATCACGCGCGGAACTTCTTTACGAATCGTTCCTGCTTATGAAGGAATCGAAGGCGCTTTCATTTTGCCTGATAATTTTCAAATACCGATTTCGTGTAAAACTGACGATGGTATATACGTAGCTACGGCTGGAGAAAAAGGTACGTTTTCTACTATAATACAACGAAAATACGTTTTCAGTAATAGATGTTCTTTAACGTTAAATTGTTTGAACAAAAGTCTGTGGAAAGAATTACAGCCTTAAGATAAACCATTATGTTGCACTTTTACGCCATAGTTTGTATCAGCTCTGTTACTAAAAAATTGAACTTCCAGGTGCTGTTAAGATATGGGAAATGAAGAAGGGACGTGAAGTTTATGTACAGGAAAATTCACTAGTGTCAGTTGCCAAGGAAGAGGGTGGCCTAGCTGTCACACAATTACTGTATAACGGGATAAGTAATAATTTTGCCCTAGTTTCTGTAGACCACAACATCATTATTCACAATCTCGACACTTTTCAGTGCGAGAAACAAGTGAGTTGGAAAGATACTTGATTGATTTAGTGAGATATGTGATGTTTATATGTCCTATATTTTAATCTCGCTATGATTTCATAGTTGGTGGGGTATACTGACGAAATTTTGGATATCGTATATCTTGGCGATGATTGTACCCACTTAGCTGTTGCCACGAACAGCCCTGATGTAAAAGTTTACGAATTGATCACTATGGATTGCCAGTTGTTACGTGGTCATACGGACCTTATATTATCTCTTGGATCAACTCAAGCTAATAGAAACATACTTGTATCCTCGGCTAAAGTAAGTACAGGAGTATTTTTTTAATTCATTTTAGAATTAGCAGAAGAATTGTTTATAAAAGCGAGCTCTATCAAAACATCATTCACTTCATTTACAGGATAACAGTGTCAGAGTATGGCTTATGAATCGTGAAACGAAAAAAGTATCGTGCGTTGCTTCTGGTGTGAGACATACCGCTTCGGTTGGTTCCGTTTTTGTATCACAGAGTTCGGCTAAATTTTTCGTTTCGGCTAGCCAAGACTTGTGCCTAAAATTGTGGAGTTTACCAGAAAAACTTGTAACTGATGGTAAGTATCCAAAAAGATCTTGTCACTTAGAATAGGTATAAGGGAGTTACAATACACAGTTTGAAGCTGAGTACGTATTGTTCCACAGATCAAGTCGTTTCACTGACTGTATCTCACACTGAACTTGCACATCAGAAAGATGTCAATAGTGTAGCGATTTCACCAAATGATAAATTCATTGCGACTGGTTCCCAGGATAAAACAGCAAAGGTAAATTTACTTGTTATCAGATATATTTATTTATTTTATTTCTACCAGATTCGCATAATTCTACTAGTGCACGCGTACTAATTTTTATTGCAGTTGTGGACTTCAGACAATTTGCAGTTACTAGGGACATTTCGGGGGCACCGACGGGGTGTATGGTGCGTACGATTTTCACCGATTGATCAAGTCTTATTAACAACGTCGGCAGACTGTACGATCAAACTATGGTCTCTTTCGGATCTTAATTGCTTAAAGGTAACCGTTACACACTAGCTTTATCTGTAAATACTGCAGTGAAATTGAAATAATCACAAGAGATATTATAATAAATTATTATTACTGTAGACATTAGAAGGACATGAGTCATCTGTATTAAGAGCGGAATTCTTATCTCGTGGTATGCAAATAATGACAGCAGGTGCTGATGGTTTACTGAAGCTATGGAGCATTAAGACTTCAGAATGTGTCACCACTTTAGAACAGCACGACAACAGAGTATGGGCTCTCGCAGGTTAGCCAATATATTATAATAGCTTTATTGATTAATCACATTGAATCGATTTAGATAGTCATAATGTGTATGTATATTCTGTGACCATCTATGAATTCACTAATTTTTATATACATAGTTACCATTATGCAGTACCGCGTACTACTTTCTATTGATAATGAAAATTGTAGTTTCAAAAGACGAGGAGCATATTATCAGTGGAGGTAGTGATTCGTTACTAGTAATGTGGCGAGATGTAACTCAGGAAAAACTTGCGCAAGCTGCTGCCGAGAGGGAACAACTGGCGCTTGAAGAACAAAAGTTAGCAAATTTGCTAAAGGCAAATGAGTTGACGCAAGCATTGAAGTTGGCCCTTAAATTAGAGCGGCCTTTTCAAGTATTAAAGATTATTGAAGGTATATTATTTGTAATAATGTATTATTAATAATACGCTTACTTATGTAGGAGGTAGGGGATGAGATAGGCGTTTAGATGAGATTTTTGATGAGTCTTGATATTCAATACTTAACTCAGTATAGGAATGAGCAGTCCCACTTAACTATGAGGAATCTTGAAAATTATACTGTATTTTTAGGTATTGTTAAAGACAATAAGAAAGTTTTACTGGATACGATTCACGAATTAAAACCAGATGAAAAAGAAGCGATACTCAGATGTGCACTTACGTGGAATACCAATAGCCGCAATTCAAACATGGCTCAGGTATTCTAAAGTGTAAAAGTTACTCTCAGTTTTTGTGTAATATTTATCTGCAAAAAACCAACTTATATTTCATCCTTGCAGCTGGTTATGACCGTGTTAGTGAACGACTTGGGAAGTGAAGAATTACAGATTGCAGACTTATCACCGCCTTTGGAAGGCATGATTCCATATACCGAAAGACATTTTAAAAGATTTACTCAATCGTTACAAAATCTTCATTTCCTCATATATTCCACTAAACGTATGAATCCCCATTCTACGATTAGTATTACTTGATTTGTATAAACGTTCATTAAAATTTGAATAAGGTTTAACAAGCTTATTGAATTATTGATCCTTTATCCTTAATCTTATTCTTGAAATAAATCGTTTTTTTTATTAGCATTCATAAGAAATATAATAATCTGAAGCAACGCAAAAAATGTATTGGCTTTACTGTAAAGCAATAAAGTTCAAAGTTCCAGTTATCCACACATAATCAGAGTATAGAGAATCTCTGAGAATACATGAGAAAGGGGCAAGGTATTATTTTATTAGTTATATTACTTTTTTATAATGTTCCATGAATTCAAATCAAAAGTTACCAATGACGATTCTCATTCTACTCTCCTAGAAATTAAACCAACTGCGACTCTTAAGTGTAACTCGCGAGAGTATCTACATTCTTAATACTTGAGTAAACAGAGTCTGGTGTCTTAGCCCGATTGTGTGTTCTGCAAGCAGACGACAACCGCGAGTGGGAGCTACGTTTCGTTGGTGTCTGGCTTTTATTAAACTCACCTGCCCAAGTACCTTCGGCACTGGTTCAAGGAAAGATCAGTCAGAGTTAGTCCGTTCACAGTTGAGGGAGCTCAGAATGGCACAAGGCGCAAGGTGTTTCCTTCTACTATGTATATTTCTACTCCTGAGGTCATTGCAGTCTATACAGGCTTCTTCCGTGTAAGTCGATCACTAACTTTCGTAAATAATGCACATTTTAAAAAATTGCTTCAAAAGGTTCAAGGGTCAAATTGCTGTTAAAAAATACTGTATTGGTGCCTAAGCTGGAAAAACACTCGCGACATCGCGTAGTAAATTAGTTTACAAATATAGTTTATGTGGAGAATGACATTCCTCAAAACAATATAATTCATTCAAAAAACTTGAAGTAACATTTACATTCATTCTCGTTTAATCGCTATATTTTTTCATTTGTGAAAACTACGTGTTGAAGTATTGGAGAGTGTAAATGATACGAACTATTACGATAACTCAGTTTGGAAGAAAGCTAGCGGTGTCGTGAAATTTGAACATCACTATTATAAAATTTCATAAAACAATCTTATAAAGATCGTAGGAATTTTATCAGTAATTTATAGTATATCAGAGAATTCGCTACACTTCATACATTAGCCTTCCCTCAAGGATATATTTCATGCTTCATGCCACAAACATCATTGCCTTTGACCACGAGGTGTCATATAAGATTTAGCGTATTCGTACTACATTGTAATAACAAAGGCATAAACGTGTCACACATTTGTTATCTGGTTAGGGATTAACATACTCTGTATAGTATTTCAAAAGTTAAAAATGACACAATTTTTAAGAGACTTATTCTTTCTCTTTTCTACGTAAAATAGAAACTTCCACAATTACTAGAGCATATCTTGCGGCCTTGCAGAAGTCCTACGAGAAGACTAGGTTTACATTGCATAATTGTATTTAATAATATCGAAGGAATTATTAATAATCAAACTTGTGATAAAATTTAACTTGCTTCTGAAGATGTACGTGTTTCTGTGCGAGCGTATTTGAAACGTTTTATCATTGACTTATGCAGCAGCACGTGCTAGTAGTGTTTCTAATTTCTATGCAGACATTATTTTACTTCTTTAGAGTGAAGGAATCCAATAATAATTTTAAAAACCCCTACTGTTCCAGCAAGTTCGTGGATAGAAGTCGTATGAAAATGAGCTGCATAAATAACATAATTTAAATTTAATTTCTGTTTCCCATTTGTCATTACCTATGACTCATATTCTGCAGATTAAGAAGATCGAAAAAAGGCGTAACTTTGATATACCTATAGTATGCACAAATATGAATGTAAAGTTGTAGTAAGAGGAAAAAAAAAAGAGTACGGAAGGTTCCAACAGCTATAAAAACATTATATTATTATACAGATATGAATAACTTGTATAAATAATATGATTTTGCCTTATAAATTAACTCGAGCGAGATAAAGTCTTGGAAAATTATGGAGCAATGTTTGCGCTTCAAATCGTTAAACAAACAGCCAGGAGTGCTTTATTTTGTCGCGAAAAACGTCACTCCTACTTAAATGACACATAAGCCAAGCGTGACGTGTTGTTCAGCCAAACATATTTTCTAAGATGAAAAAAACGCATAAAAAGTTGGTCTTTCATTTAAGAGCGTAACTCTATCGAATGTTACTTATATGTATAATCATGTATTAATTGCATTCTCCAATTTATACCAATCGATTAACGTTCAACCAACTGTGATATCATTAGCTACTGTAGACAAATCTAACAAGGTACCTCGTCGTTTATTATGTTTGCCGATATTTCATGCTCATCTAATCAGTGACTACGCGCCTAGGGGGAAAATTTTTGTCAGCACACCCCAGTGAAGTAAATATAAATACGCTCGGTTAATGGACTAACGCATATGTACAGATGTGACGTAATGTGTTCTACGGTAAATCTCTTTATACCTCTACGGTCTGATATTGCCGGCATTATTAGAACAGAGATCTACGAACGCTTTTCAGAAAAGTACTCTTCTTTTTCCGCTCTATAACAAGTCACATGCGTCGGTTTATGTAAAAGGTACTTATGTCATCCGCATCAACACAAAGCTACAATGAAGTATTGTTTCGAAGAAACCAGCATAGAATATTAAATTGGAGATCTCTTACAGGTGCGCGTTGCGTGGGTACATCCTTTTCACGCAATATTTCTAATGATTTGTGTTAAATATATTCATTTTACTTTTTCAAATTGTCGATACAGATCGACGAAGCATCGCACTTCTATAAAACCATTGTTTAACGATTTTTTGTTTAGAGTGGAAACTTGTCCGGCGATAAATGATACGAAATCCATGACACTCACGGAACTCCTGCAGGAATTAACCAACGAATGTCGTTACGATAAAATGGTCAGACCCCCGGGCGAAGGAGATGAAAGTAATCCAATCCAAATAAAATCCAGAGCCTACATTTACACGATACGGTCAAATATGGCTAAAAATTTAGTAATAATGATTTTTCTCTTCAATCTCTCTGTACGTCTGGATTATCAGGGGGAAAATTGATGTTATATTTTTATGTTACAGCAATTTGAAGTGCAGTTGATGCTCCAATTTCGATACTTAGATAAAAGGCTAAAATATTCTGATATTGCTCCTCAGCATAGCCAGATCTTCGGAGGTCAAGCTACGCATGATTTGATCTGGACACCCATGGTATACATCTCAAACGAGCGTAGCTCCGTTATTATGGGAAATGGAGTTAAAGATTTACTTATTTCTATTGATCCATCTGGAATGGTGTTATTGAATACCAGGTGAGACATTTAACTCGTATCGTACATGTACTAATCAACCGAATATTTCGCATAAATTCATGAATTACTATTTACAGATTAGAGGCTATTCTGAACTGCGGCTTACGGTTGGAAAAGTTTCCTTTCGACGTTCAAGAGTGCCCTTTGGTCTTTGAAAGCTGTACGAACGCACATCTTAAGAGCCGTTTATTTTTAATACGATACCTTTGGCAAATAATATATGTATTGCTATCTTTAGGGACTCATAACGTTAACGAAATGGAACTCAATTGGGATGATACGCCTATTATTCTTGCCGAAGAGCTACATCTCACGGAGTACAGGCTCGTGGACACTTGGGTCAATACGTCAGACGTGTCGTACACCGTCGCGCAACAGCACTATGGTCATTTTGGTGAGTGAACAATTTCGTAGTGAGACAAAATAAAAAATTAGCTAATTCCTTAATATTTCAGCGGGAAATTTTAGCGCGATAAGTGTGACCTTCAAACTGGCCCGTGAAATGGGCTTCTTCATGATGGATTATTATGTTCCATCGATATTGATCGTCGTGATTTCATGGGTGTCCTTTTGGTTGCACATGGATGCGAGTGCTCCAAGAATTATGTTGGGTAATATATAGATGAAGTCAAATTACTTAACCATCTAAGGTATACGCAATAATTAATCCTTTTTACGTTTCAGGAACGAATACAATCTTGGCATTCATGACTCTTGCATCAAAAGTAGAAAATTCGCTACCAAAGGTCTCCTATATAAAAGCCAGTGAAATCTGGTTCCTTGGATGTACAATTTTTCTTTTCGCGGCAATGGTGGAATTTGCTTTTGTCAATACGATATACAGAAGAAAGTAGGTGTCAAAATGTGTTTATGGAGACAAAAAATACGTAATTTAATTTCCTTTAAAAAGTAAATTAAAGCGGGGACGATATAATTCATGATAATCGTTTAAATTGTTAACAGGAAGAACGTCCCTCTTAAAAAGGTTAACAGCAAATACATCCTAAAGTCTACATTGACCCCAAGACTTGCTCGTAAGCAATTCCATAAGAGCACTACTGGATTGGAACGTTCTCGTTCCTGGTCGTCACTCGACAATGCAAATACACAAGAAACAGATTATTCCAGCCAAAACTATCTCACTGTTCATGTAAGTGACGAGTTACCGTTATTGCTATTACATAAAAAATAACGGATTCCATTATAACACGCTAAATCTTCATTTTAGAGCTTTCCAAGCACTATCAATATCCCTTCAGTGAAAATCGAAGAAGACAAGGAACAAAATTCCGCCGGAAGCGTTATAACGGTCGACAGTACACCACCTTCCAAACCTTTTGCACGAAGGCCTACTCTGGCACAGTTACATAATTTTACTACAATGACGCCGCAAGAAATCGCGCAGTGGATAGACAAACGCAGCAGGATAGTATTTCCAATAGCCTTTATCGTTTTTAATATTCTTTACTGGTCATTTATTTGGATATAAGTTTGGAGCAAAGATATTGAAAGCTCTAAATAGGTATCAAAACTCATAAGTTATCGTTAATAAGATCTCGCCATATGCATCCCGTGGACGACTAGTAAGAGGTTGACTGAAGGATTCGACAAAGAAAAGGAACTTTTGTATAAAAAATCAGTTACTTTATTGGACTCAATGTCTATGCATCCCAAGAATTAAGTTGTAGTATAAAATTTTGTAGGAAACTAAATTTACTTGGTATACCAAAGAAATCGGCGTATGCATAGAGTTAATGATTTTATTAGGTAATTATTCATTAGATCAGAGGGTGGAATTTCAAGGAGCCACTCTAAGAGTAAAGATCAAATATCATTTTTTTAGCGAAAGAATTGATATTTCCTATATTCAGAAAAGAAGGCCAAATCTTATAAAGTAGAGTAAGGTCAGAACTTTACTATATACAGAACTTTTTTCTTTGGATTCGATATTTATTGAAAATAGCTTTTGTAGTTAGTATGCATATGTATATGTCGCGACATTGCCATTGCATCTTAATTAATGATTTTTCATATGTCGCTTATTACATTTTTTAATGGAAACTGACAAACAAGTTGTACATAGTCTATGATTAACATGAACAGTATTCGTCAAATTTAAATTATTAATATTAATTTGTTCTAAATTAGATGAATACCCAATGGTCAGTATTTCATACTATAGAATATTATTTTATTAATATCATTACTCTTTATATTGCAAAGGCATATGAAGTATGTCTATGTATACCTATACAAATCAGGATCAGAACTCAGCCTGAGAATGATCGTGTACATTTTCTTCTTCAACTTTCCTTGCAAGACATACAAGTGTATAATCGCTTCTTCGTCTGTGGGGTATAAGTCACGACACGATAATTCTCTTTTTTATCGGAAACGACTAGACTTGTAAAACTATAACTTAATGTTATAGTAATGTATTTAATTGAATTATACTTGTTTGATACGAGTTGTCGACTTACTTTCCCCCCTACTGGTCACTTGGAGGTCAGCTCCATTCGCGCGATCCTTTTGCAGAGGATCTGTTAGGTAAAGCATGAGTTCTCGCACGTCTGCGTTGTTGTTGTGTTAATAAACATTTACACTCTTCTAACGGTAAACTTAAACCCGCACCGTACTACGTAGAACACGCACGAGCAAATCTAAAATAATACCAAATAAAAGGCAGTGACAGCTGATGACAGCTCTTAAGGATACGCCATATTGTTTTGCGAACGATAGCGCCATCTGACCAGAGTATCGTTAAATTCTAGTAGATTCCGATGATATCGACGGACGATAATTGCAGGCCTTCCAGCGATATACCAGCGGCGCCAAAAAGTAAAGTGGGTTATCGGATTACAGGGGCAGCTTTGCGACAATACCCGGCAGCCAAACGAAAGTCCTTCAGGGCTAACAATGAGTACGATATAGTAGTAGCCTTTAGGCTGTCATCTATAGAGTATAAAAATTATTGGCTTCCTGCGTAAAGCTATAGTCGATAACTTAGAGCCTAAAGTCCATTACAGCATATGCTCGTGAAGCTCACGTTCGCGATAATCCTGTACGGTATGTAGGGAGTGTACACACTATACAAGCCTTTGCCATGTGTACGCTAGCAAGGAAAATAGGATGACATCTTTTTCCAAGTATTAGTTCACCCCTTTTCTTGGAACGTCCGAGTCTTACAACCACCCTCTGAACGGAGAAGCTACGACCCGATAAGATCTCCACACTATACTATTTTAACCGCGCTCTAATGAATATTCGGAAAGTCTTACGGAAGTGGTGAAGGTCACACTGACGTTATCGAGTATAAGAATGAATAGGTTTCGTGTCACACGCAATTTTCACCACGACGCTATAATGTAATTTATACAAATGTGTACATACACGTATAACTTTGTACGTATAGTTGTGGTTGCAATTTTTTTACGAGAAGTTACGAACCAAAACGATCAGCAATGTACTAGATTCGTAAGGTATTTCAGATCGAGTCTATTTCAATGAGATATTTCGACATCAATTATCGATTATCGCATTACCATTAATCAAAAAGTGTTCGCTACCGGTACAACGACCGGGGAGTATTACATAAATATAGATGACAGAGATCAAAGAAGGATACATGTGATCATGCCGTACATACGAGTGTTTTACATAATTCTCCGTGTGCTACTTCGTTCTGTACCACTTTGAAATTATTGCATTTCCAACGAAACTTTCCACGGCTATTTCATCGATCGGTTACACTACTTCACAGTCTGACCCCTGCGATTACCTAGACGCGGCATTGATTATTTCGCGTGCACGTAAGTTATGTAGAAAATGTTGAACGTGGGAGTAGCCGTTGGTCACAATTCATTATCACTGTAAAAAGTTATATGTATATAATGCTGCGTGCGCACAAATGTACCAGTAAATAGTGTTACGGTAAGTCTGCAGATAGAAAAGCGTGGGGTACAGCGAATCTGCACTTTATATCAGCCCTCAGCTAGCACTGTATATCACAACAATCAGAGGCCAATTGTAAAATGCCCATATCTAACCCTTATATTTTTATGATACATAAATAATTTACATGGAATGCATCTAGTCATACTTTTCAACGTGAAAGAGAAATCGATGTAGGAAGCAAAACCCTAAAAAGAAGTTATACATATGTATGTATTCCTCTGAGTACAGTGTATCGGACAGTAGGAAACGAAACGAATTCCGTCGCCTTGAAATCATCGTGATTACAGGTGGGCGAGTATAACGCGCTACTGTACGTCGAAATAATAGGGGTCGCGCCGGTGTTAAGAGGGCGGCAAAGCTTGACTGCTTTCAGCCCACGACCGCTTCAGTTGTCCACCTGCTGGTGCCGCGCACACTGGACTTTACGCGACACGGCAAATATTTTTTTTTCTCCTCATCGCGCGAATAAAAGCCGAGCACAGTGATTTGAAACAGGACAATCGATCGACTCCTTTATCGTAATCGTGAGAAACATTAGTAATTAAAAGGAATATGTCCACGATCGGTAATATTTCCCGGTTAACGTTTGGTTCGACTCTATCAGATGTTCACATGTGGTCGAATATTACATTGAATCACCTTACTCATATTCTGACTGTATCGACGTGGTATCGATTTCTTTCAAATAACTATTTGTTGAGCTAAAATCTGTATGTTTTGGCGTTGTACGGTCATTTAGAACCGCGTTGTGTCGCATGAAGATAATAGACATTTTGCCGCGGCATCGAGTAATAGGTACACTGTCGGCTATCTACAAAAAACGCGGTATACCATATTGCACGGAATCATGAGCAAAACGAGCATAAACACTAAGGTAAACGCGATAAATTGTTGCAAATGACGATCGTCCACGTTTTTCAGGATATCACTCGAGATGAGATATCTTAGACAGAAATCACGTGGAACTTTGACAAATTATTGAACTCTCTCGCCTCTACGCTTATCATTATCGTGAAAAATAATGACGCAGTACAGCAGTGGAAGCGGCAGTAGTTCGAGTAGTAACGGTCAGCATGACCTGGACGAGCAGGTATCGCGGCCCATTGAAGAAAAACTAATGGTATGTACCGTTGAAACTATATTTGCTTAAGATAACGCTGAGATATCGATATTGATCGAGCGATCGTATATTTGCTCGGTGTACATTGAATTGTTAACTTAACTGAAATAAAATTTCATTGATCCTTGTCGACATGTACTTACGAATAAATGCTCAATTCTTATACTTGGAGCAATTGCCGCATGTAATTACGTTCTGAAAATATAAATGCTCAGCGATTATTTCGTGTCAACTTCTGCGCCCTTCGATCCCGTTTCGAGTAATAATCGGCTGGAAGATTACAGTAATTAATAAGAGTGACGAATGGCAGTACAACGGGCAATGTGTAATAGGCGATTGTAAGTCGTCGTCACCTTGGCTGTAACGATGCCGTTATTAAAAATCTAACGATGAACACGCGATCGAATCGTTCGCGATGTTTGCGAGTTTTAACCTTTTCGACGGTTCCATTATTATAAGAAGGCGGTTCGGGTACTGGTGTTAAAAAATGAATCAACGTCAGGTCGTTGTGCCTGTTACGGATGATGGGAGCGCGAGGTCGCGGCTGTATAGAAATCGATAAGTAATTAACGATACATCGAGGCTGATTGAACGAGAAATTTCATAGTACGTCGTAATATAATGTTCTCGCTGTTTCCACATTATCCTGAAAATATTGACTATTGGATCGCCGCGATCATCGGCGAAAACGTGGAGCAATGACGAACGCGGCGAAGGCAATTACCCTCTGTCGCGCGTTTTATGGCCTTCGGTGTGAAAATATCGATTAGCCATTACCAAGCGATCCTCTGTACGATTGTAATATACTCGCGTCTACTGAGTATCGGCGAAAACGCTTAAGGATTACGACATCCCAGAGATCATTTTCGTCATACAAATATTCCCTTAAGTTTGGGGAAGAAAAATCGATGATTCTCACCTCCACATCATTTCGCCATAGTTATTTATATACCTATATCAGTTGACGCGACATGAAGACACTGCATGTAATCGAAGTCGTTTCTGGCACGACTACGGATTTGATTATATATATATATATATATATATAAACGACTCATTTATATTCCCAATTGTTACGACAGTAACACTCGAGCACTCGTAATTCCGAGCGAATCGACCGAGGTGATTTTTACGAAACCCGCACGCAACCGAAGAAAGGATCGATATAAACGATACCAATCTCCTAACGATCGTCCCTGAGTCGGATTCATTAGCCCTATGGCGAATATTTTCCGCGAACGTTCGTTTCGCGGGGTTCGTCCGGATACAACTATACGATGTGATATTTTTAGTAAAGCGCGATATTCCATTTCATATTATTCCACGTTCAAAAAGCCTTGCCGGCTCCAACAGTGGAGGGTACGCTATAGCTCGCGAACACCCCTTTCTTCATCGCGAGCCCATCGCTCCGCCCGCGCAAGCATGGCGTATACATTACAACAGTCGAATTATTTCATCCACATCACCACTGATGCCAGGAATATTAAGATTTCGCAAATATACAGGCGCACTGAAACGTACCGCATTTTCAGGTGGCCGTCAGAATCAGGCCACTGGGTCAAGACGAAGCTGGCGGCAGAGCTTTACACGCCATCAGCGATAAGGTATGCCGCGTTATAATTTTCAAAGGGCGAAAGAACTCGAGCTGAATTTTTTATCCAAAATTCGATCGATGAAACTGAACCGTGTCTTTCGAATACTTGGATCCATTTATTACTTTAGAAAATGAGCTAAATATGGGAATCTTTAGGTATTGGCCCGTAGATCTCGCTATAGATCTTGGCAATCAGGGGTCGGCTGCTCGTAATATGGACATACCTATTTACACCTCGCTGCTCCTTGCTAATTGTAGATGGTGGTGTTGGAAGAGGCGGACGGCGAGAAGGGCGACGTCCTCAGGCAGAAACGCGGCGCTCCGCGGCAGTACTTGTACGACATCGTTTTCGGCGAAGATTCGACCCAGGTAACGCGCGTCATCGGTCCCGCGTATGTGCGCTCGAGGGGCACTGCTCGTAGAGTTCACTCGAGATAAGATTTCGTCGTATTGTGTAAAATATTGATCTGTAGAGAGGAAGAGAGAGAGAGAGAGAGAGAGGGAGATAAAGAGAGAGCGTGATGTAAACACGCTAACCGATTGTTATCCGCTATCGCACCTGTTACAAACGAAAAGATAGGCGCTAATTTAGCTTGCATCGCCCGTAGAAACTTTCGTAATTTTCCATCGAGATGGGGGGCAAATATTTATCGATCTCCTCGAAGTAACATAACAACGGCTCTCGAGGCGGATGCGATCAGCAGCGAGCTAAATATTTGTTGCACAGGCAGCGGTTTACGAAGGCACCACGAAATCTCTGGTACAAGATGTTTTGAACGGCTACAACGCCACGGTTTTCGCGTACGGGGCGACCGGTGCGGGGAAGACGCACACCATGGTCGGAAGTCCTTCCGAACCGGGTACCATGGTGCGTGCTCTAAACGACATCTTCCTGGCGACGAATCAATTGCCGGAAAATATCGAAGTCAAGGTCGGTGGTGTTCGCTCGCCGGACGAGCCCTCTTCGGCTATATCTCCTCGCGATTCTATTTTAAGAAGTCCTACTCGCGCACAGGTGACCATGTCCTACATGGAAATATACAATGAGAACATCAGAGACCTACTGAATCCGAGTACGGGTTATCTGGAATTGCGGGACGATTCCCGAGGTCGAAACGTGCACGTTTCCGGGCTCACCGAAGTGTCCACCAGCTCGACCGAAGAGGCGAGTGACCCCTCACGCTATTGCAGCGTCGACGCGGACTGCGGGCAAACGGAATCTTATCGCGACGCGCGCTTTGCCGACAGGTCATGCAACTCTTGCACAAGGGGAACAGGGCGAGAACCGTGGAACCGACCGCGGCTAACAAGACCTCGTCCAGGAGCCACGCTCTGCTCAGCGTGACCGTGCGCCAGTCCCACCCCGTGCAGGAGGGCAAAGTCATGAGAACGCGCGTCAAGCAGGCGAGGCTCTTCATGATCGACCTTGCCGGTTCGGAGAGGGCTAAACAGACCAAGGTATACGCGGTTCGCGCTGCGCACACCGAGAGAGATAATTGCTAGTGTCAAAAAAATATGTCTTGGATCAAGAACGTACTTGGTATAACCTTACCAATTTTTTAGAATACAGGTTCTTGGTCGAAGAATGTATTGTACATACTTGATTCGATCGTTGGAATAAGAAATTCTTTCTGCGAAAAAAAAAAAAAACAATTACTCGAGCCCGTCAAATATTTTCTTGCACGAAGAAAACCACGGTTTGATCCTGGAATTATATCACGTTTTTGATTAAAGAAAATATTTCTCGGCATCGGCAATTATTTCTCTCAGTGGTAGATGAATTATTTTAATGCGATACGAACGATAATGAAAGACATCAAGTGTCACGTCGCGATACGATGCGTTGTTCGCTGTTCAGAATCAGGGCAAGCGTCTTCAGGAAGGAGCCCACATCAACCGATCCCTGCTCGCGCTCGGCAATTGCATAAACGCCCTGTCCGCGGGCGCCCGGTACGTGAATTACCGGGATTCCAAGTTGACGAGGCTGTTGAAGGAAGCGCTGAGCGGAAATTGTCGCACGGTGATGATAGCGCACGTATCGCCGGCGAACGCCCACCGGGACGAGAGCAGGAACACGTTGATCTACGCCGATCGGGCCAATCGTATCTCGAATAAAGTCGAGAGGAACGTTTTGGACGTGAGTTACCACGTCTCGCAGTATCGCAACATCATCAGCGATCTCAAGAACGAAATCTCGAGGCTGCGGAATAAGATGGACGACGATCGCCCGATATTCGAGGAATCTTACGACGACAGGGGCACCAATCTCAAGACGCTGAGGGAGAAGATCGTCTCGACGTTCAGGGAACAAATGCGATTGAGGTACGTCGGCAGTGGGGAGGAAAATATATCGGTGAGATCGTGGAGGAATTATCACTAGTAGGGAAAGAATGTAACGTTCAGACGAGACTGGCTCATTTTACCGCGGTCTATGTTCGAAGACTGCACGTGATACGATGAATGGGAATATGTATACCTATGCATTCGTAAAGTCGTGAATTAATTAGATACGAGCTATAAAGCGCAGTAGAGCCAGTGCATCGTTAATATAACACGGATCATTGATTTTTTCGCCGCTTCTTGGACTGAATATCCAGCTCAGACCGTTGTTCAGACGACGCGATCTATATTTTATTAATTAGGCTAAAATAATATCGCCACCCCCTCGACAGGCGAAAGTTAATGGAATTGGACAGTCACCTGCTGGGTCTAAATATGGCAGCGGAACAGCAGCACTCGATAATCTCGCAATGGGAATCGAGGAACAATAGGCTCTATAAAACGAACAGCAACTCCACCGGTCGCTTGGCAGGAAACGACATCGTGGAAGAAATAGACGACAGGGGTAAGTATCTCTCTCGGCTGTCGGACGATAAACTATACGTGACGTGATGAATCGATGTCCCTGTATAGCTGAAGAAGCCGCGAATTGGAAGCGAAAGTGATTTGTCGCGTCCTGTATCTTATTGCAATATTATCGATTTAGCCGTTATTCGTTACCGGGCGAAATCTCCGTCTCGTTATTTCATCGTATGACGTACTGTTCCACGCAGACCTGATGGACGAGGTTGTGGAAGATGCGACGGTCCAGCAGGCCTGGGCAGAGCTGGGAGAGATCAACAGAGAACAGGAGAGATACGCGGAATTGCGAGCCGTTACGGAGAGAGAACTCGAAGCCTGTCGACAACGCAGCATGATGCTGGAAGATGTAAGCGACGCCGTTGTAGCTGGGCGGTACCGTTCTCGTAACAATATACATATTTTATACGAAGTCGCCTAATAAATACACATATGTATGTATATCTGCACCGCTGTTTCTACGAACAAGTGACTCGTCATGCCGCGGTAATTCATTCTCGGACATCTATTGTATACGACGTCGGTTTTCTCCAGGAATTGCCGTCTCGCATCAATTCCGAGGAAGAGCGCGAACTGTTGGCTCTGATGCTGCGAGTTCACGAGCTCGAGGCGGACAAGATGATGCTGCAGAGCGAACGACTGGTCAAGCAGCACGAGTTGAGACGGCGAGAGCTTCTCCTGTTACGGTACGATCGGCAGAGGCAGATTTCGGAAGAGATCATTACCAGGCAACGAAAGATCATGGAGGGTGAGTATTCGCCTCGCCTCGCGGCTCGATCGCTGAGCTTCACGCGATTGCGTTGATCTGGATACATTACAGACGGTCGCTTGGTCCTGCCGTCCGATCTGCAAGATCTGTACGCGATGTACCAGCAAGAGATCCACGCCGCTACTTACGCCGACACCAACCTCACCGATCTTCCCGTCTCTAGTTCCGGTTTTGCGCGTAAATTGCCACCGATTGCGAACAAGTTTAACTACGATAGTATGAACAACGATTTCAGGATAACGAGTAGGTAAGTCGAACAAATACTATCAGACAAGTTTCCTAACCATTCGCACTTCAGTTCGCGCTAATGCGCCGCATAAAACGGGACAAGTGACTGGGATACCTCGGTGTAATTGACCGTGTTCAAAGTTCCACGTGGAGCTTTGCGTGTCTGAGTAGGATGTGGAGAAATCCGTCGATAGTAACCGCGGGTGCGCTGACCATTTGTTTCGAAGCAAAAGTATAATCGCAACGTGTCGCCTTGGTGCGGATAGGCTGGTTATAGGTGAACTTGTTGCTAGTTAACGACTGAATGACGTGTTCGTACACCTGTACACACATATCATGGAACGCTAAAGAGGAACAGTATAAAACGCGTGTATAGCTGATTACTCGTATCTCTTTTCGCGTGATTCCGGAGAAATTCGTATCGATTGTGCAATACTTTCCGCAACTCGTACGTTTATCGTCGTACTTTAATAAATTAGATATTTTGGAATACGCGTGGATAGTTGGGCGCCGATTCCACTGGCCTTCGGAGAACCACAGATCGACGGGATTGGTACACATCCGTTCCAATCAGCGGATAATCAATTTTATCTCGTATATGTATGATAATTTCCTTTCATCGGTTGATTCTCATACTCGTTACTCGTAATTAGGACACGTCGTTTGCACGTGCCTCGTCGTGCGCAATCGGTTAGAAACCGAATCGCACGCCCGTACATATTATTTGAAATTGGGAGTAGCCTGCTCAAGCAGATCGATGAGTTATTGATTCTATGGGACAGTTCTACAGAATCGGATTGGGAACCATCCCCTCTACCGCCAATCAAAGAGCCGCTGGACGACGAAGATCCGATGGGACCCGCGGTGCACCCTTTGGTTTCTCCCGCAGTTTTATTCCCACCTATATCGGCCGCTTCTAAGCGAAATCGGTATGTACGCGCTTCCACGGATTTTTCTGATAAGAGTCGAATAAAAATGATCGTCGTTTGAAACAGAAATAAGACGTTTCGACGCGTGGCGAGCGATAACAGCATGGATTCGAGCAAACACTTCCACGGTATCGATACGTGAGGGATTCGTCGCAACGATTGTTGCTTCGCGGAATAGGTGAGGCGAGGGAAAAAAAAAGTCGAGACGGCAGGCGAAGATCGCCGAGTTGCATTTGCAGTGCCTCTTACCACTTTGCACAACTGACGCGACATTCGATGGAGCTCGGATATCGCACTTTGCGCTAGTGGTTTTCCTCAGGATCGAAGATTACTATGTACGATCACTTAGTCGATTGTATATCGAGCTTAGATTTTGATTAAGATCGGTATCATACTATCAGCGCTTCAGTAAGAGATGTGCAGTACAATGTATGAAGATTTCGTTGCTTTTAGTGTAAAGATAATTAAAATTGCTCAATATACTTTTTGGAATTGTAACGGAATATCATCGCGTAAAGCGATACGGTTAAAAAGAGCCGATTATTTTTGCGGAGAACCCATCTTAGCTTCCCGGTATGAAAATCTACCTGTTAAGAGATAAAGAGAATTCTGTACACTTCTAACGGGAGTGCGAATATTTTGTATCATGCAATTAGCGCGAAAAAGTGTAAACTTTTGTTTGAATCGGATGCTCAATTCGTAGGAATGAGAATAGTTAAGAAATGGGATATCAAAATAGTCTTTTAGATATTTATGCAGACGAGTATGGTAACATTTTCTTTCATTTAGCTTTCCTATGATGCGTCATACTGTTAAGCTTATATAATTAATACACATGAATATCGTAAATCTCATTACTCCGTACCTTTCTCGATGTAAGTACATAATAGTCGTAACATAGCTTCCAAGAAAAAAAGTTATCGGATGTGGCATTTTCTTTGCCAAATATATATTATATACATATATATTGTACGTATTATGAAATAAAGTAGTATCGTTTTCAAAAGAGATTCATTGTCTACATATATTACATACGCTCCAGTGTCAGTCGACGTCTTTGCCGAGCAGAAGAGTGTACTGATTTGTACGGCGGCTGTTCTTTTTCTTCATCGTCGGACTTTGCGATGAAATGATCATTTCTGCCAGTTCTCAGTGATCTTTTTTGAGATTCGTTATTTTTACTATCCAGTACTGTAAATAATTAAATGAGATGAATAAAAGAATATTACTCGCAAACTTTGGAAAGGCCATTTCCCAAATGCTCAGAAGTAGTCTACATTATTAGCAATTTACGTCAAGAGAGTGGCATAATTTTTTATCTCCCTTCCCTCGTATTATATTATACGAGCTATATTATTTGGACCACCTCTTACTCCGTCTACGCCTTTCCCGAGGCGATAAACTGTAACCGTCTAATTTATTTTTACGGTCATCTTCAACCTTTGCATCAGCGTCAAATCTCTGACTGCTACTGATTGCGACTTCGTTAATTATTTGTACTTCGTTGGAGCTTTTTCGTAGATTCGGTAGAATCGCTTGTGCCTGCGAGGTAAAAGCGTTTGGACGTTCTCGTATGCATATTTGTATGCCGGTCTGACTGTCGCTATAATCATTGCGATTTGTTACGGCTCTAGCAAGCGGTGCTATAGTAGCCAGTAGATATGGTCGGCCACACGTCCGCCACTGTCCTGTTCGAAGTCAGACGGCGGACGCATGACGGGTCATATCTACTGGCTGCTATCCCCGACTGCTAGCTTCGAGACTTCACGATTAGTTATTTACTTACGTCGACTTTTTGAAAGGATAAATTAATGATACACACGCTTACTATTGACGTCTTAGGCATATTCGGCGCTATCGAAATTTTCTTGTGAAACGTTCCACGCGAATTTAAAACGTTCGCGTTGAATTCGACGATCTCTGAAGTTTCGTCATCCGTTTTCGATTTATGCGGTGACGTTTCCTCATCATCGGTCGACGATATCTGAATAGATTCGGCGCCAAGCATATTGTTCGTGTCCCACTGAAGCCATCGTTCGTCCCACTCTCTCTTCCTGTCGTTCCAGTAGGCCAATGTTTGCCCGAAAATCAAATTATTTGATTGGGAGAAGCACACGCTGCAAGGCTGCAACGAGGACGGTCAGCACGATCGTACGAATTGAAAAATAACAGATTGCGATGTATTATAGTTGAACCGGTCGTATTATACCGGCAAAAATCGATCGCGCTTCTTCCGCTTCACTTTTTCTAATTGCAAAATGTCGTCCCTTTGAAACTGTTCTATTCGATTGCTTATTTCATTCAAGATGCTGTTCAAATACTTTTGGAATACTTCGGTGCACTCTGTGGTCATCGACTCGGGGAATGTCTTTAACAAGTACTTGACTAAGTAAACTCCAAAGTTCTGACGGAAGATCCCGATTAAAAAATATTTCGAGATGTGTAACGAAGAGCTTGCTTCAATTATAAAGTAAGAAACCTATCAATGTGTAGTCGTACCCGCATATCCTGTCGGCCCAGACGCATATCCTTATGCACCATGGCTACGTATCCAATCAGTTGATCCAACTGTTTAGGTTTGTTGTGGAAGTCCAAAATGAGAAAGCCAAGCGTTTCTATAATCACGGTAAATTTGGCAGTGACGCGGGCATCCACTATTACGTTATACTTGGTATCCGCTGTAAAATGCTTCACGTATTCTGGATGCTTCTCGAGTAAACTGAAATCGATGCACTCGCGTGTATGAGCGCAACGCGTTGCGTATATGGACGATACACCATGTGAAGCTAAACTTACTCGCCAGGAAAGAAATTTCAATTACTATTATCTCATTATTTATGAATTTTTGGCCTATATCGATATAAGACTTTATTGCCGATTGAAACGTAATCATCAAAAAAGAATTATACAGATATGAGCCAAAAGCTCACAGGTAATAAGATAACAGTGATTAAAATTTCTTTCCTGGCGAGTAAGTTTAGCCTTATATGGTAAGTATATGTATGCTCTCACGAACCTCGTAAAAAATCTGTTCCCATGAAATTCCGGATTTTTTTCGACAGCGAACCAAGCGCTTTTTACCAGCGTATGTTCCTCGGGTGTCAATTGATGATAGTTGCTTCGCTTTAATCCGCAAGTACTTAACTTTGTGCCCATTACAACGGCATGACAACTACAAATCCATTCGTATGATTTCATTTATAATACAACGACGTGAAGTACTCTCGCGGTTTAAATTGGGAAACGGCACATTTGACAGTCACGGAATGAACTACGCCGAATATATCGATTTCCCGTGGAGGAAATTTGCGTAATACTGGACTTTTTGGTGGCCTTTGAGCGTTATCATCAGTGACGATGATCGGGGCCCATCAAAGCGTCTGATTCGATATGAAATTTTTGCATTTCTAACAAACCTATGTTTGCGTTCAAGTCGATCGTACGCCTAACGTATTTTTCATGTGTCATATAGCAGTGTATTTATTATTTCAATTACTTGGCATAAAAGCTCATCGTATCACGTAACAAATATTTCAATGTTCATAAGTATTTCATCACACCAATATCCGTAGGATAAAATCATAACGCGTGTCTAGTTTTTCGTTTCCCACGAACAGATAACGGACTTCATCTTCCTCACTACGACTTCATTCTCTTCTCGCGTAAAGCCGCGGCGATTCCTCAGAGTCGGTGGTAGAGATTTTATCTTCTCGAAGTTCTCTCAAATTTAACACACGACTTCCTCTTTTCGCGCGCGCGTTACTTTCGAACGACGTTCGTACTCGATTACTCATTCGGTTCCAAGATTCGATCTTTGCTTCCCACATCTCTCTTCGTTCGTCCCAATACTCTCGGGGTCTCTCGTATATCATATCATTCCGTCCGCGTGTCCATTTACAACACTACACGAATAATGCGTGATGATCCTTCAGCTAATTAAAATCTACTCGTTTAACCGCGCGCCGTAGTCAGAACGCGAACCCACCTTGCCGACCTCATCCTGCTTGAAACTATCATTCTGCCGCAACCTTTCCATCAGTACTAACATACGCCTTGCGATCGAATTCAAATACAAAACGAAGGCGTTCGTGCACGCGGGAGTCATAAGGGAGGGATATCTTTCGCGCAAATACTCTAAAAGAGCATTATAGAATCTATTGAAGTCCTCGATAGTCAGATTCATATCCTTATGTACCATTGCTAGATATCCGAGGAGCCGTTCTCTCAAGTTCGGCCTGTTAGGGTAGTCCATTATGAGATAAGAAAACGTCTCCGTTATCTTTCGAAAAGTTTTGTGCATGCGCGCATCCGTCGCGAAGTTGGACAGTTCTTCGGGAGTGAAGTAACGTTTGTACCTCGGATATTTCTGAAAAAATCTTTAAACTGATAACGTTGCATAACGCGTGTACATTTGTAGTAAAATCGAGATGTCACTGGTTTTTTAAATTCTTATAGCGCAAATAGTAGTGCTACTGTACTGATAAATGAGCATGACGCCCCTACCAGTAGGCAGCTCCGCAAGTCCTTCGTACACCGATGTACAGTTGGTTGCCTATTTCTAGGGGCAAAGCTTTAAATGTTTCAATTACCTCATAAATATCAATATGCAATGTTCTCGAGAGTTATTTTCAATATTAATCCACACGGCAGACATCAATGCACGTTCTTTCGCATTTAACTTGTATATGGAATCCCGCGATTCGGAGCGCTTTGCAGAAAATCGATCGAATGGAATACCCATCCTTTATGAATCTCTCATAGCAGTGATAAATTTAAATTTGAATTAAAATAAAGTTTCATTTTAGTTTCACCTCATTCTTCAGTGATATTAATAAGTGAACATCGGAAAAACAAGGTAGTGTTTTACTCTTATATGCATTTGAGGTGATGAATTTCAAATCTTCCCAAGTTTGCTGAAGATGGTATCAATTTCATGCAGGAGCGATAATGAATAACAGTCGATAGTACACGGAAATATTCGAAGGAATCTTGTTAATGCTTTTGCCGGTGGAATACTAATGACACATTACTTAAAAAATGTTTTCATTATATTTTGATAAATACATAAAATAATATATGACAAATAAGAGAAATAGCGGTAGATTTTTGTTTCAAAGGAAAGAAAATTCTATATTCTCGCAATTTATAAAGAATGCAATCAGAAATTAAATGTACTGATGAGATTGCTCTCAAGAACGATATGTAATTGTATACCAAAAATGGTGATAACGCGTTCTCAGTCGCGGTTTTTCGTTATTTACATGCACGCATTTTGTCGTACAACGTAGCCACATATACATTTTCCGTTATCGCTATGCGTCTGTGCTTCGGTGTCTTCACGTTCATCTGTAGTTTTGCAACAAAAATCTTTGAGATCCATCCAGTCGTTTTTAATGAAATGCAATATTCGCAACCACTTTGTAGGTATGTCGTAAGAATAAATTAAAAGCTGAGGTAGCTAACTCGTAAGAGTTTCCGAGAGCGCTTAGATATTATTCTTTATTCTATAACTGTTATAAAATCGACAAAGATTGCAGCATATCGCGACGAAAATTTAACCGCAACGAAAAAGAAATATCGATGAATTTTCTAGCGTCTCTCAACTTCACCGAATAGTGGAATTTTCAAAAGATATTTGCAAAAGATAAAATTGAAGAGCCATGTGTCATTGACCGAGGTATTTTTCACGTGGTACGCGCGGACGTAGCTTACGATAACGTCCCCGAACCAGGGGCAAACATTTTCACTTGACGATCCAAGAGCTTATACAAATACGTAGTTTTTTCCGCCCAATGATATTTCGTTCTGATCGAATCGATTTTCCATCGAACGTTCATTTTTCCGGATACGTCGTTGGCACGACCCGTGCTCAGAGGTTCGACCGTGACGATCAAATCGGCAGTGTGTTTCAAACCGATAGCGATCATATCCGGTTGACAAGTATTAGGATCAGCCTTATAGGTATGGGTCATGATACACACAGAGATCGTCGGTTCAAACTGCATAAGCGACCTTAAATATCTAACGTAAAACCACACGTCTCTGAGACTCAATCTCATATCAAACATGTGACTGAGATCGTCGATAATTATAACGACCGAATCTCTCGACTTCATCATTTCGCAACATTTATTTCTCAGAGGAATGAATAATTGTCGCACGAGATTCGCATCCAGCTTCATAATGTCGGGCATTCCTACTTCGTCGCATAATTTTGTCTGGGGTCCACCCAGTTCCGCATTAGCAGCATCCACAGAATCGTGGCCTAAATCCTCCACGTTACACGCTGCTAGTTTCATTGGTTCGACAATCGTAACTTGACCCCTTTCTTTTAATACATTTAGATTGTATCCCAATTTCATCCCTATATTATGATAATGTCCGAATGTATTATGAAATAATACAAGGCATATGCCGTGTCCCTTTTGCAATGCTCCTGATAGAATTGAATTTACTATAAAATTCGCATCGCTCCCATGCTGCTCCTCGATTAGTATTACTTTTCCAGAGATGTCAACTCTGTCAATTCCAAGGGCACTGCATACGGAGTCCATCATATTTCACCTTTTCTTTCTGCAAGAAAAATATTTATGACATATTCATTCAAGTTATTTACATTATAACCGCGCGTCAATCGGATCATAACCTAAATTAGAGGTTACCTCAGTGGTATTTTTACGTTAAAAATCAGACCTTTACTGTTCTTTAGTGATCAATTAATTAAGTCTTAGATCTGTAAATGTAATTCTTACTCAAATAAATGTAATTATAATTTAAACACTTAAAAATGCAATAGTTAAGACAGTTCCAATAGTTGACAATGTAACCTACAAGTATATTATTTATGTTAAATGACATTATCACCTTAAGTGACTGATTGTAGCTTCTTTAACAAGTAATACGCTTAACCAGTCACGACTGACACAATAAATGTTTTGAAATGTTAAATTGATTTTGGTCCTTTTCACGTGGAAAGAGTTCCCATTGATTTGAGTACCGTTTATTCACCTGCAACATTCCGTATGTCGTGTATGTATAGTCTCGTGTGCTCGTGGCGCCCCCAACCCCTCCACATGCTCCTGATGATCTTGGCATCCGTGCACAGCAAAATATCGTCGGTATCGTCGATCAGTTATTTAATTTGTCGGACGAACCGACGTACGTCGATTCGATACTAATTAATGTGTTTCGTGATCCTCTAAATCACGTACATCTCGCCAACGGTTTACTGATTCCTTCTGACTGTACGAGATCGCGATCAGTGATGTTTCGACAAACACGTGGCTATCAGCTGATAGGAGCGCTCGAAGGCTTGTGCCCTTGCTCGTCGGACACTCCAGAATTACAGTCTCTCGTGACCCGCGGTTGGAGGTCGACGTGTTATCCAGCTCCTGGTATCCGAAAGCAAAAACCAATACGACGAAATGAATTTATGAAAGGGACTTTTTAAAAAATTTATTATTATAACTATTGTGCACACACGGAAGGCCGATACAACTGATAATTGAAGGTAATTATAACGTAAATACATAAATGCATGACAGTTTTAATCTTTGCACCTCTGTTCATGAATACAATAGGTATACCTGTTGTTAGAATACACTGCTTTCTCCAGTTTTATGAGTCAGTAAAATAGGATATTGTATATCTGCAATGTGTGGCATTTTTTAAATGTCTTATAAATCTGATTGGTCTCCTTAGTTTAAATTACAGTTTCATAATCATTCCAACTTTATCTGAATAGAATATCAAAGAATAGATAAGACAAATGAATTGTTCCTGCTATCATTATCACATTATAACTTGATTATTTATATACCGCGGGTTAGAATTCTAATGCAGTATTGTATTTCTCATGAAATTTCATATTCTCTTACAAGGTTGTATAATTTTGGCTTTCATTATTGTAGCACAAATTATCCATTAAATTATATAAAAGTGCATATACCTATATTTAATTGTAGCACATCTGTTTTAGATTTTTAAAACCATATTAGTTATATTTATAGTACTTAAACAATGATAATTTTATGACTGACCTATTTGAACAACCTTTAAAATAAGTTTTCATCGTAATTGCAAACATTTTGTATTGCATTCCATTTTATTTTTTAAAATACAGAAGGAAAGGAAAATTTTGGAGCCATAGTTAACCCAATTACATAACGGATTGGCATAATTAATATGTTTCCAGTTGACTTCATTAGTGTTGTGGTAAAACTGTGGGAGCAATGGAGGAAGCGAATAAGAGACTCTGTCGATGGTACTTTGGTGGAATAGCTTCTGCTGGAGCAGCTTGTGTTACTCACCCCCTGGATTTATTAAAAGTACTCTAAGTATTAACAGTTTAGCGTGGTAATTGCTTTCCAGGAGAATTAGCTACTCAAAACTGCTGGAAAAAGCATCTGTTTTGCCACTTCCCTTAACTTAGAACTCTGTCCAGTTGTAATAACGACCGTCCATCAACTCTATTCCGAGGCCAGGAAGTTCTAGTTTCATAAATAGAAGTATTCAAATATACTCTTCTAAATTCATGATTTATGTAACTTGCTTACATAACTGCTAATGACGAGAATTTGAGAGGTCTGAAAAAGTACAGATGACTCGAGCGTACTCAGTCTTTTCCATAAATTTTTAACTAGACATTATTGGTTGATTTTAGTACATTAAACCATTTTTTTTTCTTAATTAAATTAAATTGTATTAGAAGCAAACATATGATAGCATTGCACCTTTGATCGACACACTCAACACTTGCAGGTGCATTTACAAACTCAGCAAGAAGGAAAGACATCTATAGTAAAACTTACGGTCAAAATAATTAAAAAACAAGGAATTCTAGCGTTATATAATGGGCTTACCGCTTCTCTACTTCGTCAGCTTACCTATTCTACGACAAGATTTGGCTGCTACGAGGTAAAACGTTACCGTTAATAACGCAATTATTTACCAATGCAAAAAACTGTGTCCAATTTATGATATGTATCAGGTATCTAAGCAAACGCTGGAATCACCTGGATATACATTGCCATTTTATCAAAGATTATTATTAGCTGGATTTTCTGGAGCAGCAGGTGGAGTTATTGGTACTCCGGCTGATCTGATCAATGTGCGCATGCAGAATGACATTAAATTATCGCCAGAACATCGGAGGAAGTGAGAATATATTTTGATTGTGAGAATTGGATGTTTGGAGAGGCAAACCTCTCTAATGGTCTTTCGCTTAACTAAGAGAGTTTCAGTACTTGTCTATTTTTGTCACAGCTATAAACATGCAGTGGACGGCTTAATCAGAGTATGTAAGGAGGAAGGTTTCTTTAAAATGTTCAATGGGTGTTCAACGGCCACGAGTAGAGCTGCTCTTATGACGATAGGGCAACTCAGTTTTTATGATCAATTTAAAATGATGCTGCTAGAAACTGGCATATTTCATGACGATCCGGGAACCCACTTCCTGTCGAGCTTATCTGCAGTGAGTTTAACCGCTATTTATTTAAATAATATATAAAGTCTACAACTTTACTTCCGCTATTTTTTGCATTAAACTGGTATAGGAAAACGGCAGAAGCAAAGTTGTTCACCTAGTATTTAAAAAGGAGCACGGCTCTAAATCAAAGAAGATTGCAATAATACTCGACGCGAAACTCTACATACTTTTGATGACTTTTTACATTAATATTTTTGTGTGTAAAAGGGTGCCGTCGCTACGACTTTAACACAACCGTTAGATGTATTGAAGACTCGAGCGATGAATGCTAAACCTGGGGAGTTTAAGGTAAGTTCTTCAATTCAACGAAATGAAATAACGCGTGTAATACAATCTTCCGGTTACAGAACATGATGCATCTTGTTCTGTATACTGCCAAGCTGGGTCCGCTGGGATTTTTCAAGGTAGGCCATTTCTCGTAGACATTTATCGCCTTGATAGGTATACTATCAGCGTGCAAATACCCACCTACACAAACGTTAATTTATACTGATACGTCTTTCCTATCTGTTTCAGGGATACGTGCCCGCATTCGTGCGACTGGCTCCTCAGACTATTCTCACCTTTGTTTTCCTCGAACAACTGAGAACCAATTTCGGATTTTTACCGCAACCAGCTAAGTTACCGCAACCAGCTAGCTTGTGAAAAATGGAAGGAGAGTTTTTAGTAAATATGCAGGAAAACCAAAAGTAGCGTCATGTTATGTGTTATATACTTGTCGCAAAACTGTGTTCAAGTGCATGCTACTGCATTCTGATAGATAGACTTTGACTAACAAAGAGTAAATAAGGGAAAGGTGCACAATCGGTCAAAGCGTTAACGCGTAGTCATAAGTGTGTGTTCTTGCACAACTCGCGAAAGGAGGTATGTGCGGCGTGCAAACAGTTTTGAGCTCAAATACTTTTTGTGTCACGTGAGAATTGCGTTAGTACCTTTGCCAATGCCAATCAGTGTTCGAGAGTGACAGATGGTCCATGAAATAACGTAAGCGTCTATTTTAACTATATTTTCTAAGCCTACCGGGTAGGCTATTTTAACACAATTCCAGTTGAAACATTCCACATAATTATCCTCATATATGTGCTGACATACGTTTACATGCAAATTTGATCGAATGGTCTTCATATTTGCACAAATGGCATTAGGAACAAATTCAGATTACTCTTATATTTTCTAAGAACACATTTTATATGTAATATATTTATGCAGGGAAAGTTACGTGGGTGTATTTTAGGGGTGTACTTGCCATTGAAGGTCACATTTTCTTTTATGCGCCTGGTAAAATGTAATATACATATCCAATATGTATATTATATAGGTATGTAATATATTTGTAGCAAAATGTATATTATGTAACAAAACTGCAGATTACTTTGAATTGATGCTACCACTAGTTCATTTCACAAAAACTAAGCTTGCCGATGTAATGTTTTGTATGATTAGGTCGTGTTGGGGTACAATTTAAACTGAATGTACATAGATGACTAGTCTTTCGTAGGACAGAAACTGAATTACTTTAATTTAATGGTGAAAATGTGATTTGCGATTAACCACGTAAACTTGCTAGGCTGCTTTTGCTGAGATGATCTAGAGTTTGTCCAAGTAGCCCCACTAGAAGCTAAACCAAGATTGACTCTACTCGACTTGTATAGAATTGACTGGTATTATTAATGCCATATGATCGCATTATTAAAGAATTAGAAAAACTTTAAACGAATCTCCCTATAAAGTTTGTTACACTATGCATATGTTATGTGATATATAAACAAATTATTACCTTAGCGAATAGTAGTCGCCAGATGCTTATTACGATATTTTGTTATAAATGTAAATGTTATACAAGGAGTCGACAAATTTGTTACCTGAACTTGTATATGCTTGTTATTTATTAGTCGTTCAAAATACATCTTTATTTTCTTGTTACATTGTAGTTTTTTACTTGCAACTTCCCGTAGATAATAATTTGAGGTAATCAATGAGTTTTGGATATCTCGATGTTGTGCGGAGAGCATAAAATATATTTATTTACATGGAAGCCACACTGATTTGGGCAAGGTATATTTCATATACACCCTCTCGTTATGGAACATATCGCTTTTGGAAGAACATTCGACTTGTTCTTCATCCTTATAATTAGTACAAAATACAGAAACAAGGTTGACCTTGGAAATAAGTCTCAGCGACAAGAAAAGATCGCTGAATGTTAAAGAATTAATGACACCCGGTGGAAACTCACAGGCAGCAAACATATCCAGGTATTCGGCAATTCCTGAGAAGCCTTGACCGGAGATAATAATAACGGAATTACCGGCAACGCATGCGGAAATCAACCGCTGGAATAAGTCAATACGTTCGGTTCTCGCAATGGCGACTACACCTTTTGGTACTCTCGTTGTTGATATTTCAATTTCTCCATCTCTGATATTAGTCAGCGAGTGACCAAACAATGTTGGAAAGGATATCCATTCCAAAATCGAGTTCGCAAGGCTAGCGTCTCTATATAAATATGTATAAGAAGCTTGCACAAAACGACTAACTTTTATTGCGATAATTTGATTTGGCATTGGTTCCAATTTTCACATATTAGAAGTATCATATCACAAACTCACCCATTTGATCTAATCCTATCTGAGAGGTTCTTCAAAAGTTTTTCTCTACGGGTCAAAGTTACAGAACGCCAAGTCTTGAAGCCCTGACACGCAGATTTAACGCAGTCCTCGATATCTTCCCTAGAATAATAGATACGTTAACCAATCCCCATATCGTTTCAAGAAAATTACGCGAGCCGAAGCTTAAATCTTTTTTAAACTCAGAATACGCTGAATGAACACCTAAGAACTTGAGATGCTTAGTTTAAAATTTATAATTAAAAATTTTGCATATATTTACTTCGTTGCGTCAGCCTGCGCCAACCCATTTTCATCAATCCAATACATATCATTCATCGGTTCTTTCCACGAACTTCCATAGAAAAGATCAATTTTTTTGCCATCAATTTCAGTACGATGGATAAGTTTTGGAGCATCTGAAGTTGCTACACAAGGATCTAAAGTCCACTGGCTAGGCGTAGCCAATGGTAGAATTAGTCCAGCTCCGAGTTGCTCGTGCGTATTTATCCAAATAATAAACACCTAAAATCAGGAAGTCATATGGCAAATTAGGAATGTAATTAGCACTTGACAACATAACTATTGGAGTAGTCGACCATATCGTGTGAATCTTTCTTCATCTAGAAGCTCAAATTTTTAGTAAAATCTATCGCAAGTATAAATAAACATACATTAATTGCTGCAGCTAAATTTTTGGCCGCGATTACATCTTGCGTCCATATGGAAACTGCTTTTACTTGTTCTAGACTGTTCACTTCTCGTACAGCTTCTTCTTTATTCCGAAATCCAAAGACTTCCAATTTTTTCAGACGCATTTCTTCAGGGATGGAGTATTTTTTCGAGTATCTTTCGTCGAGCAAATTTGCAAACTTTTTTTTGATTGGTTCATGAATCCAAATTTTAATATTGTAACGGCATTTCAGGTAACGCAATTTTGTAGTCAGAGAATCAATAACAGAATCTAAATCCGCGTCCATCAAGATGATCATTGCTGTATCTAAAATCGTTAAATACTGTTAAGATTAACTGGCTACATAATAAATTAGCTGGTACGTATGTATATATAGATTATATGTTCGTATAAACATATTGTTATTTACCTATATTTTGTATCGGTGAACCCACAATCACCTGCTTTAATCTGAAATGTTCAATTAATCATACAATTGCTAAATTCTCCAATTAATAGCATTTCCAAATTTGCACAGAATTGTAATAAGTAAATTTTGTAATGATTGAACACTAAAAGAGTATACAACTACCCGCTGTCTGTGTAGAGATATTCGAAGATTCGCTTATTGTTTCCTATTATTAATGATAAAGTGTACCACATGGATTCAAATGAATTCCAGGACTTGTGATTAAAGACATCTGTTATGAAATAAATGTTTTGATCGGTAAATGCATTTAAACAAATCATTGTATGCTTGCAATATACTTATTATGAGTAATGCTTTGTCTATACTTACCAATATCCAGACATTTCCATAGTTTATCTTGCAAAATAATATTTGCATAATGTTTACAATATTCTATAAAAACATCAATAGTACTTTGTATTGCTACATTAGGAGCTTTTTCAAAAAATTTTCGATCCTTTTCGATAATATACGCTAGGTAGTGCAAGCTGAAAATAATGAAAATACTCTTCAATTTCATCATAACAAGATTAAGGTTCTGCTGGTAAACCTACTTACTTCTTAGCAAGAGTTTCATAATTGTATGAACCATTCTTGCGAAAGTCTGGTTTACTTTTTAACTGCTTCTCTTGTTCTTCTATCCAAATCTAAAACTCAAAATTAAACGTACATTTAATACAACAAAACTGTCAAAAATATCTATCACTGTTTATAGTAACCACAATCGCTTATTGGAGTCACCATAAAGAATTCTAATAATCATTTCTTTATACACATATAAAAAGTTGAACCTCACATTTAATGCATTCTCGATATCAATGGGAAGCTCATCATTGTATTCCATTTTCTCGAAAAGTGCTGCAATCTTAGATCCATCAGGACGTCCCATTTTTCAAAACGTTAGGCTTGCTGCCTTGCGAAGAGTCAATTGAGCAGCTACGCACAGCTGGCGTAGTCGGTAGAGCAATATACCAGATAACCGGTCTAGGTAGGTAAAGTATTTTTGTTGCGGGTATGTGTGCGTTACACACATACATATAACGAATGATAAAATTTCTACTCCCCGTTGGTATAAGAGAAAGGAGGGGAGCGAATATAAAATTATTCCGATTGAAGTATCCAAACGCATATCACTTATACTGTCAGAAAGAGTCATATGAACGCCTACCACACTTTAAATCACGTGAAAGGCTATCAAATCCTATCTGTGATAAACTTTCCTAACTACCACTGGCCACTGCAAAACAGCTTATGACCTTCTTATAGTATTTAAGTAACAAAAAACAAGCACTTTACACATATGTATACATATTTAGATTATACTTACTTTGCGTATCATTAAAAATATAGAATAAGAATCAAATTTCTTCTGAATTTCGCTTAAAGATGAAGTATTTCTTATTTATTGGAAATCAATCTGTGTTACATAATCGTAGAAAATATCAAAATCAAGAAAAGTGGCATCGAATGAGCTGTGCCTATAAAAAATTCTATATTTAAAACATCTCATATATGTTACAACTTAGAATCGCAGTGTTTTCAAAATGTGTATAAATATTGGCTTGCCATCTCCGTCAAAACTCCTATATACAATTTGAATAAATCTTACCAATAGTATACATTTTCGAAATCAAATTTCTTAATCGCTTCAGTCGACGTTTCCATAATACTCGTGCGTTATAATTCATTGCACCGCAAACCACTGCAGCTAAGAAAACTACTTTATTCCTGAGTCTTACAAATAATCAGATATGCATGTATTTTATATCATGCGTGTATCGTGATCTTGGATTAAAGTAGGGGATATCATTCGCAGTTAAATAAATATTTCTTTTATTCGCGCAGATCGGAATTGAGGACGCTTAATGTTTTATGGACATAACGTTTATATTGCTTGCGCAGAAAAATATGACATATTTAAAGCAGTTAATTATTCAAGCCTAGACATTATCATGGATTACTTTTTGTATTTTAGATTAATTGGGACTAATATAAATCTGTGTGTACATTCTCTCTGCTGGGTTTCTTCATCTAAGTAAATTAGCGAGAATTCAATGGACTGAAATGATTAAATTCAATAATAGACAGCGTTGTTATAAATCAATCAGTTTGACTGTATTCATCAGAGTGCAAATGCAAACTAGAAATCGCATGAAATATAATGGACTGAACGAACTGATAGTAACAATCTAATACGGAGATACATTGATATTGACTGTGATCAGTGAGAAGCACAAAGTTACGTAAAATTCAACGCCAGTAACTAAATCTGATTTTGTTACTATGCAGGTTCCTCTGTATCGTATAAATCTAAAATTTCTTCAACGAATGCGGCAACATTGGTTTCCTTCGTAGCGTGTTCAGTAATAAAACTGAACATCAATAATTGATTGTAGTTAGGCCGACAGGTATAATCCTTCATCAAACTGAAAGGAACGGTAAATGAAAAACCATTCTCGAAATATCAGCACCACGTGTGTTATCGAAAATCCTATGCTACTTTATTGCAGCTGCAAATAAATAAGAATGCTTGTATTCACCATTTGTTGATGAATTCTTCAAATTTGGGAGTAAATTGTCCAGATGGTAATTTTGGAGCTTCGTCTTTCACAACTTGTTTAAGTTGTTCGAATGGTGTTCCCCATGACTCGTACGGAAATTTCCCCGTAGCTAGCTCAACTAGGGAGATACCCAGAGACCAGACATCCGATCTGATATCGTATTGCGAAGGGTTTCCCGACGGATCTATCCTCTCTGGCTGGAAGAACGGAGCGAGGGAACGTAGCATTAAAAGCTAAGCGCGTGGATATGTAAAAAAGAGCAGCTTGGACACATACAGCCATGTATGGCTTACACCCAGCATCGATGGTTTTAGCAACAGAGTCGACGAGATAGCCAGATATTCCAAAATCACAGATCTTCACTTCGCCCTTTCGATTGATCAAAATATTACTGGGTTTTACGTCTCTATGTATCACCCGCAATTGCGAGTACAGGTAATGTAATGCGCTTATTACCTGTAAACGAAGAATATTTATTTCAATTTACTGTTTCTCAGGTCTGGCCAACTTGATCGAAGAAAAGAACGGGAGGATATTCTTCCAAATGTATTTTCTATTTACCGAAAATGCTATTTTGCCTAGAATATCTTCGGGTATAGAGCGGTTGTGTTTGTAGACCTTTGTGTAAAATTTATCGAGGCTCGTATCCATGACTTCCA
Organism: Xiphydria camelus; assembly: GCA_963678675.1. Classification (NCBI taxonomy): domain Eukaryota; kingdom Metazoa; phylum Arthropoda; class Insecta; order Hymenoptera; family Xiphydriidae; genus Xiphydria; species Xiphydria camelus. Next base: position 27,579,012 of record OY783198.1, read on the forward strand.
TACAGATCCAAACATCACCTTCTCTGAATAGTGCTCCGTAGAACTGTACGGTATACGGGCAATCAGAGCTGCGCATGGAAATATCCAAATCCATGAGCAAACGCTTCTGCTCTTGTGTATTAACTGTTGCAGTTATACGCTAAAAGTACATATCCCGCATTATTGAAAGTAATGATCCATACTCTGATACAGGATCTTTATGTGGTTTACCTTAACAGCCATGATAGTACCACTCGGCTTATGGCGCATTTTGTCCACAACACCGTAGGCTCCTCGACCGAGTACACAGAGTGCCTCGAGATCATCAGCTTCGACCACAAATGTTTTCTCACCTATGGTTATTGTGGTTCTCTTGTCCAGGTTTCTCGGCGGTGTACTGTCAAATAGATACATTAAAAAAATCAGCTACATGGTAGTCTCAAGTGAATCAAAGCTTAGTTGTTTAACATCGATAATAATACTTATTGTTATCAAAGGGGTAGAATGTACTCCAAAATCGGGATATATCTTTTTGCATTTTACACTTTTGCTACAAAATAAAAAAATATACTCACACAGGAGCGGGAGCTTCATCTGGGACTTGAAGCTTCAGGTTTCTTTTTCCCTTGGGTAGAGCCATAATTGAGGCAATTTTTGATTGAATACCAATCTTTTCTTCACGGCTTTGGAATTATGAATGATTAATTCCTTGTCATGTTTAATTGAGCTATAGAGACAATACGAAAACCATGTTAAAATAAGTTACAGAATACGACAATGGATAAACAAAGCGTGCAACTTTTTGAGAAATAAGATTAGGTTATATAAAACTTAGAAATTATTTTATTACGAATGTGAGATGTCGAACGCATCGTTTCTAGTTTAGCGTTAAGTGATGCGTGACTGAAAACCGACAATGGGGTGTACTTTATAAATAACGTAAAGTTACCTCACATAAATAACAATAAAGACCTAAAATCCTTCTGCCCATATATGAAGCTTTTATCCAACTCAAACTGTGGGTCAACGTTGGTTACGGGAAAGCTTCATGCTGGCCAACACATAAAAATATACGAAAAATGTATACATTTTGAGTGATAAATTAATTTGATATCAGCGTCCATAATTGTTATTATACTTTGAATTTATTTACATTCCTATCAATAAGCGTAACAGACTCATTTCATTACCACTGAGAATTTTAAATAACTGGATATTGTTTAGTTGTCTTCCTTAGCGAACAGCCGAACCCTGGCGGATAAATGCGAAACTCTCAGGTAAAATTTGATATTCGATATTTTATTATTTGTACTTATTATTGCTACAGATAATATCATACTTCTTTATCGTGAGATCTGTAAGTACCGAGCGTAGTACGTCTCATCGTTGCAAATCGTCAAATAACGAAGCATTACCTTCTCTTCGTTACATCACTTCACCTTGCCGCCTCTCTACACATTCAGCTGTTTATAACGGGTGTTACTGCAGTGTGAGTGAAATTTCGTAGATATATACACTCTGATCACAGTCCCGTAATACATACACACGGGTAGTCAACATCGCTTGACTCAACGTACACACAGATAACAGAAACAGTGAAATTGTGAAACCGCGACTTCTCAGTCATCGGAATAAATCTTTCGAATTTCATCTTGTTTGGGTATGTCGATTTTTTCCCATCATTTTGTATTACACACGAGCATTCGTTTATCACCAACAACTCACTGATCAGAGCTCGATTCGATGTAGATAATTAGTTTGGCCCGTAACATAACCATGTTTATTGAAAAAGTGATGAGTAATAATCGTTGTTGATCGTTGTCTGTCCAGTTATTAATAATTTTTTTTCGCTAAGCGTTAAATATAAATATTGTGTAAAGGTTTGTATTTGTCTTATATACGTTCATATTTTAAAATACTTATTCTTTTAGAGGAGGTCTTTATCTATATTTTTTTTAAACATTCTTGATTGCACCTACACTACTGAGATATTGTTTTCAAGAAGGAGCTAAAGACTGATTTATGACGTATTTGTTGCAGTTCAGTATATCGAACAACACACGAAATATGTCGGGAGACATGAACATGCATTCTGAGAAGGTATGCAATTTGTTTAAGCTTTATGCATGCTAATATTTTCCTCCCTTAAAAAATCTCAGTGAAAAGTTATTTTTTAACACATAAGAGCAATCTACAGAGCAGACCTGGGTCTATTCAAAGCTGTGGTGCTCTTGATGAATTTATCGAATGCAGTGTTTGTTTCATTTAATTAGAAGAAAAAATTAACAATTCCTTTTGTTCACCTTAAGCCCAATGATTACGATGAAGATTATGACGATAACAAAGCAGAGGAAGATGAAAATTCGGCTATTGATCTGCATGCGGTACTTATCAATGCAATTCAATGTTTATTGATTCGGACGCGTCTACTGTTTAGCCAACCATCCTTCACCTTTCGATCCCACAAGTCCTGATTTTTAGGCCTACAATGTTATGTGCATTAGACAAAACCATCTAACACATTATTTACAATAAAGGATGCAGTAAAAGGATAATACTCTTTTATAGCAAGAATCTGGTCCAGTATACGGGGGATGCGAAGGACCAGACGCTATGTACGTCAAATTGGTCAGCAGCGACGGTCACGAATTTATTGTAAAACGGGAGCATGCATTAACGAGTGGAACCATCAAGGCGATGCTCAGTGGTCCAGGCCAGTTTGCGGAAAATGAGGCTAATGAAGTTAACTTTCGTGAAATTCCGTACGTTTTTCTATACGCCCGATAATTCCTGCTAACAAACGATTATAACAATATAAAATGCTGTTTTTTTTTGTCACCAATTATATCGTAATGTTTTTCACAGATCTCACGTGCTACAAAAGGTGTGCATGTACTTCACTTACAAAGTACGCTACACAAACAGTAGTACCGAAATTCCGGAGTTTCCCATTGCTCCTGAAATAGCATTGGAACTTCTTATGGCTGGCAATTTCCTCGACTGTTAGACACTATTATCCATCGGCAGTGGCCCTGCACAGATCAGACGGGCAGCTCTTGCAACCACTGACTCGAGATTTGTCAGTTTGTTAATTTCAAGATGGAGATTTTGAAATTGTGAAACTAAGACATCGAGTGATTTACAAGATAAACCACTTACAACTTGAACAGCTGGCGCAAAGATATTGTGAACAGTTTTATGAAATAACATTCAGTTTTATTCATCGGTTTAATTCTGATTGTGGACTGAGAACTAGAGTTTGAATTTAACGAAGACTAAAATTCTAAGCAATGGGTTGTATGGTTATCAAACATTTTGGATAACCCGATACAGATGTTATTAGTGCAACATATTTGGAGATCATAGTGTATTAATGATAATTACTAAATAATTAAAATCGATTCGCAATACGAAACTTAATCACTTTTGTTTTTAACTGTTTATTGAGTTCTTCAGTGACCCTACTATTTTTCATGCGTAATTAAATAGGCTAAATAGACTATCACTTAAGAACAGAGAGTAATCCTTGTAACGTTAAACTCTGATTTATTACTTTATCAAATTCATACTTATAAGTATCACAGTTTCTATTCTACTCTTAGAGCGCATGATAGGTACATCTATCATATGCATGAATATCGTACACGTTATTATACCATATGAAAATAAAAGAAATAGAATCAGAAAATACAGTTTGACGCTACACCGTTTATAAAACTACATGTAAAATTAGTTGGTAGGTAATTATATAGTTAAAATTAAAGCATACGTTGTTATTAAGCGTGATTCGATTAACGCCCTGGATTTAAGGTAATACTATCAACCCCTCCTGTAAGGTCTAAAAATGTTTTTGTAATTAATCATACACGCTGTTAAACATATGATTCTTTCAATATGACATGCATTCAAGAGTAACTAAACATGTACCGTTTTCCTGTCGATGAAAGCACGCAAAAGAAATGTTAAAAGAAAAAGAACTGAAAAGTGATATGGAAAAAATTTACAAAACACACACAGTAAGGATTACTAGTTCATAGAAGTTTTGTAGACGCATTAAAGATTATTTGTAACATTATTATTTCATTATGTACATAAACTGGAAATTTGGGAAAGGCAAAAAATATTTTTAAAATATCTTTAATAGGAAGTTATACTTAAATTAGTAATAACGATTTAGAGAATATTACATAATTTATCAACAATAAAAATGACTATTTATTCCGATTTTCCTTTTCAATTTCCTTAAATTTTGTTTCTAATCTTTTGGAGTAGGCTGCCAATTTATACGCCGCTTGCTCCAGTTTAGTAACGCTATCATCAATTTGATTTATGTTATCCAAGATAGGCTGTAGCTTTTTATACTTTTGATTCAACGAATCCAAAGATTGCGCAACGTTTGACGATATTGTCTTTAATTCGGCATATTTTGCGATAGCTTCCTTATTTAACCTTTCTAGTAATCGATAATCTGCATGGGTAGCGGTCAACTCCTCTTGCAAGTATTCTCCAGTTTTTTGGAACATGGTGTTTGCAAGGCGACTGAGGTTTGGATCGTGTGGATCTAGCGCTTCGAAGCTACTGGTGCTCGTAGACAGTGTAGTTCCACGTTTCGGAGATTCACATCTCGCGTTTTCTTCTATTTCAGGATTTTCCTCAGATGACGGCTTGTCTGTCCGAGTCTCTTCTTTTGACGATTCTTTTATAGACGTCATTTCCGCCTAATATACTTTATTCCTGGATTGCATAATGATGAACAATATATTAACTTATCAACAATAACATCCTTTGCAAGTAAAGAATTAATTTAAAAAAAATACCAACCTATCTGTCAAAGCCTCTCACTGGTATCATCTACCTTGCTTGGAACACTTATTGATTTTGTGATTTCAGTGTTGACTGATAATCAGTTTTTTTGTTTATAATCTTTAAATTAAGTATTATTCTGTAGATTACCGAGTGTAATTATTATAGAACAATCAAATGTCCAGTTCCGTACTGTTTGGAAATCAGCTGATGGAAATTTTGGAGCGCATATCAACTCACAGCTGGGGTCTAGAAGTATCTAATGACAAATATCGTCACGCATTGGAATAAAGTGAAACAATTTTGAATTTATAAACATTTATGAGACTATCATTCCTTCATTTTGGTAAGTATTGTATCTACCTACATATTTTGGAGATACTTTAGTACAGGTAGAGAATGATTTTGACCTATGCTGTGTTTCAGACATTCTTGAATGCGTTTTCCTCATTTTCTCATGAATGTAACAAAATTATTTACATCATGGAAGCTGTCAGCGAAAAGTTCGTAAGAGAAAATACTATTTCAATTATTTGTTAATTGCATTTATAACATTTATTTACATGAGATATAAGTTTTGACGCTATAGGTTAAAATTTTATGTATTTTAATGTATTCCATGTAAGGAGTAGTTATACCTATAGTAAAACTTATGAACATTTATTTCGCACATTTCAAAGTAATGCTTGCCAAATTCTATCCAATCGAAACATTAACGTAAATACTTCTGTTAGGTACTCACGGACGAAAGACGAGATTCTCGATGCCATGCATTTAGCGCACCTCGATGAATCGGATTTCACTGAAACGACCCAGGTTTTACGTTACGCCGGACTGAATAATGACAAACAAACCATCAAATTATTCGAATTGGATGCACAGTTAGCAGAAGTAGTTAATTTAGGAGATGGGTAACTCACGACACGATAACCATTCCATTTTGTCAATATAAACCTGTTCAGTTTAGTGATAATCTAGATAATTTTCTATAAAAATACTTAACAAATTGAAGTACAAGAATAGAAACATCATTGATCTTGAAAGAAATGAAATTGAATGGTTTAAGCTTGTCATTTCGAGGAGATAAGAAGGAAACTGCGATATTGTGCACCAAGGATCACACTTATGAATTGAAAAAGGCTGAAACTAGTAACCATTTGCTGTTAGTACCGGATCTAAAATTCTTGGAAGCTACCAATGTCAATAGAGAGGATGCAGGCAGAATTCTTGAGGAGAAGGATGTAAGGGGCATTTTTACAACGTATTACGAGGTAAGAGTTACTGGTATTTGCAAATACACTTTCTTTTTTCATATCATATAAACAAATACTACGAGTCACAGGTATACGAATGCAGGCCTAAGCTGAAGAAGCTACTCGTTGTATTAGAGCCGTCATCTTTTAAAGGGAATGAACATGAAAAATCTCTAGATCCCAGCACTCTATACAATTGGGAAAGGTTGCAGAGCGAAATACAAGCCAGTGAAAGTCAGATGAAGCAAGCGCTCCCTGATTATTTAATTGCTAATATGGATGGTATAGAGTATTACGAATTTAATATTATATTTATGAATAAATAAAAGTATAGCCAATGTAATGTATTATTCATTAAAAAAAAAAAAAGGATACTTCCGCCTGGTATCATTTGAATTTGAGGCACGCGGCTTGTCGCTCATGTTGGACGTAATTGAAGATTATGCCTGGGAGCTCGATTCTATAAACAAGGAACTTACATACGAGTCAACGAAAGATTCCATTCCCAGGCCAATTTTCGAAGTTCTCTTTCAAATGTATACAGAGCTCAGTGGAACCAAGAGCGAGAACGGCACACCTTTGTATCGGTACTGCGAATAATATTATTTTATTATAAAAATAAATAATATAGACTAAAGAAGTCATTTTTCCAATATATAACGTAGGTATCACGAAGGAAAGACTTGTAAGTTATTAGCCAAAGTATTACTGGCCGCATGCCCGGTTACCGCTTATAAACAGTTTATGGAGGCATGGCGTATGGGAACACCAGAAAGTAAGTTCTTTTCTAGGGGCTCGAGTTAAATACTATGGACTTTTTTCTCAAATTCATATCCTTCTAGAAATGGAGCCAAAGGAGGAATACTTGAGTGGAATAGCGCTCGTTACGTGGAACAGCTCGAGAATGAGGAAAGAAGTGGTCTCGTTTCCCGAAGCTAATTTGCCTGAGAACATAACTGAAAGATTTGATGAACTTTTCAAAGTTAAAGATAAATGGACCATTGAAGATATTACTCCTTATATAATGTAAGTGGATACAAAATACAGGGTAACATTTTTGTTTGATGAATTATCGATCCACTAAAAGGTATTCGTTTGTTTCAGAAATTTAACTACTACTAAAATGAATGTTAACGCATTACTGACGAAATATGCTAGGCACTCGACAGTAAATGGTGTAAAGTATTATAGTGCAAAACATGGTAAATAGTAACGATGTATAGCACACATGTGCGGATATTTATATTTATGTAAAAGAAAACTTGATGCAGGAGACACGTGTGTTGTAAACGTCGTTTTAAGTAACTAACAATTTTTTGTACTATATTAAGATATTTACAAATAAAGATATATTATTCTACAAATGTATCTACCGTTTTGTTGAGCATCAAAGGATAATCATCCATGATTACTACACACAGATATGTTCTAGGTATAGGTATATTTGTTAAAAAAAACAAACGCTCCAATTTTATTACTAAAAAAACCCACGAATATCATGCACCTTGCGATCGTAGAAGAAAACACAATTATTGAGAATTAAAAGCATTTAAATCATACGCGCAATTTATTTTGTTTCGATTGGTAATATATAGTTACATTTACACAAATTTACAAATATATTTAAAATGAGATTACAAATTTTTGCAATTCCTACCCTCCGTCCATAATAATTATCGCGACCATAATACGCTGTTCGCTTTCGATTTGTTGTTCAAACTAGCCACAGTGATATTAGGTGTTGGACGGAGGAAGCATTTATATATAATAAACTTTAGTGGGGAAGATGTATTAGTAGCGTTCGCCAATCCAAATATCTGCAACATATTTGTATGCTTTACGATGGTAGAATAAATGACATGAATAAGTGACACTCCTTGCATTATTTAGTTTCAGCTTTACGAGCATTTCAAGAGACTTTCGTAATCCATGAATTTGAGATAGAATGACAGTGTAACAGCTTTTACAGCAGTTTTAATTTCGAATGACATTAGATTACCATTTGCTGACACTGAAATGATATCCTACCTAGTGTGTATAACTAGTTGATGGTATATTTTTATTTACGGGATATGTTTGAAAAGCACAGTGGCGCATCCTACAAAATTACGTTGCATAATGGTTATATGGGACAAATAAAAAATGTCATTACGTGTTATGATATTGTCAAGCAACACTGTTTATGGTTGGTATATAAACTCACAATAATGATCACTTATACTACACGCAATAATCCCTTCAAGTTTTGCTTGAAATGCCTGTTGTAATAAAAGGCTTCGATTTTAGGGAAGATTATAGGTTTAAAAAAATTCTTTTATTCAAAGAGCTACAGACTCAGTTTGGAAGAGCTTTCGTGCGCCTTGTGCAAGGATTATAATGAAATAATTCTTCTAAATTTGTTCTAAAGTCAAAACAAAATTGTATTTCTGACAATGAATGACAGATACGCCTCCAAGCAGGTGTGTCTTTTTAATGGATTGAAACATACCTACTGTTTGATGATATAATGATTAGAAAGTGTGATTGCTATGTACATAAATATATCGCACTTAGTCCTATTTTCTGAATATCATAGTAGCGCCAATAATTTATTGTTAGTCTAGCGTCTCTTTCAGAGATTTCAGAAGTAATTAAAATGAACAATATGAATGTTTCGTTGCAAGGGGCACTGGCACATGTCTTGTTAAATTTGTGTTTGTAACGACAACAAAATTGTAATGCAGATTTTTGACAACATATTCTCAGATTCATATTTTATCGAATGCCCGATGAAGTACCAAGAGCAAGTGCATTCTAAGTTTTCCTCCCGAATTCAACAATGGTAACGTTTCGGTTGCGATACTTCAGATTCTGATTCGAATAAGCATTACGGAAGACTAATGTCTATTCGAACTAGAGCTTTGAGTATCTTCAAGCGCTACACTATAATCAAAGCAAGTAAAATCACCAAAATGCACCTACTCAATTTGCCATCCGACATTCGGTATACCGAAAGTTCTGTTAAACTGTATTCTATTTTAGTGTACCTTTTAGTGCTTCTAGTATCGGCTACTATTAAAAGCACAATGTATAGATACAATGGAACGTTGAAATATTTTTATTATTCAGTTCGTTAGGAAACATTTCGATCGTATGTGGAAAATATGAGGATATCATACTGTGCAATAAAAGGAGTACTCTCTCTAGTAGGCATATGGAATATTATTTTGTAAATGCACTGAATTCGGACGTCGTTAGTGGGTTGTCAGCTATATGGGCTTTCCTAAACATTATTTCGTAGGAACTGACGCGTCGCCGAAGAATAATTTCCACTCTGTATAAAATATCCTGTATAAACATCATAAACTGTTATATAAACCGTAAAATAATTACCTAATAAAAATAACATTTAGCCCCACTTTTTACATTGTAATCTCTTTGTATAGCGCTTCTATATATAAGAAATAGACTTTCAAATTACGAACTCGTTTTAAAAACGGCGTTGTAAAATTGTAAACCCTACGAGAAAGAAAATTAATTTTGCGCTACCACGATGACGACCAATCATGGCTTAAATATTACATATACATATAGAATTATTCAACTAGGCGCAGGGTGACGCAAAGAGACAGACAACCTCTTACGTTGTGTGAGCTATATAAAAATTTTAATATTCGTAACATATTCTCTTAAAATCTTAAAGCCTCTCCAGAAGGAAAAACGTTTGGAAAGCCTAGCATCAATGGCGCATCGAGTTTTCGCGTTTCTGTGACACTAAGTATGTTCACAGTGTGTGTGTGTGTGTGTGTGTGTGTATATGTATATAAATTGAGCAGTTTTTTTGCGTCACCCTATATTTGCAGTTGTCATGCTATAACAAATATTAACGATAATTCTAAAACTTTGGAGTTGCGATTTCGATACGGCTGTGACTTGACTTACCTAATGATAATCCTAACACGATTAGTGAATACTGTCCTACCTATAAGTACGCTTGGACAAAGTGTTTGTATTTAAAAATAAAAAACAGGCTAAAAAGCACAAATACTAAGCCTTTCCCGACGGAGAAATGCCAGTCGAAGGACACGTTGGGTAACTTGGCAGTCATCTATTTACATCAAATTAAGCGTAGTCCTGCAGAGTCTCTTTCTGAAATCATACAAATCAGCGTAGCATTATTAGTTGTATGTCATCTAACAATCTTACGAGAGTGCCACTGCCAAAATGTAGTTTATCGATGAAAGCACGCGGTATTTGTTGAACTGTTCACATTCTTCGACCTGAACTCTCACGTTACATTGTTATGCGCGTGCTCTCGCAGAACGAACCTCAATTTCGCTCGTCTCGTTAGCTATCATTGGGAGGTGTCTCGTTTGACGTCACACTATTGGCCGCGAAGGTCATTGACTGACTGACATCGGGTGAGACTGACTGACCCGTCGGATGAATGACAGGAGATACCGTTTGCACCAAACTGCACGAGACTGGTACAATAGGCGGAAGATTCGCTGGACTACCCACGAGACCCATATTGCACGAGAGCGACGGACGTTTTCTCTCCAAACTGTTAGTCGCCATCTGCCTTCTCGTCGTTGAATTCCGCTCCAGGCTATTGGTCACGATGTGATGCCGTCTTTCGAGACTTGCTGCAGTGCCGATATCTGACTGACTCCCCTAGGTATCAAATGATGAAGAATTAATTTCCCTCCGTCCTCCCAAGTTTGAAGAACTTTTAACCAATGGTGGCACTCTGTAGACAAAAACAAATAATTCATCATATATAAGTCTTTCTTCCTACCTGAAACGTTCGGTCAACAGACTGGCTCATCCCGTACAAAAGATCACCACTCTGGCTTTGCCTGAATGCCGGTGTTTGTCTCTCACTCGACTGGCTTCTCCTGAGCAGATAATCGCCGGACTGCGTCGAAAAGACGTGATTTTCCGGAGTCGATACAGCCATGGCATTTGCGGCATCCTTTTGTCTTTGGCATATCTGATCGTCGACGTATCGATGGCGAATGCGAATTGAATCGATAACATCTAAAAGATTTTTAGCATCCATTGCTAAAATATGTGCTGCGGATAGCATTCCTCTGAAAGAAACAAAAATTTCGCTCCTTTATCATACGTACGATCTCTTCGAATTATGAGCATCTCTCCCGTAGTAAGATGCAAGTATATTCGTACGCGCGCGCGCACGGGAATGAAAGAGAGATGTGTATCTTACTTTCTGTATTCAGCATCCAGAGTGGTAGCACTATAACTCTGCGCTAGCTTCATAGCAGAGACTAGTTCAGCCATATCCTTGCTAAGGACTTTGTGAGCCATTTCAACTTCGCGATGCGCGGATGCGGGTAGAATTTCCACGAGTGCGTCGACCGAAGAGAGCAGCGCTCTCAAATCCATTCCCACTTTTCGAACCAATTCCAAATATTGATCTGCCTTGCTTTGTTGAACGCCTACGAATGACAGAGGAATTGATTAACAAGGACATATTCTCCTTGCTACACGAAAGAGATACACAAGGATCGGAATATACCTTGAGACAATAGCATAACAGCTCGTACGACACTAGTGGTACAATCGTACACTTTATCATTCGTCCTATCCAAATCCGCTGTTGGAGTAGGTTCCATTTTCTAGATAGTAGAAATGAAAATCCATATTCATCATTATGACTTAGGGTGAATGACTTGGGTAAAGGGGAAGCTGATCATTCGAACCGTCTATAATTCTTACTCGTTAATGTTGTCTAATACCAGTAAATATATTAAGTACTTTCTGTACCTTCTTATTTCCGTCTATATATACACAAAAACGATACAAAGTCGTAGAGTCATGCATATTATACAAGCATGAATGAAAATAAATATTCAGATATGCGAGGCAAGGTTTTGATTGAGTGTCGATATCCAAATTGAATATCGATGCTCTGGGGATGAAAATTAGAGAGGCCGTTTACCGGTTTCTAGAGTTTTTTCACTTCACCTTGACGATGATCACTTTGTCGGAGCCCTTATCAGATTCCAGCGAGTTGGTGTTGGTCGTGTGAACTTCGTGACTGGGCGACTGCGTCACTGATCGAGGAACTGGTGGGCTAGTGCTCTCATCTCCGCTTGTCGCGATCGATAGGCGTTTCTTGAAGTGACATGTCCATTAGACAATTGACGAAATAAGGGATAAGAAACGAGAGTTCGACTTGTCGTCTATCGTGCACTACACCGTATGCGGGAATTGATTAAGATTTTTACTACTTCTTACTTCTTTTTCCAACTGTGTAATGGACTTTATTGAAAGCACAAAGGTGAAATATTTAAGCAAAGCTATGAGCTCGAAAGTCTTGAAATGAAGCTCCGCGATAAAATTAATCGTATATACATTTGTTACGAAAAGATGTGAAAAATATGAAAAAAAGATATTTAAAAAATAGTACGAATTGTGATTCGACATACCTCTTCCCTCGCTAGCCATCGACTGTCTTCTTCGGACTGTCGTTGTTGCTCTAGAAGTCGTTGCTCCAGGAGTGTCTGTTCGTCATCAGATCTGTGGATGAAATTTTCCCCGACGTTGTCGAACGATTGTGATTGCGAATTTTTCTGAAATAATTGATTTATCGTTATTGACGGGATTGTAGAAAATCAAAGAAAGTTTATAACAATAACTGTAACACCAATATAAGAAAATATGTACATTGACTGTCGAGTTAAAGAAGTTTTTCATGTCTGCTGCAATGTAATAGAATAATATACTGATACACACACAGAGTATATCAACATCTGTTCATCCAGGGTTCCACCTATTTTCGGAGCAAATGCTGATATACGCCATATACGCGTACAAAATTAATTGATTACATTTGCAAAGGGTACACTGATAAGACTCAAATGCCCGACAAATGTAGATACTCGAATAATCCGAGTTGAAAATTATTGGTTGACGAATCTTGGTCTTAATGGCTAATTAAAAATTAAAGAGATGCATAATAATCCGCATACAATAGCAAAACGTGTACTGTGCAGTATATGTATACGTCGTACATGCAAATAAGGCTATCACAATAATGCAATTCCGTATTCATTCTGCATGCTCAAACCATCCTACCAAACTGCAAACCAACGAAATGAAGTATTTTCCTACAGAAACGAATAAAGTGAAGAAACCGAGTGTGCGAATCTATTAACGTGTTTCAGTGTCGGCATGTGTCGCAAACTGCAAGACCCGAATATGATTATACCCAAAATTGGAACAGAAATTAACTATATCGAGGAGAGCAATCGAGGGTGAAAACCGAACGTGTTGCATTCTGGGTAACTGATGCGATCGTCATTCCTAGGAGGCATTATCAAACCTGATCATGCTGAGCCTCCTCTGTCACCGAGCCGCTGGATGATACGGTGCTGTCGCTTACAGCCGAAGATACCAGGGAACCAGAGAGAGTACCATCGGTAGAACTTGTCAGCAGATCATCTTGTTTTTGCGCAACGAATGTAGTGATCTTTGCAATACCGGTTGCCATCTGGGGTACGTTTGACATTGTTACTGCCATTGCCACTTGTGGCTGAAGAATCTGCTGTTGCGCGAAATCATCGCCACCGACTTGCTGTTGGGTCGCGTATTGTGCTTGTACGTTCGGTACTTTGAAAGATGCCTGCGCGTGATCTATCGATGCCGCTGCATTCAGCTGATTAACTTGTTGCGCTACGAATTTTGACGCGGTCTGTTGAACGAGCTGTCGATCGATTTGCCAGAGCGCGGCGTTCGATCCAGCGAACTGAGATTGCACGACGTTCGGTTGCATCGATCCGGAAATTAATTGTTGACTGTACACCATTTGAGTCGATGGTTGACAGTACTGGCTCACCGGTATTGGACTCGTGGAATTAATTTGCGAATGGCGAATAAAATTTTGCGGCTGCAACTTTTGCGCTTGAACCACAGTCGCCGGTGTCGCGCGAACTGTGTAAATGGGATTCGCGCCGTTTGTTTGATTGGACTGACTCGCATATTGCGATTGGGCGTAAGAGGTGCATTGACCGTGACTGGAGTTTTGTCTCTGAAGATTCTGCGAAACGTGTTGCGCTCGTGCGACGTACATCGCTTGTTGTTGCATCGACTGACTAACGTTCGAATATATCTGCTGATGTTGATGCTGATAGTTTTGGGGGTATATCGGTTGCGATTGGAAGTTTTGTACGGGCGTGGGACCGTAAACCACGTTGCTTCTGGCATTCTGCAGATGTGAGACGTTCGGGGGAGTACCGCATCTTATTTCGCAGCTTTGGCTCTGGGCCGTTTGCGCACGAAACTTCAAAACCGGACCGTACAGACATTCGACGCCAGACGCGGGGATCGCAGAGCTGACCGAAGTGACGTTGGGAGGATAAACACTACTACCACCACCAGCATTTTGCCCACCAGAATTATTCAAGCCGGAAACCTGACCATCTCCGACAAACTGACCGAAACTTGACAACTGACCATCGGCATGCGAACTACCAGAAAACTGACCATGAGGAGCTGACGAGACTATCACGTTACTCAAACTGTTCGGTCCAGAGTTTCCTGAGCACTCACTGGAGTTTCCACTCGCTGTGCAACTCTGATTAAGGTTACCGATTATGGCGGAGCTTTGAGTGAAGTTTGCGACCGGCCCGTAGATTTCGCCGCAGGCATTGCCGACACCGGGAGCGGCGCCTGACAGTGAGAATTTCTGCACGGGAGAATACAAGTCTCCAGTGATGCTTCCAACCAACTTAGAACTGGCTGCGTACAAATTTTGCATCTCTTTAATCTTCTGCTGCTTTCTACTGGGAGCGGGAGATTGCGTCGAACCTGTATCCGACATGCTGAGACTCGACATGAGCGGGGATACGGTGTCGCAGGAGTCAAGGGAGTCTAGGTTACTGTCGGACATGGTCGTGTCTCCCGACTGGTTATCGTGGGAGACACCGGATTCCGACACCACTTGATCGAAAAAAGGCAAGTCCGACACCATGGCCGTGGTCAGAACTTGGTCTTTGTCTTGAAACTGAACTGCGAGGGTATTGAAGGGGGAGGCGGGGGTTGTATACACAGAGGGACATACCCCCCTAGCCTGGTTATCCTTCAGAAGCTGTGCTAGGACCTCGGGACTTTGAGCCACGATATACGTCGAAACGGGAGCAGCCGTGGACAATTGCATCTGATCCGTCACGTTTTGAGGTTGACGAGAAGGCTTCGGCGGTGGAACTTCATCGGCCCCTGTAACAGAATAGAGCGCGTGAATTACCATTCAGTAGTTTCGTCTTGCGTCCTTTCGGAAGTATTTTACGTGACTACGGTTGTCTCGATTTAGTTTGGCGATCGCTTCAGAAAACGTGGCTACTAAAATTTGAGGCCATGTGACAACCGGTTAACCGAGTGGTGATTTAGTGTTGACCTTTTTTCTTTGTCAACTACTCACTAATTACACTTAGTCATCTTCACTAACAGCTAAAAAATGAAATATGGAATCGCTCACCCCAAGACATGGCTTGCACTCTTCTGTTCTCCCGCCTCATGGTTTCGTGTTGTTGATGCTTCTCTTCCAATAGAATTTCACTGTAGTGCATAAAAATTGTCGATCATCAAACGGTTTCTCCGCGAACGAACTTTATGACCAACGATTAATTAGTCATGTGAAATTTACTGTAAGTTTTCTCTGATGTCCTTAAAAGTGGGACGCTTGCTAGGTTCGTAACTCCAACATTGAGACATCAGCGAGTAAAGTCGCGGCGGACAATGATTCGGCAACGCGAGTCTTTCGCCGTTCTCCAATTTACGTATCACTTCGTTATTTTTAACTCCCTGAAACGGTTTAACGCCCAGCATCAAGATCTCCCACATGCATACACCTGAAACGTAATCAATAATAAACAGGTTTTACATTGTCCTAGAATTATTCATATTTCCGATCGAAAGTTATGAATATCGGCCTTTAAAGTGTTATTGGAGAATATCCAAGGCGAAAAAAGATATAATATTCGGTTACACACTAACCAAACATCCAAACGTCAGACGCCGTTGTGAATCTTCGAAAGTTTATGCTTTCGGGTGCCATCCATTTTATCGGCAGCTTACATTTACTTGCGGTATAATAGCTCTGATCTTCTACCCAGCGACTCATGCCAAAGTCTGCCAGTTTAACGCAATTGTGCGACGACACTAGAACGTTTCTCGCGGCAATGTCTCTAAAAGATCGAACATATTATCAGCAACGAACGCATGTCACATCGAGAGGAATCATACCGATCGCCCGAAAGAGAATGACAAACGTTGTATCGCGATGTACAGAACTTGGAAACGATAGCAACGACGAATGCAAAAACGCACCTGTGGACAAATTTCTTGCTCTCGAGATACGATAGTGCCGTACTCAGTTGGAACGTATACAGTAGAAGCGTAGCTAGACCAAGTCGATTCTTATTGGACTGTAAGTATGCGCGCATCTCACCCAGTCTCGCCAGTTCCATAACCAGCCAAATGGGAGGCTCCGAGCATACACCGATCAGTCGAATTATATGTGGGTGCTCGAACTGTTGCATTATATCTGAAACATTTCAGGTGAACGCGAGTCAGCGAGTTATAACCCTATCGTCACGTTCTTACACCACTTACAGGCTTCTTCAAGGAATTTCTCAGCAGTGGCGAGATCAGCGTCGACTTTACAGGTCTTCACAGCAACCGCGACTGTTTGACCGTCGCGACCTTTGTAAGATCCTTTATGCACGTTGCCGAATTGTCCTTCTCCTATTATTTCACCCAAGTTCACTTGATTCCTGACTATTTCATAGTCTCGAGCTGGTAGCAAAAGGTATCGAGATCAAGTTTCATCGTTCCCGTACAAAAGGAAAATGTAATTGGCGTTTCGAGAGAATCGTCACTCACTGGCAGGTGTGGAGTAATCTCCCTCTTCGTCGACGATTTCCGCATAATCTTCGGACAAAATCGTACCAGTCTTGCCAGAATTCTTTTCCGGACTGTCGGTACCGCCTTGTCTGTACTTTGGTGGATGAGCATCTAAACCGAAGTACAAGGATGATCAGAGTACGAAAACATCGTATAAATTACGTTGCCTTTGATGGATGGGGGTTTTATAATTATTACGCCTTTCAAAGGTTTTTTTTAAAGAAGTCTCTATTAGCAAAACACCATCGAACCATCGACTCGTCGGCCGATAAGAATTTCTTTTTCAACGGAAAACTTGCCGTAGGGGTTTTATGGAAAAATTAACTCGAATTATATACAAACCTTTGCACGGACAGGGATAGTTTTTCCAGGAGGCAGCTTGTAAATTCATAAGGTTTGAGTTATCGTTAAGGCGCATCAGAGTTGAAGAAATATAACACGTGCTTTTATTTCGAGCCAGTATATCGCCGACTGCATAAATCGTTCTATAGTCTCCGCATCATACTTCGTACCTTTCCTGTTCCAGAGTGAAGTATTGCTGCCAGTCGCCACTCTGCAATAGCCATCTATCAGATCCGCGAGACTCTCGGCTTGATCCAAACTCGAACAAGTAATGCTGAGGGTTTCGGCTGCCCCGGCTACTCTCAACTTGATGCAAGCCTTAGCGTGTTCCTTGCAATCCGATACTAGAGTTTGAATCGATTGGATTTGCGAGAATTCGGCCATTCTCGTAGGCTATCGAGAAAGTAAAAATCATTAATTTTTCACTCGCAGTCACGCCTTGTGTTTTTCAGGAATCATTTCTTGATTGGTCATGCTACTTACCGCCGTGCCGCCTCGATGAGCCATGTGAGATATACCGAGATCCGGACCAATGACGAGCTCGACCGGTATGGACCAGCTTGACTGAAAATTGATTGAATTTGCCATTTTGATCTACAGCAAATTTATCAAAGTACTAAAATTTACGCGAGAATGTCATTCGCTTACCCCCAAGGCGCAGATGAACCTTTCCTGATCGAATCGGTAGTGCGCGCGTAACAGGTCGAAAAACTTGAACATGCATTCGAGCTCCGAGAGGGCCGCGACTTTCTTGAAGTGCTGCTGAATAAGCTTACGTAACGCTTTCGGTTTCATACCGTTGAGTACCGAGCGCGGCAGGAACTTATGCAAGCCAACCTGAGTAGAGATGACGCGTTTTAGAAAAACGTACAAGGCGGGAAGATGCTTTTTAATGTATACAAATGAAACGTAAACACAAGTCGAACTAACTTCTCTCTCCAAGTATTCGAGGTTGCTCTTCTTGTCGAGGGCGATTTGGGGCATGTCTTTAAAAAAGTAACGGATTTCCAGACAGCATAACTGAACGGCGACGTCCTGATCCAATGCCGAATGGTTCGCATTGAGGTAATCGTTTCGCACCTAAAGTGACGTTTTTCTCAAATTTTCTGCCATTTGCACTTCAAGCGCGGAAAATTCTATTACTGATAAAAGCGTGACTCACTTGGTCGTAATAGTAGTAAAACGTGACCTTGTCCTTTTCGTAGAGATCGTTCAGATTTTGCGGCAGATAGCGCACCCTCAATTCGTACCTCCACTCGCTGTGAGGATGTTTCCGTTCGTACTTTTCTTGAACCTGAAGTACGAAGGTAATTCATTCGCGAGCTCCGAGACAAAGACGAGTGGAGCGAGACTAGACTTTTATACGAGTGTCACGGTGTACCTGGTACATGGTGGTATCTTGGTGCAACCAGTAACTCTCCCCGGAACCGGGATGATGCAGTCTCATGGCGTAAAGATTTCGGTATTGCCTGGTACCAACGGCGAGTCTGCTGGTAACCAGGGAAATGATTCCCCTGACGTCAATGGCGTCGCCGAATTTGACGACGTTGAAGCCTCCTGCGACGGAAGTGCATTTTTAACGGGGGTACAGCAGACCTCTGACACTTGGCGGTCAAGTTTTCTACAGCTCGCCGCGATAAAGGGACGAAGGGAAGCTAAAAAAAAGGTTCCTTCCGGGAAACTAAACGAACGGAAACTCGTATTAGATTTTATCGCTCACCATTGGGTAGATGGACCTTCAGGGTTGCCTTGTCCATGGGAGTCGGTGAGCCGTGCGGAGGTGTACCTTTCCCACCTCCGCCGGCTTGGATCCCGCCAACTCCCCCGCCACCGCCATCTCCTCCAGCGCTCATCCCCTCATGGCTGAAACATGGAAAAAAATCATACGATTTTTATATTAATCTCGATATATTCGCCTGTAAGATTCCGATGTGCGACGCAGAAATTAAAATTAATCCAAAATGTTGCTCTCGATCTGTAGTACCTACTCCAAAAAATATAGTCGCTAAATATTTATACGAGTAAGAGTCGTGCCTAAAAACGAGGAGAAACTCTGTGGTTGAATATTGTGTGAGTGAAGTAAAAGCATTGTACTCGCCGGATAACATCTCCGTCATCGCGCAACGAATTTGAATATAAAAAAGCGGACGAGCGAGGCTTTCGAAACGTCTATCGATTTCTCATCGCCTCGCCTAGCGAGATCGCGATAGTTTTGGTCGCGTCTCTGAGCACGTAGGAGTACCACACTCCGTCCCCGCGGCAGACGCATCGGTGTAGATCACATCGAATACGGGTTTGCGAGCGTTTCCTTTCGATTACCGCTCACGTTCGATGCTACGATCGTTCCGAAGGAGCAGTCATCGGCACGTTGCATACGAAATAAGAAATACGATATGTATTCGAGACGGCGCACAATGCGGAATAGAAAATCCGTTAGTGATTATCCACGCGCGTCACTAACCGTCTTCGCGGTCGAGATGTCTTATACTATTATCGGAAAATTTCGATCGGAATCGCAATCGCGCGATAATCGACCATGAGAATGCTCCGTTGCAAATGTATCGGCGGTATATTGACGGTGCTTCTATTTCGCTTTTCCGCTGGGGGTGCGTATTGAATTTTTTGGACCTTCCGTCAACAACTTTTATCGACAATTATACCGAGGGAAGAGGTTCAGTTGAATATGAACCTGATGGAAAAATTTATCAGAGACAAATAGGAATTTATTCAAATCGAACAAAAGTCTATTTGAATTGAACAAATGTTTTGCATATCTTTTTAATCGAGCATGAACCTAGTAGAGCACTCATTTAATTTAAAGAGACTTTTGGTTAATGTGAATAAATTCTTGTTCGTCTCAAATAAATTTTTCTATTAGGTTCGCATTCCACTATGGACCTCTTCCCTGGTGGTAATACGATTAACGGGCTCCGACAAACGCTATACAAAACGATGCGGTACGAAATATGTCACGGATTTAAAAATGCGCTAGTAATTAAAATACGGTCACATGTGTATCATTATACGGAGATTGCATTGACCGCGGAACTTTTTCCCACGCACGCATAAGCATATAAATATTTATGTTATGTTGAGATCGAATTGGCGTTAATTTACTTGGAGCTCCACCGCTCCTAATCTTTCCGGGTGAACGAACGTTCGCGCGGTCGTTGCGCGACACGGGAAAACTTCCAGTCGTACCCAGACGTCTATACGAGACCGGAGCCTACATACGTCGGTTAGAGAGTGCTGCAAGAAATTCTCACAACATTTTGTGCCGGCTCTTTGAGGAAGGAACTTGCGGGGACTTTTGATTTCTGGAAATTGTGAACTTTGGCCCCCATATCTTTAAATCCGTTTATTTGGTAGCTACGAGTCAGCGCTATTTCTAAAACCGATTGAGTACTTCGGCACTGTTAGGGGGGCTACCGAAACTCTTATACGTTTTCTATATTTTTTTTAACCCTTCCTTACTCACGTGGGTTTTTGAAACATAAGAGCTCACCTGGGGTGTACCCTAGACCCCAGTTAAAAATTAATGTTTTCTTAGTGAAAAATTGAAATTTTTTAATACTTTTTTTTTATTTTAAAGCTTGAGATATTGCCTAATGATCTCAATATTAAAAAAAAAATAAATTTCGCAATTTTCTAATTGAAAATAAAACTCGAAGACTCGGTTTTCAGACGCTCAGATCTCCCTGCCGATTTTTATTAAAAAATAGTATAAATAATAGACTGAGGATAGTTACCATACTCTCGTTTTATTAACGAAGGACAAATTAACAAATTGGAACAAGTTTTATAGAAAAATATCAAATATTAAGTTAATTACAGATTGTTAAAAATCACTTTTTAACACATTGCAGCGTTCTGTCGGATAAGCAAATCGGCTTTGTCTTGCGCTTTCGGTGCCAAATTCTTTAATGAAATGTTCTCGAAAGGTGCTGAAAGTGCCAACCTCGAGAAAAAAAACTCTAGTCGTGGCATGCAAAAAAAGGAGGCTGGGGTGTCGTCTACACCCCACGTGAGCAACGAAGGGTTAAACGAGAGGCCAACTTCACGGAGGTAACTATAAATCATGTAGCGCAGTACGAAACGGGAGAGATTGCAGGTTGCACGCTGCAGCTCTCTATAGCTACAGAACGACGCGAAAATCCCAACAATATGACACAAGCGGAAACGCGCGTTCGGGCGCATAGAACACATTTACAGCGCGCGCCGTTAAAATTGTTCGTACACACATGTAGCTGCATCGACGCGGAAGTCAAACTAGCCTGTAGCCGGCGCGGTTCTCTCGCAGAGTATCGCATCGATCGTGGAAGCACAGAGTCAGTCGATATTCGCAGCGGCGCGATATCAACTCATCGGAAAGCTGCCGTCCGATTCGACTTGCGCTCTCGTCGCGCGTACAAACACGTAGAACGTCATTGCGCTCGAGCGCGTTCACCGTCGCGTATATCGTTGTTGTATGTAGTACCGTTCGCGTACGTTGCGGAGTTCCGTCGAGCGCGAAAAAAAAAACGCTCGTATTTAAAGTACCTATGTATATACGAGTATAAAATATAATACGTCGGTCTCGCGGGGCGTTCGTGAATCATTCGCGCGACAAGACTCTCGCCGTGCGCCGCGATAGGTACGGTCGGGAAACACGTGTGTGAGAGTACTGTGTTTTTAAATTCTTCGAGCAATATCAGAGAGGACGGTGATCCCTATCGAGAGCGGCGTTATATAGCGGCGCTGCTATGGTAATGATTGCGCGACGATGGACTATCCGCTTTATACCTATGTGGTATAGACTGAGAAATATGTGAACATTTTGGAGAATACAGATTCTTGGTTGAAGAATGTATATTCTTGATTCGGGAGCACCTTATTTGTTGGAATAAAAATATTTTGCCTGCGCGAAAAAAAAAACACAATTTCTCGAGCCTGTCAAATATTTTTTTTGTACGAAGAAAATCGTCTTGCAATTATGTCGGGTTTCCGAGATTTCGGAAAACATTTTCTTCGAATGAACAAATTACTTCTCTCAGTGTATACTTGATATCTACTTTCATACAGTTCCATCGCGAGGCACAGTGCCGTGAATCGTAGACTCAATGAGAACAAAATTTGGTCAATTTGAAGAAAATTTTGGAGGCAATGACTAAATTTTTCGGCGAAATATGGATTCTCCATCTGTTTCATTAGAATAACTTGATATTTAGTTCAACCGATCAGTATTTCGGTTAGAATAACTAAACGCGTTTAATTAGATGCGTTTTGTCATTTCAACCAAATTAGTATTCTCAGTGTGCACGATCGATTTCATTATTCAACCATTTCCATTCCACTTTCTTTCTCCGTCTATAGGAGAGAAAGGGAAACGATAAGGATTTATCTTGCAGAGCAGGCCCGCTACGGGCGGCTACTTCCCGCAGGGCCGCGTTGCCTGTAATACGGATGACGCGACGTCCAACCGTCGATCCGTTGCGACGCCCGGTATACACACATATATCGTAATTGCGTGGGCCTGAGAAAACGAAGGCGAGGAAACGGACGCCCCGCGTCGTGTGAAGCGCCAAGGGAATATATGCGGATATATGATTCGCGCGAATACAGATAGAGGCTTGACTACGCGAGCGTTCGGTGATGTCACCGCGCCGACAGCGATCGCCTGGAAAGCGCGAGTTTACAGGAGATTTTAGCGGAAAAGTTCTCGCGCATCGATGCAAAGAAGGCGTCGTGACCTCCGAAGTTGATTATGCGTTGTAAAATAAATATCATGACATTTCAAGCGTGTTTCTTTTTCTTCCTCAATTTTACCCCCAGAATTCCTTGGTATCGAGTCGACGCGAGATTTCGACCGCATCGATTCACGATCGATGCACCGAGAAAACAGTTTATTGCAGTTAACAAATATTTGTTTGAATATGGCAAAAGAAACATTTTATCAGACCGAATAAATATTCTTTAACTATTGCGATATTTGTTTGGCACAATTAGATTGCCTTTATAAACATTTTAATAATTAACATATATTTTCTCGTCCTAACGAAATATTTATTTCGTCGCATTTGAAATTACACTTATCAACTATCAATAAACTGTTTTCTCCGTGTGATCAAACACAACAGCGATTTATCGCGTCTCGCGTCAGCGTGCCTATCGCCGCGTCGAACGTCATTCCCACGTGCAATTCTTCTCGGGAGCAGCGCGAGGTAAGTATAGGTACCAGGCGAGGTAAGGAGAAATAATCGCGTAGATCGCTGTGCACGCTGTGCGATAAACACCCTCGTCATTGCATATACCTCTCAACATACGTATGTAGGTATATCTCCGATACTGACCCGCGCGTTACTCGATTTCGCTCAAACTCGAACCCGCACCTGCATCTCCACCCACGTAACACCTTTCACCGCGTCCTCTCTCGCGCCGCGCTATCCGTCTCCCTCTCGCTCGCCGAAATATCGCGATCGATCAAAATGCGTCGGTATTATACCAC
This sequence comes from Xiphydria camelus, assembly GCA_963678675.1. Classification (NCBI taxonomy): domain Eukaryota; kingdom Metazoa; phylum Arthropoda; class Insecta; order Hymenoptera; family Xiphydriidae; genus Xiphydria; species Xiphydria camelus. Next base: position 27,602,778 of record OY783198.1, read on the forward strand.
ACCGCCGAGATTCCAACGCGATTTTGAAGCCATCGCCGCAACAGTTATGCAAACGGGAAAAAAATTGGATGTATAAACCGTCACCGACTGCTGCAAGTTTTAACGTAGTTTGCGCTTACCACGTGACAGGTGGCAGGGCAGTGTTAAATCAGCAGCGGAAAAATATAAAACTGACCAGGGAAATGTAAAATTAACAGCAGAGTCGGATGGAGATTACAAATCGAGCAATTTATTATTCGGTCTGTATTCATGTTTTTTAAATTCAATTTCTAATCTGTATATAAAATTAGTATCACAAGAGAAAAAGAAAATGCTCGAAAAAAGAATTATTCGTGAAGCTCTGAACGCGTTTCTCCCTGCGACGCTGTGACGTCATTGAAACGCAAGAGAGACGCACTTGTGCCAAGCAACGATTGCGAGAGAGATAGGGCAAAATGTTGTCGTCCAACTCCGATAGGGCCGAAAACGGAAAATGAAAAAATACGGGGTAGATAATTTCGTCGAAATTATTGAAATCTATAATATAATCAAGACAATTTTGGTGAGAATCGAATTGTGCGCAGAGTCGAATCTTTGATTCTGTAAATCCCACACACGTCGGCATTTTCTCTCGCGTGCAGAATTTTTACCTCGTTCGCGAAACCCTGTGAAACTTCCACGTGCCCAGAGTATCCGCGGGGTTGTAAGCGTCGTCGCACCGTCCCAAGGCGCACAGCAACCCCTTGCTGTCGCGCTTCCAGCGGCGCTCCCCGCCGCTGGCTCGTCCGTTCTTCGCTCGCCGGAGAAAAACCGCCGCGCCGCCGCCTCCCATCGCCGCGTCCACATTCGCCGCGCGACGACACGCCACCGCGGGCCACGAGATTCCGCAGACCTTTCGCTCCGCGAGCTCGAGCATCCTCGCGTCGGTGGGCCGACGCGCGTGGAAATTCGGGCTTGGACGCGACCACGTGATCATCCGCGGCGGCGATGTCGTCCACTGCGATCGCGCGCGACTCGAGCCACGAGGAGGAAGGTGCGATTTTTCGCGACGATCGCCGACGCGCGCTATCCCCTTTGTGCGAGCAGCTCGACGCGCCGCGTAAATGACGAGCGAGGTCGGCCGCGGACATTCCGCGAGAATCCCGTCGTCCGCGAAGCCGTTGCACGAAGATGCGTGCTTCTCGTCTCGATGCGCTTTACTTCACTTTTGGATACAATAATGTAGAAACAATGTGTATTTTCGATAGGTATTATACTTTCACATCAAGCTTCTTTCCAATACGTGGTCGTGAAAGGTGATATACCTACACGGGGAAAAAAACAGCAATTTTTACCGCTTCATCCGGTAGCGCTGGGACTCGAACTCGTTCTCAAGAATTTGCACAGACGAGACATTTTTACTTACCGCTGCAAGCAGTAAATAGAAGAGTTTCTCCGTACGAATTCTTGAAAATGAACGCTCGCGAGTCTCAGCGCTATCGGATGAAGCGGTAAAGATTGCTGGCTCTTTTCCGTGTACTCCGTAATTATGAAAATTAATATGTTTTCTTACGAAATTGCCCTGGTAAATTTCACAACGTGAATATATTAATTTTCATAATCACGTTTTGGATAAAAACTTCACATACGATCGTGTGAAATTTAACACGAATTTTGTTTACAGTGTATGGAAGCAATCGAGACGATATACGTTTGGCGATTCGCTGTCGTCGATTCCTCTTGCGACGTGTATCTCGGATATCTCGGTGCGGTAATCGCACCGACAGGGCGATCACTCGTCGTTGCTCGTGGTAAAGTGTAATTCCAAAGCGATACGAGGCGTGCGATTTTCGCGTACAATTGAAATCGAGTCGAAATTCGACGGGGATGACGCTTCAGCCGCGTCTCCCGTTCAATCTTCGCTCCGAGAAGACGAAGGTTAAGCGGATGTCGACAGAGTCCGCGCGCCGTTGCCGGCGGGTCGAAGCGATCGAAAATATGTAAATGAATCCGTGACACTTTTGAAATACGCGCGAGACGAGATTCCGCGCGGCGGGTTTCTATCGGCGATAGGTACGTGTCGGCACGTACGCGAGTTTCGCGCGAACGCACGTGGGCGGCGGCGGTTGCGCCAACGGAACACCTGAAAGCAGGTCGCGCGCAATATTTCCGGTAACTCGGAGAGGAAGGCGCGAGCGATGAGTCGTCCGGGGCGGGGGACGGTCTTTATCACGCTTTCGCGTGGATAAGATCTCGCGGGGGAGATAGCCGAACTTTGGCTTGATAAGTTGGATCCGTGTTACACGTAGCGGAAGAATTTCTCGGGGAAATAACAGAGACACACGAAGAACACGCGCGGCGACGGATAATTAATTCGGATACGGAAACTTTCGAAGGGGATTCGCTTTACGAATGTGTCGAGATGTCCGTACGAGGCGTATTTGCACCAAATAACACTTTTCGATTGACCGACGATGAGAGAGCGCGACTCGCGGACGAAACTCGATTTCCGCTCGTGTGGCGTGGACGAAAAAAAGCTCGAAAGCTCATAAAACTCGGAAACAAACTTTATCGCGTCGGCGAGAGCGGAAAATCTCTCGACGCGTTCGAACCTTTCGAATCTTCGTTACGCCGCGCCACGACGAGTCGCGAGAGCCGCAGGTGCGCGCATTCGCCGTCGAGTGGAAACTGATCGACTGCGGGCAGACAACTCTCGATCGCCTCTTTTTTCTCTCTCTCTCTCTCTCTATCTCGTTCCTTCCCTCTTTCCCTTTCTTTCCCCGGCGTGCGGGACAGCGTACAGCCGCGCGCGTTTACCACACACGCGTAATCGCACGCCGTAAGCGCGATTCGGATGACGCTCTCCCGTCGCTCTGAAATTTCATCTCGACGCGGCCTTCGGGAATCGGGCGAGATCGATCCGCCGCTCGGGAACTGCGCGCAACGCCGAGACGAGTGCTCGTGACGCGCGCTCGGCGGTTGCAACGATCGCTTGATTTACGCGACGTTCGATGATCGAATAATTCGTTCTCGGTCGTGTATGCTAATTGGTAATTAATAATTATGTACGAGGCGTCGGAGGAGATTATGCGGTTATTTGTATCTCGTCGAGAGTCAGTTGGATCTTGTTTTAATGTGCAAGTATACCGTTAAAAGTGGTTTGGATCTTGAGAATCGAAAGAACCGGAATTTTCAGTAGTACTCGAATAATTATGTCGTGTTTCGATATTTATTTTTTGTTTCGACTAAAATTTAAAACAGAAAGACAGTACTTATATCTAGGTATGACAATTTATTATTTCGTATGATATTTTAGGTACAAATGCAGTTGATAATTTATCGCTTCAGTTATTTTCACATAAATTTTAAGTGACATTTTCAATACCGCACAACGTCGTACCACTAAAATTAAAGATAAAAGTACAGTGTAGACATGATAATTTATTATTTCGTATGACATCTTAGATACAAATTTAGCTGATAATAATTGCTTCAGTTACTTTCGCTTAAATTTCAAACGAAATTTTTAACAGTCCATTACATCGTACCACGTGCGAATAGGTCGTAGCGCTACCGAGTATACGACACCTATATAGATATATACGCACGGTAGCCGCGCGAGTGCTTAAAGTCGCGTTTAGTTTACCAAGCGCTCGAACGTTTTAACGGCCAACTCCATCACCCGAGCACCCAACGTTCCGAAGCGATTAAGCGCGCGATTCGGCCGGCAGTCGAGCGAGCAAAAGTGGGGTCGCGAGTCGATCTCTCTTTCCCCCCTCGATTATTATTCGCCCTCCTCTGTCCCGTTCTCGTCTCATCGGCAGCGCGCTCTCGAAAACTCTGCAGCTCTCGTAACCGAGTACGTCACGCCGCAAAGAGGTCGAAGGCATCGCGCGGAAGACATGTGCCGCGCGCGTGCTCTCGCCTTCGCCTGTGTCGCGGTCCTGCTGTGGTGGGGGGTGCGATTCGCGCGCGTCGCCGGGGCGGCGATGGTCGCGGAGGGTGGCTATCACGGCGGCGAGTATGTTCGCGCGCGCGAGAAACCGGAAGTGCGAGTGCCGCGTGAGGACGGCTCGCGGAAGGGGGAGACGGAAGCGAAGGAGGAGAGCGCGGACGCGGCTGCCGAGTGGAAGGAGGCGAAGGCTCGTCTGATGGCGGATGATTTGATGAAGGTTCAGGCTATGGTGGTGAAGGACGAGCGCGCCGACGAGAGCTGTCGAACTCGCACGAAGTCGCGGTAGGATGTGCGCTTCGCTCTGTTGTCGCTGAGACAAATAATTGGACGATTTAACCAACATTTTGGAGACGGTGAACAAATTGTTCGGTGATATATGTACCTATGGATCCTCCACTTGTTCGGTTAAACCGAATACTTTTTAGTCAGAACAACTAGATATTTCATCCAATCGACCAGTATTTTGGTTGGATTATCTAAACGCGTCAAACTAGATAAGTTTGATGATTTTAACCTGATTATTTCTCTCGGTGCACTGAGCAAAAATAGCTGGTTGAAAATGACAGAACGCATCCGGTTGGACGAGTTTAGTTATTTAAATCAAAATACCAGTAAGATCAACCAGATATTCAGTTATTCCCAACTACACGTCTAGTTATTTTCACCGGAAAACGGTCAGTTGAACCAAACGGTTCGGATATGGCCTCCAGGATTTTTGTCAGACCGCGACCGGGTTATTCTTCTCAGCGCGCGAGCGCGTCACGTTATTCTTCCTTCTCGGCTGTCACAACACCGTATGCTCGCAGGTCGGATAGGAGCTTCCTGATGTGCGTCGGCTCGATACTCGGCGCGACCAAAGTGCTCACGTCCGCTTCCTGCGTGCACGAGGCCACGGTCGTTCGGTAATAACGCCCGTCGAATTGCTTCGCGTTGAAATGCGGAGGTGATCGATATAAAAGTACACGTATCGCACATTTAGGCACAACGTGAAGGAACCACTGGCCGTGATATTGGGCGTGTTATCGAAGACCAGGCAACAGGTCATCCGGGTGCGTGGTTACGTCATCCATCCGAAGCACAACAACGATCCCGGAGCGGACAATTTCGCGACGCACAACCTGGCCATACTGACCCTGGCGTGCAGGTAAACAAAAATTGCGGGCGCGACGTTCCCGATCCGCCGATCGGAAGATCCCGATTATTTTTCACTCCAGGATCTCGCCGGAGAATTATCGGAGGATCGAACTTCCGACGAGGCCGCTTTATCGGGAGTGCGACGAGTCCGAGTGTCGGGTGCTGCTGGTGCGGAAGGTTGGCAGTGTAAGGCATTTTTTATGGCGTCTGCGTCGAACGAATTTTCACGTACGTCGCTCGCACGGGGCTTTTGCATTGGAATTCGAATTATTCACAGCGAGTCGAGGCGACGAGATAATACCTTAACGAGTGATTTCAAGTAACTTTGATTTGACGATCTCATTCTTCATTTTTTTTTCTCTTCCCGGCGCAGACCGACTTAGTTTTCCAGCCCTCCGAGGCCAAGTACCTGTCCTCGGAGAGACGGAGGAGAAAAGCGACGAACGAGACGACGAGCGACTCGGTGTTCTCCGCGATCGCGTCCAGTCGTAACGCTACCGTTTGCTGCAGGATCAAGAGATCGCCGACGTACGTTGATTCGCCGATTTCTCGGGCGAGCGCCGACGGTGTGGGCGAAACGGAGAAGGGTACGTTGCCGGATAAGAGAGCGGTCGACTGGGAGCGTATCGAGAGGGGTGCGAGAGAAAGACACGGGAACGGGGGAAAAAATACGACACTTCTCTCATACTCTCGTCGAAAGCCGTTACTTTCACTTTCCGTCCCGTTCGAAGAGCCTCGAGGTTTTAACGCGAACGCCGCGTGCTCCGCAGGTTGCGGGGAAAAGTCATCCTCGTTCGTCGAGACGGTCGTAAAGAGCGTCGAGAAACGCGCGAACGGCGTCAGGTCGAAGGACACGCGGAAGAGCGCCGATAATGACGACGGAGAAATCACGGCGGGAGGCGAGAGGAAAGGTTCGAGAAGCGTGCTTTTTTTAACGCTCCTCCTCGGCTTTGCTCGGGTAACAAAGACGATCGTTCGAAAACGCCCCCGTTTACAGGCGAGCCGAGGAACTATTTCCAGGACCGCGGGAGGGAGCCCATCGGCGGTGCTCTGTCGAAGGAGATCGAGAGAGTCCTGCGCGAACCGATCGCCGGCGACGCCAGGAGATCCTTATCGACGAGGTCGAGCGACGGAACGCGCGGCTGCCCTCAGACCGGAAGCGCGGTCTTGACGGGGAAGGTGCAGGTAAGATGTGGATGGGATGAAAGTGGGATAAGCGTTCCGGTTGAAGTGCGAGTTAAAAATCGATTATCTCGAAAACGATCGGAGATAACGAAAAAAAAAAGTTTAAACGAGAGATGTTCGTCGATGTTTTTGCTACAAAAAAGCTACTCTCGATTTTTCGCGTATCCCCACCGCGTCTCGAGATAATCGCGTTCAAAGTTGAACGGAAATCGGAGCGCTTATCCCACTTTCGTTCCTGTCAACTCTTTCACGGCGAAGAACTACTACAGTGATACGTCTAAATATGAACGACTGGAGAAAAAAGGAGCCTCGTTTCAGCCCGGTTTGGTAGCCCAGTCCTGCGACGACAGACGACCCGACACTCCGTGGCTGTACACGGATCTCTACGAAAATCTCAACTGGATCAGAGGACTGGACGAGAATCTGAATGACGGAAACGTTGACGCGATCGGTCCTGGGGATAAGGAGTCGTGCTCCACCTGCGTGTACAACATCTTCGTCAACTTCATCCAGAATGCAGTGGTGAACACGGGGACCATGGGGAGTCCCGTAATCAACTGCGGCTCGGGGATGCTTTGCGAGGAGGACGCGCAGCTCGTTCCTACCACCGAGTCGCCGACGAAGTTTACCGCTGAGCTCACGACGGAAACTACGACGGCGCCCACGACGGGTACAACGATCGTTCCCTTCAAATTACCGTCGGAGGACTACCCGGCGAGTCCATGCCTGGTGACTCGTCCTTTGAGCGGCGTGCTGGTGTTCCCTTGCTGCGTCTATCCCTATCGAACTTGCGCGAACGACGAGACCGCGAAGACGCGCGATTCCGGAAACGAACATCGAGCAGCTTTAACCGACCTCGCCGGCGACAATTCCGAATCAATTCCAACGCGAGATAAAAACGAAGTACCGGCGTACATCATTGACGATTCGATCGCCGATGCTTGGCGATACTCGAACGCGTACAGGGACGTCGAGGGGAAAACAAATGTCAAGGTGAAGGAACCGGATCTGGTTTCGCCGGCAAGTGCCGACGATCGCGCGTACCAATCAGCGAGGCGGAAGACCGGGAAGAAAATCGGACTACCGAATCGCGTCGACGCGAGCCACGGGATCGCGATCGATTCCCCGATATCCGTCGGAGATTATCTCGATCGCAGCTATCGCCCGCGTATCGGTACGCGAACGAAGGCCGATGGATTTTCGTCTCGCGATCGTAACGACTTTTTCGGGAAATACGAAAGAGCTAAATCGAGGACGAGTAACGCAGCGGTGCCGATGACGAGGACCTCGAAGACTGGTTTCGAGACAATTCCAAGGGACGACTATTTCGTCTCGTGGTACGAAAAATCGGGAAAGTCCGATAACGATTTTCTGAAGGAATACGGACCGACTATTAACGGCGGAGAAAACCGTGCAGCAGACCCGGAAGACTGGGAAGAAAGTGATCACCGAACTTTTGATGTTCACGATTCGAGCCGATTTTCAAGAGCCGATCGTAACGCGTGAGATTTCACGAACGAGGAGGACGAAATCGGAGCGCGATAATTAATAAATAAAAATCGGTAACGGAAGAGTGTCCGGTGGAAGAAGTTACCTATAGGTATCGAAAAAAGGAAAAATTCAAATATTCCGGAATAGATTCTAGATTTAATAATCAGGTATTACATTAATGCTAATTGGTTTCAACCCACGACGCTAATAAAGACTTCCACATTGAATTACCACGCATAGTTACGCCCCCTTCTTCGTCGCATCCCCGCATCGAAGCGTATTCGCAACTTTTACATCCCCTCCCCTCGTTTAACCTTTACGACGATTTCCTCGCGATTCGAATGCGGCCAGGGAAAATGCTTTAAAGGCGGCGACGCGAGATAACGCGATCGTATAAACGCCCGAGAGCGGTACGGAACGATTCACGACCAGCTTCTTAATACGCCATCAAAAGCGCGAGATTTCAACAGAGATATACGCGTATAACGGTGTACCTGCACGAGTATAACAGGCGCACGCTCTACGATTTGTTTTCAGGCGCGCGCCTATTCCCACGTCACGCCGCGGGCTCTTAACTCACGTCGATACGAAGCCGGCCGGTTTAATTGCATCGATTGCGGAGCTAATCGAGGGGAGATTAGGACGGCGTCGCGGGCCGAGGAGAGTACCAGGGAAACAGAGAGGATTCGTGTGCTCGTACGACACGATACACGGCGGACAACTGATGTTCGCAATTGACCGTCCTCGCGAGCGCGCTCGTATCGCTTATTGAAACGTCCGATCGGCATTCGCGTGCGCGCGATGAGACTGATACTGCTGATAACAATCGCCACAGCCGTGACGCGGTGCGCGCTAACGTCGAGACTGAAGAGTCAATCGAGCGTCACTTTCGTCGAGTCGGGACGAGCTTCGGGGAAAAACGCGTCGATCGGCACGTTTCGAGATGAAATCGACGATTTCGCGCCGAATTTCATCGGCTTGCCGAGACCAACGGATACGTCCAAGGGCAAATGGAACGGCGGCTTTTCGAACGAGGAGATCTCGGAAAAATCGACGATCGGAGGAGATCGAAGACAATTGAAAGCACCGTTGTCCGATTCGACGACGGAGTCGCCGCGGAAGGAGGCGGAAATCGATGGATCGCGGAGAAGCCGGACTTCGATCGCCGGGCGACTGACCGATCCGATCGACGAACCGGGGGAACGCGGGCGCGGGAAAAGGAGGAGCGCGGAGGCGAACTCCGAGGAGAAGTCGGAGCAGGATCGCGGATCGATATCCGCGACGACCGTTGGAAGCTTCGACAGTGGGAGGGGCGGCGAGGACGGGGACGCGCATCACGAGGACGACGCGGAGGAACATCGAGACTTGCGGGGCGACAGCTGCGACTGGATGGAAAAGGACTTCGAGGGCAACGAGCACGCGGCGCGGAGTACGGCGCTGATCGTTCGCGACGAGGAGATCACTTCGGCTTGCGGGGAGCCGGCGACCACGTCGAAATCGTACTGCTTTGCTTTGCCTCGCACTCGCCGCCGATACGTTTTTCCTCGGCGAAAGTCGTCCGGGTTCAGAAAAGTCAGCGAGCGGAGGGCTGCGCGAGACGAGAAAGAGGAGGAAGCTTATCTTCCTCGCTGTTTCTCATGCGTTTCGAGAGCAGTCTTCTCTCCGCTGCGCTTTTCGACCGCCGATTCGCTTTTTTTCGCTAAACTTTTTCATTGCAGATTCGAAAAATTCTAAAAAAAAATTACTTTTTTTCGGCCTTATATAAGCCGGGGAATGATATTTAAAAATTCAGCTACATTGACGTCTTTTGAGACTAATCTCTCTCGCGATTGTCACTCGGCATAAGTGTGTTTCTCTGGTTTTTCAATGACGTCGCAATCTTAACGCACTCAAACTCAACGAATAATTATTCTTTTCCGGCGTCTTCTTTTTCGCGTGATATTTTAAACGTGTATACGGATCACAAATTGAATTGAAAAATATGAATCTCTTTCCACGCAAACACCGAATTCACAGCTCGAACGCGTTCGATCGATCCGTGTGACGTTTTCAGGGCACCTCGCTACTTCCTGTGCAGCGGAGCAATCTTCGACCGGACTCGCGTCGTCACCAGCGCGTCCTGCGTGGAGTTCGCTTACTTCTACGAGTGAGTCGTGTTTCGCATTTCATTGGAAAATCATTTCACGGCTCTCATCGACGCCTTCCGAATCGTCGAACGAAAAGCGCGTCGCTTTGAGCGAAATGTTCTCGCCGGAAAGTCGTATCGACGAACGTACGCGGATCGCGAGAAATCTACCCACGGCTGCCGCGTGGCGCGTCCTACGGAGAAACATTTCGACGGGGTTCCACGCGTTTTCAGGCGTCACCTCGCGGGAGACGTCGCGGTTCTACTGGGAGCGACGGGTCCCGCGAGTTACGTCATCAAGGTGCACCGAATCATGAAGCATCCGCAGTACACCGCCAACGCGGACGACCCGAATTACGCCACCCACAATATAGCGCTGCTCTTCCTCCGCTGCTCGTAAATATCAGTTCGTTTGTTCCTCGCCTTGTTTTCTCCGCGCCCGATATATATTTTAGAATCGGTCCGAACGCCTATACGATCGTTTCAGTATACCCTGGTCCGAGGACGTCAAGCCTCCGCACTTTCCCAAGAGTGACGCCGACGACGTGGCGCATATGTGTTGCGCGGACACTTGCAACATGCTGACGGTGGTTCAGAAACCTACGGTGAGTTGAAAAAAGTGTGCGGCGGTGGATCGACGTGCGGCAAAACGGTGGGTAATACGCGTTATCGTCGAAGAAAATGACCGGAAAGGTTGATTATTCGCGCGTACGTAAAATTATTTTCAAGAATTTCTCCACAGCGGACACATTTCTCTTTATTGCTTTACACCTGTGCAGATACCAGCTTAATCAAATATACCGAATATCCGTTTGCACGGGAATTTCCATCGGTTGAATCGTAGTTTATGCTGGTCAAGCTGTGTGATTCGTGAAATTTTTTTTTCCTGTGTACAGGTGCAAATTATTAGAATACTGGAAAAAAAAACAGTGCTTCATTCAACCATCGGTGAGCAGAGGTTGAATACGACAAACCTCACGGTGTAATTGTTTCAATGCCCATATAGCGACTGTAAGACAAAATAGAGTCGAAGCAGTCAATTTGAAGTTGATACCAGTGAATGTCTACTAGAAACAATTACAACTTCACCGATGATTGAATGAAATAATTTTTTTGTCACTCAGTGTCAAATACTCGGTTTCATGGGCGTCCTCGACGCATGTGAAATCATCTTTCACACACCAATTCGTGAAAAGTTGCGCGGTGCGTGAAATAACCTGCGCAGTGCGTGAAATCGTCAATCTCGTGTTTGACACTTAGTGACAAAAAATAGAATTCGTTATTCGGTTGTTTCGCGCCGTTCTAACGAGTGTGATTGCCGTACTCGCTTCGCTCGTGCGGCAAACTTCACTCTCGTTAGAAACAGCGCTTCACGCCCTAATAACGAAAATAACTATTTTTCTTAGTGCAAATAGAAATGCGTCCTCTGTACAAATTATTGGAAATAAGCTCAAGACTCGGCACCATTGAATGAAACAGTTAGAATTGCTTGTTTCTTTTTTTTCCGTGTTCAAGCGCAAATTTATAACTGCACCAATTAAGTCACATGCTCTAATTTTTTCTGCAGAATTGCCACGTCATGCGAGCTATGAAACCGCGGTATGTGCCCTCACCGAGACACATCGAGCCACGACTGAAATCGCCCGATCGGCAGTCGAGTAATTTCCTCGACGATGACGAGAAATTGGAAAGATCGATCAGGCAACCGCCAAACTCGACGATCTCGCTGACCGCGAATACGACGACGTCCGTTGCGAACGGATCGTTGACACGAATCACGCAGACTCTACAGGAGATTTTGGCAAATGCCGAGAGATCCTTCGCGCGGAGGAGCAGGAGTGCCGAGAAATCGCCGGAGCCACCGGCTGCCCCCTCGAAGCCGATCGACTCGAAAACTATGACGTCGGATGAGACGACGGAGGATATGAGGAAGAGAAGAAAGAAAAAGAAGAGGAGGAAGAAAAAAAAAGAGGACTTAATGGAGTTTTTGAAGAAAGCAAATTTGTTGAGCACTGACGGAATCGGTACGCGGTATCGTTAAACTGGTATCGCTTCGTTTTCCTACACCGATGAGAAAATTACGAAAAGCGTAGTTATTAGGTCGATATCTCGAAGGGAATACAAATAAATCGATGATTTTTATGCGCGGGAAAATGGTACTTCACAAAAAATCATCTATATTTCAGTATTACCTCGAGATTTTCTTGATAAATCGGTGATTTTTTAAATCAGTGTGAAAAAATACAGCGGATTGAGCGGTCAAGAGTTCGATTTTCATGAAAAATTGGAAAAAAATGTCAAGGAGTAGATACTACTTCTCGGTCTTGAATGATAATCGTTATAAAAATATTTTTACATACTTATATCATTTAATCAAGGATTCACAGATTTAAGGGATCGTCACTGAACACTTTCCATTTCCCGTCAGCAGCGAGACGAACGAGTAACGGTCAAACGGATTCGAAAGATCTCGCGCAGGAGGAAGCAATAACAGAGTTCAAGAAGAAAATAGTGGACATCGTGATGGAAAAGGCCAACCGAATGCTCGATATGAAAGATTCACCATCGCCGTTCAAAAATACCAGTCAAATGGAAACTGTCGACATGGCGGGCCTTCTTCTCGATACGATCGTGTCGGAAACGTTGGACGCTCTGAATATGAGCGACGCATCGGGGAAGGGACCGCATCTCAATATATCTATGATGAATGTAGCAATGCCGTCTAATTGGTACGAAAAGTGCCCTCCGCTCGGAACGCCGATAATGAAGGAACGAATTTTAGTAAGGGGATGAATTATTTTTCCGTTTGACATAACTTTTCGTTGTCCCCCCACCCTTCGAAATTCTCAATATTCAGTTGTCCTTAATCATTCGATCTCGGAGCGCAACACTGAAAGAATCTCTCGAACCGAATAAAGCAGCCGAGCAAAAGTAAAATAACAATTAAAATCCCTCTAGAAGCTCGACGCATTACGCACAATGAAGGATACTTTTTATTCGCAGGTGGGCTTGGTCGCCTACAATTGCGACGACCTTGACAGTCGGGTGGAGTGGAAGTACGTCAATATAGCCGACAACCTGGAGTGGATTTTTACCGTACTACGAAGAACTGCAAAAAAGACCAGGGATGATACGGTACCGTTTCTAGATGGACCAGCGAAATCTTGATCGCGTCTTACAGACATCACCGTGGGCGATTAACTTTCGGCTGTCGATAAAGATATATGAATTGCGGGGAATTTGTCTAAATTGTGATTGTCGTGCTTTTTTTATCGTAGATTCGATTAATCGAATATATTCCCACGCGCATCGACGTTATCAATGAAAATTGAGATGAGGACTCGGTACTGTACTGCCCAACTACGGAGAAAGGCAGTAACTGCTAACCGAGAAATTTGTGGAAAATCAACTTTAACTTCGATGCCTTTAGCCGAAGGGTTTCCGAGACAGATCACTAATAAAACCTAGCCTTAACACTCACTACAAAAGGGTACGAAATTTGGGTACAAAATAATTCGAGATATTCAATGGTACCAAAAAACGCACTTCGATTTGTTTTGCCAGTTACTGCCTTTCTCCATAGTGTTGGGCGGTATAGAATTTCTGCGATGCTCATATTGCGGTTTAATCGGAAAAGGAAAATACGAAAAAAAACGATCGTTGTACATAAGATCCATAATAAAATTATACGCAAGAACGGGAATGATTTTCCCGAAGCGCCCGCACCATTCGTCCATTTGCCATAAAAGTACGGCAAATTTTTCCAACGCACTTTCCTCCGCGATATGCATCACGCGCACGTAATCACCGCGCGAGTCTAATAACGGGCAACGCCTCCCAATACGCGGTTGTCGTATTCAGCAGCGATCCTTATCAATTGATAACACACGAGATCGCACCTGCAACGCCCGTAATTACACCCAACGCGGATCGGTCGACGGACCGTGACTAACAAGCAGTCGCGCGCGACCAGCGCAAATGTACGGTCGATATTCCGACGGCACCGTGGTATACCTACCCGACGTGGTCATCTCGGCTACAGTTTTATCTCACGACGCGATCGCGAAATGAATCTAAAACGACCTCGACTCTGACCGGCGGACGGTATAGTGCACGCGGTTAAAATGCCGGTAATTAACCGCAATTATATGCCGAGCCCGTTACGTCGCGCCGTCGCGGTTCTCGAATTACGCGTTACGCGAGAGTTGAAGATAGGCGTATTATAGGTGCACTGTGGAAAAAATGTGCATTCAATATAATATAATTGTATATAAGGCTTTTAAACGGAAAAAAACCAGCAATTTTTATTGCTTCATCCAGTAGAGCTGAGATTCGAGTTCGTTTTCAAGAATTTGTACAGAGGAAATTGTTGCGCGTACTGCTTGCGACGGTAAATAAAAATGTCGCTTCTCTGTAGAAATTCTTGAGAACGAGTTCGAGTCTCGGCGCTACTGGATGAAGCGGTAAAAATTGCTGTTTTTTTTTCCGTGTATCCAATACGTAATCATAAAAATTAATATACTCCGTCATGCAATTTACAAGGGCAATTTCACAAGGAAATTTATTAATTTTCATAATCACGTATTGGGAAAAAGCTTTATACCATGCGAGGCTAAACTTATTCTCGCCAGGAAAGGTACTTCAATCATTATTATCTCATTATCAACGAACTTTTGTCCTACATCGATATAAGACTTTGTTATAGACAAGAATGTAATCTTCAAAACAGTATTACATAAATATGAGCCAAAAGCTCATAGATAATGAGACAACAGTGATTAGAGTTTCTTTTCTGGCGAGTAACTTCAACTTCGTATAATGTGAAAGTATATTAAAAGTACACAAATTTTTGTTTACATTATGAATACTCGCATCCGCGAAGAACCTTCGACGAGCGAATGACTCGCTCATACTTACTCGGTGGTTTCGAGGTACTGGAAGACCCGGTAAACGGGACGCCGATACATGAAGAGGTGACCCTCGACGCGCTCCACCATCATCCTAACACCACTTCATTCGAACTTTAAGGCGGGCCACCTTCGACACCCACTTTCGCACCTCGCATCGGGTATCGCACTGCGACGCGGTTCCCTCTGCTCGCTCGTCTTCTTTATCTCACTCCCACGCGCGGCTCTATCGGCCACTTTCTTCTCGCTCCTCTTTGGTCACTGCACATCCCACGAGTTTCGTAGATCGATCGCATCCACCGCGCACTTCGATGGAGCCGGCAAAGAGGTCTTTTTTTTTCCGACGAATGGTTCAAAGCGGCGAAGTTTCGGGGAATGATTTCGAATATCTTTTCAATCGTTTATAACACCGTCGAGTCACGACGGACATTCGGATTTTTATCAGGGAGCAACGCCGCTGGCACCTTCCACGGTGCGCACCGAAAGTTCATTTTTATCACGCGCGATACCTATGTATATCGTGGATTAACGTCGATCAGAGGTTTTCCCGTGTTGCTGTGATTTTAGAGATCAATAAAAATTAAGGAAAATTTCGATCGGGAAAATAATTCCGAACGCAGTCGTCGAAAATTGTATCGTGTGACTCGCGAAGCTACGAATCGAAGCCGTCGAATCCGCGAACGGGAGGTCGTTGATTCCGCCAGCCGATTCGAGACGGAGCCGAGTAACGCTCGAGCGGAGCGACTCTCTACAGACACCGGAAGCTCGCGAACGCGTTACGTAGGTAATGGACTGAGGTCGGCGCTCGTCTCACTCGACGGGGGATCGTCATTCGCGCCACGCGAGACGGGCGAATAGAGTAACTCTTCGCGATGGGTATTTCAACACATCCACCACTTTCGCGATAAAAGCCTACTCGGATGAGGCTTCGGGGGGGCAGGTAGATACCTACGTGCGCGCGCGATTCAATTTATTCGCCGCGGAACGCACTCTCGGCGCGATGTCATCGTCCTGCGGGGTAATGCACCCTTGCACGGCTCGACGGACACTTTCGCGCGATTTCCTCGAAGCAGCGCGGTTCGAAATGTTTCATTCGTATCTATAATTATAAGAGAATTTTTTAACGCGTGAATTCATTCCTAGATATCGAAAATAGACCGAAATATAGATTTCGCCGAAAAGACGACAAATAAACGTTGAACGACGCAAACTTTCGCGAAGAAATTCTCGTAATTTGTCCCCCTCAAAAATATCACGAGTAAACATGTGCTCGAAGCTCCGAATATTCATTCGAATGAAAAACTTTGACTTTAAAAGACCACGGCTACTGTTAAACTTATCGATTACTTTATTTCCAACAGTCGCCCGATTCGCAAACATTTCTCTACGGATCTGGAATCAGTAAACTCAGCACTGGCCGCGATCTCTAAACCCTGGAATACTGATAAGTCGTCATTTTTACGACGCTTCCATTAGAACTACGTATAAAGAAAAAACATATTAGTATTATAGGGATAAAGTCGACATTTTTCGTTGAAATGAACATTCGAAATTTCACGTGCACGAGAAAACCGCGCAGAACGCCACTTTCCCCCAATTAATCGCAGTCCGCGAGATTCCACCTGCGTTCCATACACGCTCCGATCGTCGATGTAACGCGTATGTCTCCGCCCGTTAACGAGAGCACGAGTTCCCCGCGAACGACGCTGTTTAACCGGCACTCGGACCGCGAGCCTCTCCGCAGCTTCCGGCGAGGAGCTGTCGCCCCGTCGAAGACCCGAAGGACCTCCGCGACGTCGCGGCGGACGTAACTACGCGCCGCGTCGTTCGCGAGTGGACGAGAAAAATCTCCTCGCGGAAAGGAGCACCTAGCAACAGCGTAGGGTGGTCGCGCAACGGTTCGACTGCCGGTTTGCCGAGGGAGAGAAGCGTACAGGCGCGGGCGTCGGGCGGGCGGAGGCGCTGCGCGCTGGGTGCGGCAGTCTGCGCCGCGACGCCCGGCCTCCCCCCCCGCCCTCCTCGCCAAGCGCTACAACCCCAAACGCCGTACAGCAGGAGCCCGAGCGTCGCGTTGCTGGCCGTGCACCCCTCCCCCCCCCCCACCCTCCCTCGCGGAACCACGGTACTCGGCGTACATGTAAGCGTACAACGGGTGTATTCACCGTGGCGGCGGGTGCGTTACGTGTGTACGGGGTGCGGGACATCGCATCCTCTCCCGCACCGAACGGTTCCAAAGCGTTCGATTGTACACGGTAGTCGATAAGTTCGGTTCGGCTCCCCGACGGATGATCTGATATGAGCGGGACGTGGACGTATGGCGTGGGAATGGGATTTGTTGACTCCGCGGGATGGACGATGCAAGGGGGTGTACCTATTTGACGATTGGGAGGAATATATGGCGGTCGAAGCTGGGCGCGCTGGTCATTCAATCGCGGCTTGATTCGGTTGCCTCGCTAATTTTTGTCATTGTAGTTTTGAGACATTTGGACGAAATTATTCACCCCGTATTTTCGTTGCATTACTAATTAGCCTCATTTAAGCTGGGAAATGATATTTTTAAACAAGGCATATCGTCGGCTAAATATGTTAACCTGCCAACTCGCATGAAGTTAGATTTTCAGGAGCGAGACAAAAACTGTCTTTATCAATACAAAAGTTCTTACATGACAACGGATTTTAACACAATAGTTGTCAGTATTTGTCTAACCTTCTTTTAAATAAAATGTATGTAAATTACTTAGTCTAGTCCAGCCATGAAGTTGCCGAGTATCAAAGCATCTTAAAATCGTAAAATATGGAGTTGGCAGGTTAACACATTTAGCCGACGATATGTCGTCGTGCTGTGAGTCTGTCTCTCTCTCTCTCTCTCTCTCTCTCGTACTCGTTGCTTGGTACAAGCGTGTCTCTGGTTTTTCGATGATGTCGTAATACAGCTTCTTTTTTCACGCGATATCGAATTAAATAATAAAATACAAATACCTTTGTATGCAAAGACCGAATTAATCATACGTGTACAAAGTGTCCCAGGGTTTGCTCTCTATATTTCACAAAAGGGTCTCGCGGTTGCCTTTCGTCAGGCGCCAGCTGGCATCGCGCAAGACAACTGCGAAGTACAAAACCCCACACGAGCTTGTACACGTTTATTTTCAAAGAGTATCGAATTACTGAAAGTTATCGAACCCGTTTCCTCTTCAATACGCCTGACGCCGATTAATAAAATTTAATCGCGTCGTTCGCGGGCTGCCCCCGTCGGTCGTCGTCACGAGTACAGTCAGCTACACGACGACAAAGTTACCAGACGCGAGCGACGTCGAGACGGAATTACTTAAAAGTTTCTCCGAGGCGGTTTCTCGCGCGCTGATAACTGACTTTAAATTGACTCGACGCGTTTACGCGATCGACACTCGACGGGCTAATCGCGGGCAAACGACTCTTATCCGTATCCGGGGTTCTGTAGACTCTATCGTGACCGTACCCAGGTCGACTTAAATTCTTATCTATCTGGGTCAAGCGCTTCGAAAGGTCGGATTACCTTTCACGGGTATATTTACCTGTAGGGTCGTTCCCTCGCGCGAAAGGGAGCCGACTGCAATGGTCCGCCGACCGTGCAACGCTGAGAATTAGGGCCGCGCCTAGGGGTTCGAAACCCGCGTACGGGACGGACGACGGTTGTCGCAAGGGTTGAAAGAGAACGGGGGGCGCGTCCGGTCGAAAGCTAAACGGGGCGCACGGGTCCGAGTCGAGCAAGTTCTGAAACCGGCGACCGAATTGAAGATTTAAAAGCCGTTCGACTCTCGGCGATTATTTATCCTCCGCAGGCTTTGTTGACTCTTCCGCCGCGCGCGCGACTAACAATGGCGTTTTTGTTTCGCGAGCGACTTGCTTCGGACTCGCGAACGAGAGTGTTTCAATTAATAGCGCGCGTTGCGCGATAGGGAGGTCGACGGAAGGGCGGCAAAAAAAGAAGCGAGTTCCCGGCATTTCGAAGTTCATTCTTCCCCGGGTAACAAAGAAGGTCCCGGCACGATTAACGCGGCGCGCACCGAGTCGAGCGCGCGTTTCACGCCGTGAGTATTAGCGCGCGGTATCGCGCACAAACGCGCGGTCTATAAATAATATTCCACGCAGTCTCTGGACCGATCGATAGCCTGCGAGAGGACGCGGCGCGCTTACTTTCCGCACGTGCCGGTGTATATGTATGCAGACTGTTCCCCTCTATACGCGCCAGCGTAGCACGTTGCGTATCGGTTGGCGCTATCGGATTCAAGATGGTTCCCTAAAATTCGGTGACAATACCGACAGCCCAGACACGAACCAAATAGACGTTTCAGTCCGAAAAACATCGGTCATCTCAGGTAGTGGTGAATGTGACAGACGCTCTGACAGATAGGTTGATAATCGTTTGGCTTTTTTTTTTCGAATAATCAAGACGGTGAACGGAAGCAGTGCCATTTTTCTCTGGTTGCTTGTGCATAAAGAGCAGGAGAGGAGACATCGGTATCTCAGAAGAAGTGCCATCGGATAAGTTACTTCCTAACTGACCGTCTTAACCTCATTTTGATCACGTATGAAGGACAAATATCTTTGTGGTTATCAAAATGAGGTCAAGACGGTCAGTTAGAAAGTAACTTAAAGGAAGTGCCTGAAAACAAATTTGCGAGAAAACCGAATTATAATCGTGTTTCTTCGTACTCGAGTTAAACGCGGAGAGGGGAATCCGACGCGATAAGAGATCTCGACGTCCGTCAACGTCCGTGAAAAGGCCGAGTAGATAAACGCTTATGGAACGCAGCGGTGGAAACTGTCGGAAGGGATGGAGGTGCGAGAGATGGAGGCGATAAGGGTAGGTGAAAAATTCATTTAGGCACGCGACATTAATAATAATAATAAGTCACGCGCGCGAATATCATCGGGGATCTGTTTTTCTTCGATGAGCAATTTCAACCGCAGTAATAAGGGTTGATTCGTCGTGAAATCTAATCGAGTAAGACGAGGCTATCTCGATTTTACGTCGATACGAGAAACGCACCTCTCGACGACGAACGCTGCACCGAAACGAGATTCCACAAGGCTTCTCTCTCGATCGCCGGTCGCCCCGAGGAATCTCTCGCGCGTCCGTGTTTCTCCGTACAAATCTCTCGCCGTCGCGAGGAAGCTCGTAAAGCAAGTCCCATCTCCATATACCGCGCGCGTTTCGAGGGTTCCGAGAAACGTCATAAAGCGTCGCGGACGAATAAAAAGAAGAAGGGTTAACGATAGAGCGCCGCGATACGTCTCCCGAATGAAAAGTTCAATGCCTGACGCGCGAGAGAGAGAGTACTTATCAAGCCACCCCCGGCCGGGCGACTCGACGTTCCGCCGCTATCGCCGCGCTGGTCGAGCGCCGGAGTTCACCGGAGGTCAAACTCGCGAGCCCGCGATGTCAAGTTAATCACGGGATTCCCGTACAGGTAAGCTCGCCGGAGTACACGTATATCCGGGACCGGATACGTCTGTAAACGTCTGAATCCATACGCGACGATTTGGTGTTGGGGGAGGTCTTGGAAATCTAAACGTCCGTCGGATGATTCGAGGGGGAGAATTGACGAATTTTCGACTGCGATGACTCCGTAAATCGTCATTTCGTCAAATTGTGCTGTGGGGAAAAAATGTGAAAGGATTTTCGAGCATTCCTTACTGGAGCAGAGGGAAGTTAGGGCTTTCACGAGCTTCAGAAAGTGACGACGAGAAGTCGAGCTTACATAATGGACCGGTAGGTACGATCCGCCCTCCCGCAACGCATACCGATGCGATTTGACGCGACGAGTGTATTTTTAAATGACGGTTGTGTGCTGCCTCCACGTGCGCCTGGACGTAGGCAACCCCGTTCGGCGCGTCTGAACAGAGAGAGAAGCGGATATAGCTCAACCCCCCGGCGGGAACCCCGAAGTGGTTTCTAAACGTTACCACGGGGCGAGGTATCGAAAGTGATCGGAAGTTCGGCACGGGCGTACGTTTACAGGGTTTCCCTGTGCTCTAAAATGAATGGATCGCACGACACGTCATGACACACGGAAAAAAATTAATCGTAACGTCTACAAAGTTTGTGGTACAGTTCGGGACAGGGCCAATTTATTGTTACGATAACTACAATTTCAGTAAAAATTATAGCAAGACTTGCAGAAGCTGCAAGCGTCGCTGTAATTTTTACGAAAATTGTAGTTATCGTAACAATAAATTGCCCTTGTCTCGAAATTTATCACAAATTTAGTACACGCTACGATTAATTAATTTTTTCCGCGTACTCTCTTAATTTAAATCAGTGAAAAACACTGAAAATCAGTGAAAGATTGATTCTCAGTTATTTTTACCGATTCGGATTAAGAGAGTGGATTATTTCGGAAAAGTCAGCCGTCCGCAACTCTCCGAGTAAATCGACGCGAAATGGAAAAAGGCGCTGGCGATCGAACGGAGACGATTGACGTGTAATTTGGAAGCACTCCGCGCAGCCGCCGCGCTAATCTTCATCCGAGCGTAGTTTAAACGATGGACGAAGCGCGGCTCGCCGCGATTGGGCGTGTAATTGAAATTCTGTCGGGGCCGCTGCAGCGGTGCACCGTGCCAGACGCATCCCGTGCCGCGGCGAGCCGTGGGTACGTATAGCGCGCATAAATCGTACTCTGCCAAATTGGAGAACAATCACGACGGGCGAGGATCTTTTACGACGTCGAGAAAACTATTAAATTCACGGGGCGATCGCGTGGTAAACGGAGAAAGAGCGCTTCGCGTTCCTACAACGGCATCCGGGTGCGTACACAGAGGAAAAAATAGTCAATTTGATTAAATTAGCGATCACAGGCGGGTGAATACCGTTTTCGTTACTCGAATTCAATAATTTGGTTATAATGATTTGAAACTGTTTGACGAAAACAAGTTGCAGCCAATTGCAGCAAATTATTACCTAGTTTATCATCTATCTGTATAGCAGTAAATTATTATTAGTTCAAGTTTGCGGAGAGAAATTTTCATTAAAAATTACCGCGAAATTCACGTAATCATGGGACATGATGTCACAACGACCAAATTTTTATACATGCTTCAGGGTCAAATTATCGACTGTCTTCTCAGGAAAACAAATGACCGAAATAGAGCGAGAGACAAATGAATTTTACCGTGGTCTGCAGTAAAAACTTGGTTGTTGATATGGTGTGTGATTTTTACGGTAATTTTTAACGAACATTTTTTCCCGTGTAATCAAATTTGCGTTCCCACGCCCGTGATCGCTAATTTAGTCAAAACCATTACATCTTTTTTTTCTCGACGACGGGAAAAAGGTGTAACGATTCGCCGATCACCCGCTTCGAAAGTTATTCGAACCGCGTCCGCGTTGCATAATGAATTGTATTTTTTTTTCCGCGATACATCGACGGGATGAATCATCGACACTCTGCGCGCCGCTTGCCCGCGGGGCATAATGGAATGCTTTCTCGGAAGGATGAATCATTAATGCTCGGCGGCGGACAATGTTGGGGGAAAAATGCAACCGATAACCGATTGCGTATCGCTCTTTCAGTGACGCAGTTCTGCCGAAGCCCTCGCCGCGGGAGTACACGTTTCGAGAAAGAGCGACCGCCCCTCCCAATTTCGACGACCGAACAGACTAGAAATAAGATACCCTCGTAAATTGAAAAAAAAAAAAAAAAATATCGAGCCGCTCGAAATTCGAACCTTCCTTGTTATTATACAAACAAACAACGGCGTGGGACTTTAAACGAGAAAAGTTCTATTTTTCCGGACGACTGCGGCACTCGAAAGTCGCGGCGCGCGACGGAAATTTAATACGAACTTCTCGAGATTTAACTCCGACGAACTTTCAAACTTCAACCGCACCCGCGGACGGCAAGCGTTATGTCCACACGAGTTATCTTCGCCGGACACGCCAAGGACGACGGGACGAGAGATGGAATACGCGTAAAAGATACGCGCAAAATTCGGTGTTTAAATAACAAAAAATATTCATATCTTTAAATTCAATTTGTAGTCTGCACACATATTCGATATCACGCGAAAATGAAAATGCCCGAGAAAATAATCATACACCGAGTTACAAATGTGTTTCTCTCTGCAATATTGTAACGTCATCGAAACGTCAGAGAGACGCACTCATGCCAACTAACGAGTGCGAAATGGACTTTTACGGCACGGTGACGTATCTAGCTGTACTTCAACATGTCATTTTCGAGCTTAAATTAGGCCGAAAATGAACTATGAGAAAACACAGGATAAATAATTTTGCCGAAATTTTTCGAACACGCGGTAAGCCAAATTGATTGAAAAACCGAATTACCCGGTATTTCGGAAGCACCCCTTGCATATAGACGCCTCGCATCTCCATACATATTCCAGTAACGCGTTACTATAGTCGAGACAATCGAAAAGGGCCCAATCGAGTATTTCGATCACGTTTCCCGAGCATCGAAATGTAAGTATACAAAGGGAGGTGCGAGACTCGTCAAATAAAAACGATTCGACCGGAGAGCACCTTCGTGTTCTACGTCGTCGAGGGCCTCTCTTTCGATGGATTAAGTAGGGATATGAGGGAGAGGGCCTCCGAAGAATGGACAATCGACAGGCACACGCCGCTTGCCGAGAGGATCATCGATCCTCTCGGTGGGGGTGGCGCGGTGCGCGCCGTCTCGGAGTAAATAATCTCGCGTCGATACTATGTATAGACCCGGACTGCGGCGTTTATGCTGTAGAAATCCTACGATACGCGGGTCCCTGTGTATTTGTATACATTCCGTATAATTTTCTTCCGCGTAAACAAAGTTAGCAGATTTGAGTAATGCAGATTCAGTTGCTTGGATTAACCCTGCGTTAGTCTGGTGAAACAATGTAATGTGAAAATTGCATTTAGTTGGGGTCCGGCAGACTAACGGAGGGTTAATAATGATCAACCGAAATGGAGTACGACTTCTTTCCTTCGAAATACCGTTAATTGTTATCAACAAATTTATTAGTCGGAGCAACTAATTAAATAAACCATTTATTGATCAAACCAACTAATTAAATATACCTACCATTTTTTAGTGGAAGCAACTAATTGAATATACCATTTTTGTTTCTCAGCTCAGAGAAGAGGCAATGCTAACCAGGCATCGCCTATTTCGCTCCTCATATCCACGCGTCTCTATCATCGCATCAAAAATAACAATACGTGACATTCTATACGAAATCAGCCGACCAAAATACGCTCGCATCGATTAGCCACCCGCCTGAACCGAAAAAAGATCACAGAACCGCGACCGCCGACCGTCTATACCGCGAAGACGACGCGCGGTTCCTGCTAATGTCGTGCGATCGGCGCGCGGTCGATCCATTATTGTCTCGGCGTCTGTCGACTGCCGCGCGCTCCGCCGCTGGCGAGACTTCCGGTTCGATATGTAGCATAAATATCGATAAATGTGTGTAGCTGTTCGGCTGCAAGCGCGCGCTGGTGTACGGGCGTATAGCGGTTGTCGTTATAAAAGGACTGCGTGCCATCTCGCACCTGCAGCTTCATGATTATGCAGCGGGCATAATTCGCGTGTGAAAAACATTGACCCCCCGATACGGCGAGGGGCTACTCCTGTACGGTACACATCCGTATACGTTACGACCGTACGAGTCGAGCCAGATGGACGGCGGCGGCCGGAAAGGAATTCGTCTTTTAATACCCGACGAATTAAGCGGTCACCAATTGTCGTCCGGCGCTGTATATCGCATACCGCTAAACGATTCCAATAGCGATTCGGGGAACGTAACCGCGGGCTCGAAAGCGTATCGTCGACGCGTGCTCCGTCGTTGATGACGTCGTATATAGCGAAGCATCCTGACACGCGACTGTATAGACGCATCTGACACTGAAAAAAAAGAATTTACTTCATTCACAACCATCGATGAAATTGAATTGGGCGAACCTCAGGGTGCAATGATTTCAATGCCATAAGAGTATATAAGGAAAAATAAGCAGAATTGAAGTTGAAACGAGTGAATATCTACTCGAAACCGTGAATTACACCGTGAGGTTTGCCGTATTCAACCTCACCGATGCACATTGAATGAAGCACTTTTTTTTTCAGTGCAGGTACTCCTGGCGTCATGGATTCTATCGCTGGTGATTTTTTAAAATGCCATTTTCAAACACACCATCCAATGATCAATCAATTCTCATGCTTTCGTTAACGAGGGCAAATGTCGGCGTAATTAATGAGAGCGTGAGAATTGGCTGGTATTTTTAAAAAGTCACCAGCGACTGAATCCGTGACGCCGGGAGTACGCCCGGCGCGTTTATTAGCTAGGAGAAATGTACGATGAATGTTTGAAGGAGAGAAAGGAAAGGCGAAGGGATGAAAAAGGTTTAGACTCGAGAGCGCAGTTGACGCAGTGAGTTAAATACTCGTGAAATAGAAGGAGAAGATGTATATAGAAAGATGTACGAAGTGTAGAAAATTGAATGGGACGCGCACTAATTCATTGCCGATCAGTAAAGCTCCGGAAGAGATTCCAGTTTTTGAATCGTAACGACGTCGGCGTGACGAATGCGCGCGATCGTTATACGCACGTATGTACGTAACAGGAAATATAGCATCCGTGAGACACATACACGGTTTAATTAAATTTTAACCAACGAAGGCTATTGCCCTCGCGCGCTCGACGGAGCGCAAGACATAAAGAGCTAAGTGTTCGGTACGCTACACGCGAGTACTGTCATTTCTCGTATTTTCTAAATTGAAAATTATGTTCCGGATAAGTGCAATTTCAGAGCCCCATTCCCACATATATACATAGATATACTATATTTTCACGAGCTCGCGCCACCCCAACGAATTTCTCCGCGAGTCCATTAACCCTTCGTTAATCACGTGGGTTTTTGAAACATAAGAGCTCACCTGGGGTGTACCCTACACCCAAGTTAAAAATTAACGTTTTCTTAGTGAAAAATTGAAATTTTTCAATACTTGTTCTTTATTTTAAAGCTTGAGATATTGCCTAATGATCTCAACATTTAAACAAAATAAATTTCGTAATTTTCTATTGGAAAATAAAACTCGAAGTCTCGGTTTTCAGACGCTCAGATCTCCCTGCCGATTTTTATTAAAAAATAGTATAAATAATAGACTGAGGATAGTTATCATATTCTCATTTTATTAACGAAGGACAAATTGACAAATTGGAACAAGTTTTATAGAAAAATATCAAATATTAAGTTCATTACAGATTGTTAAAAATCACGTTTTAACACTTTGCAGCGTTCTGTCGGATAAACAAATCGGCTTTGTCTTGCGCTTTTGGTGCCAAATTCTTTAATGAAATGTTCTCGAAAGGTACTGAAGGTGCCGACCTCGAAAAAAAAACTCTAGGCGTGGCATGCAAAAAAAGGGAGGCTGGGGTGTCGCCTACACCCCACGTGAGCAACGAAGGGTTAACTGATTGCCCGTAGCGCGAACTACTGCCGCGGCCTGACAACCGCACATCTCGTTTCCGCTTGCGAACCGTCCTCGAAATCCTTGATTTTCGCCCGCTCCGAAATGTGATTTTCTCACAATTTTTCTTTAACGCAGATTCGAACAATTTCCACCAAATTATTTACCCAGCATTTTTTAATTTTTCATCTTTGGCCATACCGGCCTTTGAAATGCAGATACGTCGTCACGTTGTAAGCCTATCTCTCTCACACTCGTTGCTTGGCATAAGTGCGCTTCTATTGCGTTTCGATGACGTCACAACGTCGTAGAGAGAAATGCTCTTACACAACTCAGCGAGTAATTATTTTTTCGGACATTCTAGTTTTCGCGCGATATCAAATACAGGGTGTTACTTAATGATAGGCCGTAATTGCAAGGGCACATTACTGAATCAATTTCCAGTAGAAAAGTTCATATTAACATGTGTCCTAAAATGTCTGGTTTTCAAGATACAGGACGTCAAAGTTTAAAAAAAAAATCGGTTTTTTAATAATATATATCTCAAAGATCCTTGTGCCGATTTTGTTGAAATTTGGCACTGTTGTTTATCGTAATAAGACGCTAAGTTAGCACTAACTAGAAGATAATTATGAGTGCCAGTGGCGTCCCTGGGGACAGTCTCACGAATAATATTGACAAAAAAAAGTGTACATTTTAGGACACACGTTAATATGAACTTTTCTACTGGAAATTGATTCAGTAATGTGCCCTTGCAATCACGGCCTATCATTAAGTAACACCCTGTATGGGTACATGTACAGATTACAAATTTAATTGAAAAACACGAATATCCTTTTACACGACAAGACCGAATTCGTACCGACTGTCGCTAGGTATACGCAGCGTCGAAAGGCAACTTCGAGGAAGGAAAGGCCCGTTGCAGCGAAGGAAGAAAGAGAGCGCGAGGGAGCGATGCAAGCCGCTGTACGTCACGGCGCGTCACACTTGCGCGTACAATGCGCGCGTACACGCATGCGCGACGCACAGGGAGAGTACACCCACGCGCGTCCGGAGCGCAACGCGCGTACACGTACCTAATACACCGACGTTCGCGTTGTATAAATAAGAGGAGCACGTGTGTATAAATAGCGAGTTAGGGTCGACGGACAGACTGAAGAGACGACACGCTCGTTGAAACGCGCGAGAGGATTCATTCACCTGCGCGGGCTGCGGGGCTGATCGCGGCGAGGATGCGCGATATGCCGAGTGCCGTGGCTTTCGGCGTTCCTCGCACAGCCGCGCGCCGCGGGGGGGATATGCCCGAGCGACATAATAGGCGCGCGGTCACGTCCCGGCGTCGACGTCCGTGCGCGCGTGCGGGTGAACGTCGCGATCGCACGTACACGGCGATGGAATTGGTATAATTCCGCGGAAACGAGTAATTAGCCGCCGCGACGCGCGAGTCAGCGTCTCGCGGAGCGGATGGCTGTAATTGCACCGATTCGCGACGCGCATTCGCACGCACGCGAGGTTATCTCGTCGCGGTGGAACTCTCCTCTTTGCCCCTATTTGCGTTCGCGTTGCCTGATGAAATTTGAAGGTAACATTCGGAACGTTTTCTACGTTTACATTTTTCAAGGAGATACACGCGTGACACGCCGGAAAAGGCGTTACCATAGATTGAATGAAGTGGGAATCCATCGCCTCGGTTAAACGCGTGCTGTGAAATTTCGTCTCCGCGAGAATTTTACGCGCGGCAGAGCGTCGAAACGTGTGTCTACTATTTATGGAGCGGGATAAATTCTTATCGGACGCGAAATGTCGCGTCTACCGGCACTATTATCTGCTATCGCGTATACAGAGTCGCCGTGCGGAACGGCGACGTCCTCTTTGAATGATGCTTTTTCCCGTGAGATCTTTCGTCGAGAGTTTCGTCTCATTTGGAAAGCGCGCCGTCCCGTGCGAGGCAATACGATGTCCTGATAAGATTAAGGTTGAAGAGAAGATCACTCGACGATATATTATTGGGTATCGACTCTGAGCGCGCGATCGCAATCGAGGCGAATGAATACCACCACAGAAGCAGTTGCACGGCGCGATACGCGAAAATCGACGATTGGATACAGTGGCGCGTCGCTGCACCGCGCGGTGCACGTCCGGTAGCCTCGGCAAACGCACCTCTGCTCAAGTCAACGTAGCTACGTTCCTCTACATCAGCTGAACTCCTTTCGCCGCTATCGCGTTATCTCGATTACGACAAAACCCAAACCTACTCCAACCGCATGCAATGGGAGAACGAGCGACTCCATCGCTGAGAAAAATAATTAGATCGATTTTATCAAAATCTCGGAGATGGTGGCAAAACTGCTTGGCGAGATATGGGTCTTTCATCGGTTTGGTTAAATTGACCACTTTTTCGTCAGAATATTTATTTCATATTAATAAATTTATTAATATTAATAAGTCTATTTTTAACCCTTCAAGTTTTACTGGGAGAATAGTTTCCCACCAGGTCTAAGTCTCCTAACTGATATTTTAATGGGAAACTAATACTGCACAAGATAAATGTACCTACATTCTAATACACATATGAAAAAATAATATAAACAAGTACTTATCTATAATTTTTTAAAATATGAAAATAACTTATTCATGGCAAGAAATATTATACACACAAAAAAAGTTCATATAATGTGTTTTAAAATGGGTCCCAGTCTTTTGCCACTTAAAGGGTTAATGATTTAATATCGAATAAATTTATCAATAAATATATTTCATTGGAATAACTAAATATTTGGTTCCATCGATCAGTGTTTTGTTTAAAATAACTAAACGCGTTTAACTAGATGCGTTTAGCGTATCTACGCGTACGTACGGTGTACGATCCGAATAACACGTACATACTACGTTCTGATAAGCCTCCTCCGTCGCGTCCCGTTGGCGGATCGCGCGCGCGATAATTCAGAGAATTTCTACAGAATCCCAGGCTATACGGGAAAACTTCTCGATCGACTGATACAGACGCGCGGCGAGCACGAGGGTCAGGGGCGCAAAGTTTCCTCCAGAAACGTCGTCCTTCCCGGCTCGCGAGCGCGCGCGCGTGTCGCTATCGACGCTCAACCGCCGGCGCGTACCACGCGGAATTCCCTCGGCGCGGCGGCTGCAGCGGCGGTGTGCGCGCAACACACGGAGATCACGAGACAACGCGAACTTCACTACAAACGCACCGTACAACGCGAGACGACGACGACGACACTGACGCGGGGTGTGGGCTCCCGCACGCGTTACACAGCGCCCGACGTGGACACGCGTGCAGTGGAACAACGACTGTCTTCTGTTGAGCTGACGGCTCCTGCGCGTACGAGCACACCAGTACCGCCACGCACGCGCGGGAGCTCTCGCGGTCTCTCTCTCTTCCTCACTCTATTTCCATATCTCCTTCTCTCTTTGTCGTACACACGCGCCTCTCCCCCCCCCCTCCTCTTCCGCTCGGCAGCACGCACGCACGTTGTCCTCTCTTTTTCGCTCGCTCATCCACCCGTAAGTACACGCCAGGCTCACCCCTTCCGCGGCGACGGCGCCGCTTTGCGGTAGAGCTCGCGCGCGCGCGCGCGGAGGTTCGCGTAGGTAGGTACATCCTCTTTCTCTCTCTCTCTCTATTCCCGTTTGCGGCCACCTACGCGAGCATTTTCACGTGCGTGTGTTGCGTTCTAAATAGTAAAAAAAAAAGAAGTTTCTCACGTTAAATACCCCTTTTACGTTCAGTGATAAAATGCAGGCGGTGTGTAAATCGGTGAGAGGGGGAATTATAGTGCGAAGGGTGGCGCGGTGGATGATTTTTCAAGGGAGATGTACAAAAATGAAAGGAGTTGCGAGGTGAGAGGCGAAATTGTAAAAATCAGCGGGAATCCCTCGACTGACTCGAAGGTTTGGCGCGAATTTGTTCAGTTCAATCTCATTATTCTCTGAACCCGCGCCTTTTTATTTCGAGACATTTCCTCGCGGTTGTAAGTGATTGTAAAAAGACGACAGGGAAATCCTGATGGGATGTACGAGTGTACAACGGGACTTACACCCTTACATCCGTGTATCTAGAATCTCTAAACGTGAAAATGTTACACGACAGCACGAAGCCGAGTGTTTATGACCGACAGGCGCTACGGACTACTGTAGGTACGGTTATGCACCCCGAAAGCGTATATCGCCTCCATCGTAAACACAGCTTAAATAGGGGGACGAAGGCACACTTTTTATTCGACCCGCACATATGTCGTCCGCGGGCTACGCTCGAATCGACGACCGTCGCCCGACTGCAATTATTCACCTCCGGAACCGCGGTCGCTCGCCGCTTCCGTTATATCGATAACGCCGATGGTATTTACGCGGCAATGCGCGCATCGCACTGTACCAAACAGCGAAGGTAAGGGTTGGTTAGTGTACTCGACACGACCAGGCGGCGTCGAAGCGCCGACTCGTCTCGACGTCCACCGCGTCTCTTCCTCCTCGTCCTCCTCGCGCGCGAGAAGTCACGCGCCGCGCGGACAAACACCTGCGGCTGGTTCAGGGC
Source organism: Xiphydria camelus (assembly GCA_963678675.1). NCBI lineage: Eukaryota > Metazoa > Arthropoda > Insecta > Hymenoptera > Xiphydriidae > Xiphydria > Xiphydria camelus. Next base: position 27,633,526 of record OY783198.1, read on the forward strand.
ACCCGTCCACCTCGCGCGCGCCACTCGACGATTCCGCAGCAGCGGGAGGCGCGTATAAAACAAATTGGTCAACTGCGCGGACCACACGCGTGCGTCTCCCCGACAAAAAAAAAGGAGGGAAAAAAAGGAAGAGAAGAAGAGAAACCGACGTCCCTTCGATCCCACAGCAAGGAGGCTTGCGCGTGTCAACACAGCTGCTGGGCTTTGACAAGCGCGGGGCTAAAATTAGCGATGGCTTCGAGCCAACGCGCGGACGGAACAAGAAAGCGTGAATCGTCGCCGAACGGACGCGCAGCCCCACGTGCTGCTCTCGCGATAGCGCGCGGTCGAGTACGAGCGAGAGAGAGAGAGAGAGAGAGAGAGAGAGAGAGAGAGAGAGAGAGAGAGAGAGAGAGAGAGAGAGAGAGAGCTTCGTTGCGAGTTACCAGCCACAACACGGGGAGCGCGAGACGCGCCAATTAGGTCGGGGGGATCAATGGTCATCGCGCCGCGAAAATTAGAATTGGTTCATCGAGAAGGCATCTTTCGCGGCGGCCAACGTCTGAGAGCGGCGTATACGCTCGCGTGGGTACACGAGCCACACTGAGACAAAAATGTAGATTTGTCTAACTAAATTAGCGGCCACGGACAAGGGGGGGGGGGACGCAGATCTAGTTATTTAAATTAATAATCTGGTAGAATTGACTATCGCTTGTTTTCGTCAAACAGTCGACAATCATTATAACCATTTTATTTGACACATTAAAGCTCGCTGACAACTTTAATTACCGAGCAATTCCTTTTTTAAGATATCGGATTGAGCACTCTCGTGTTGTTTAGAAAAAATTCGCCAGAAGCTTGATTTCATCAAAAAAAAAAAAAAGAGTACAATTTCTGAAACCAACTCGTAAACATCGCAAGAACGATTAATTGAATATCTGCAAATAAAAATTGTCTGCCGGCTGAAAATGATTCTGAGCGCTAACTAAATCGGCATTCCCGTGACGGGTCAGTTTAGTCAAATCGACTGATTTTTTTTTCTCTGTATACACTCGCGGAAATCCCTCCATCGCTCGTTGTCTCGTCCCTGCGCGAATAAGGGATCTTACCTATCGCTAGACGCGGTCGGGTTGGATCGAGGGACGATTAACGCCGCGAGACGCGGGTCCGCGCGGGGCTGAAATTAATCATCCGGCTCCTTCGGGGACTCCGTATCGAGTATCGTCTTGACCTCGTTTCCTTCCGATCAATTTTTCTGGGGGAGGAGGGAGGGGGTGTCGAGTTACCGCAGTCGTGACGACTAGACGGCCAACGGAAACGAACCGGAGGTGTCGAAGAGTTGTCTGTATACGTGTAGTTGAATTCTGTAGAGCGTTTGTCAGTCGATGGGCATGCTGCGATAAAGGGAGCAATGGAAAGCGTCGATGCAGGGCGAGACGAGGCAGCAAATTCGTGGTTACATCGGCGCGGATGTTTATTGACCGATGACGAGGCTTACAGAATTGAGCTACCGGTATGTAATCACGTGCCTATCTATACGTCTGTCGCGAATGTTCCAATGAGCCGGAATAATAATCCGCGTATATGCGAATGCACGGGGTCATCGTCCACGGCAGTGCGTGCACAAGCGCCGTTGTCTGTATACACGACCGTTGTGCGATTGGTGGTGGGTGGTGGTGGTGCGCGGTGTGGGAAGAAACGGTTCGATCGCACGAGATAGAAGTAGGTATATACAGAGAAAAAGAATCAGTTGGATCTACTGAAAATTATTTCTGGTGTCGAAAGTAATTATTTATTTATATCGATGCAATTTTTTAATACATACATCAATTAAATATCTGTTCCGTAAAATCATGTGGAATAGCATGCGATTGCAAGGAAGAAATACCCAATTAATATGAAAAGAGATCTAATCGATGGAAATAAATAATTAGGTACTTGTGATCTCGCAAGTAATTTTTAGTAAATCCAATTAATACCTTTTCTCTCTGTGATATGTCCGAGGAAGTCAATGAGAACTGCGTTCGCGCGTTGAGAAAAATAACTTGGTTAAAACGACAAAACGCATCCGATTAAACGAATTTAGTCATTCTAATTACGTGTCCAGTTATTCTAATCAGAGAATGGTCAGTCAAACCAAATATAGTCGGAGAGGATCCATATTTCACCAAATGGTTTGATTACGGTTTGCAGAATTTTGGTTAAATCGAATAGGATATTTTTCTCATTGCGTGGGTAGGAGAGGAGATCGAAGAATAAGCATACCTTGTTATTTACGCGTGAAACGACACGTTTCCCAACCACATCAGCGAGATACGGAATTGATGGGACTTGTGCCAGCATTTTTTGTATGCCCTTTCGAAAAATGGCGTTTCTTCTTGACGGGTATAGAAGAATCATCGCGTGTGATGGATATGCGATTAAAATTATCGTTCATCATCGGCCTATTCCATAACTCCGAATGACCCCTCGCCTCCGTCGCCAACCACGGTGGCCAGGTGCCAACTCTCTGGAGTGGGCGCCGCTTAGGTACTCTCGTCCCGAATATTATTTTCGACCGCGCGGACGGTGACCGCGTGTGCATCGGCCGCCGGACAGATATAACTCGTAGAAACGCTACGCGCGCGCGGCAATGATCGTTATAACGAACCCAAAGCGACTCTCCGCGTCCCCGTATGACAATAAGTCCCTCGGCGTTGAGTCACATACTCGCGCGCGAGTAAACGGACACCCACGAAAAGGCGACGCGCATCTCCGACGCGACGATTATCCATCGCACGGCCGGGTACTCAACGCCAATTTGCGAGTCTTCTTTTCTAAAAAGGATGTGCCGGATGATTCCATCAACGGAAGCCCCCTGAACCCGTGGAAGACGCCGAGCATCGTTCCACGCTTTATACGAGTAAGATCGTGCGAAAGGCCGAGCGAAACAAACGCGGGCAAGGTTACCGATCCTGCTTTCCGCGGAGCGCTGCTAGGGGGAGATACCGTGTATATTTGTATTTACGTAAATGCAAAAGAGGGATCGCATCGATCTCACATTGATACCGTTGTCTCGTAGACGTGCTATTGAAAAGGGCGGCGGTGATGGTCGGGACACGCGTAGACATTCCAAAGAGACGAAGAAAAGGAGACAAGACCGAGCGGAAAGGAAAGAGCGAGAGAAAAAGCAGAGAGGAAGAAGAGGCGAACGATTGTCTGGGAAAAAACAAGTCTCACGCCGAACGTAATAAGCGCTCTGAATATCTAAAAAGCTGCAGCGCGAGGCGCGTCCACTCGCTCTCCGCCCCTCCGTTTTCCCATCAACGAGGAGTAGAGGCGCGCGCAGAGGGCTCTACGGGTGCCGCCGTGGGAGAACAGTGGAAGAGGCAGCGCGGGGGGGGGGGGGACTGTAGGTAGAGGGTGAGGTGGCTGTGGAGGATGGCAGCTCGGGGAGGTGGATACGTTAACTATCTCGTTTGCGTAGACGGAGCGAGTCTGCCTGCCGCTGTATAATACAAAGCGGAGGACTCGTGCAATTTAACGTGGTCGCTTATTATCGCGAGCAGAAAAAAAACGACAGCACGCTCGACCGGTTACCGATTCGCTCATCGGCCGCCGCCGACAGCTCCCGCGAGACTCCGCGATGCCGGTGTGACACTCGGAAAATATCTCTCGTCATCTTTAAGGACGGCGGTGTTGTCGGGCCAATTAAAAATTACGTTAACCTCGAGTCGAACGACGAATACGAGCGACGAAGGCGAACGATCGTTAATCGAAGATAAGAAAAAAAAAAAAATTACAGCGACGCAGAATAAATTGACAGGGGATCGTAAAAAAGTACAATATATCGTTGGTCCAACGATTCGACGCGATTTGATTGCCAATTCGAAAAAGGAGATATCTATCGCAAATTTATCTCGTGGCGTATGCGCGCTTCGTATGACCTGATGTAGGTAGGTATTGGTGAAAACAAAGCAAAATCGGGGAAAATTAATGCAGTCGCTCGCGCGGGAAAAAATCGTACGCACGATTGCGCAAGTTACATACGGACACAAACGTCCGTCACGGTTGAGATAAGATAAGGAAGTACCTATCACGAATGATAATATACATAGTTGGCCGCGACAATGCGCTCGCGAGCACGCTCGCACTTCCTTCGACCCGCGATCGCGTTGTCCTCCTCTGATAACGCGTGTGTTTGGACAGTTATATACACCCGCCGGTAGGTCCTATCGTCGGCGGACCGACAACCACCGAATTCCTAATAATAACCGCCCTTGGGAACGGGCTACCGAACCCGTCGGTTTTGACTGATTAAAGTCGGCGACGCGTTATGACGCGGTGCAAAGATTTTGCAAAATTTTCGTCACGATCATTCCTCCCGTATGCAACACGAGAGTGAGTTACTCCCTCCTCGTATATCGCGAGTCGTGCGCCTACTAGGGGTCCAGTCTTCGGTTGTAAAGAACGCGTCATAAATTTATGAATTAACGAAGACACGGAAGTCATTATCGACACGTGCGCGCGCGTGTCCGACGGACGATTACCGCGTGTAGGTATATAGGATCGGAGAACTCGCAGCCTCCGACGCAGTGGATGGGAGGTTTCGCGGCGAGAATGAATGCTTTTTATTTTCGTTTTGCTCTCATCGCGGCTACGTTCGCCCGTGCGGCTTCGTTGCGGGTGAGATGATTTGTTTCCGCGATCGAGAAGAGGCGCATCCTCTCTCGTGATTATCGAGCGATTAAAAGTTGGCGCGTACTCATCGATTTTTATTCAATTGTTCAGCTTTACGGATCGATCGACGGGAACGCCAAGTACGATCGGAAAACGGACATCGGCGACGAAGTGGCGGAAGAGAGGATCAGCATACTCGTCGAAAAGATTTTGCGAGGAGGCGGACCGATTTGCGGGATCGAAAGGAGCGGCTCTCGTAAGATTTTAGCGACGACTTTGTCTGAAAATGTCGATAACGATCGCGTCGACGCAAGGGTAGGTGAATCGGGGGGAGTCTCTCGCGGGGAAAATGTAGCCGAAAGAAATTTAACGAACCAATTGAAAAATGAATCTCCGGCGGAATCTCAAACGCCAATGATTAATGATAGCGACCATGCAAAGTTATACGACGCCGGGGAAGATGAGTTTTCCACGAAAAGTAACGCCGAAACATTTCCCACGGTACCGATCGCCACCGACGAGCCCGTCCAAGATATTCACAGAGAGAATGAGGAGCCGACCGACGAATACAACTCGGAAGTCTCAACGGTTACGCCCACTTTTATAACGAGTACGGAAAACGAGGTGAAAGAGACCGATGAGAATTTCGCCGAACCGAGCATGGAGATAGTTAATCGAATGTTTGACGATTTCCAAACTACTGCCGAGAAATCCCCGGAGCGCGAAGAAGGCGTGTCGAGAATCGCCACGGATGATGATTCCAATAACGAAACAGCTGACAGCGAGAAGCTTCCCAATCATTCCTCACAATCGATGGAAAACAATCACGAGGCTCGCGACGAGACGAGAAACGAGTCGAGGACCTTCGAAAGGTCACGAAAAGAATTGAAAGAATTCGAGGTCGCGAATCTATTAGGAGTGGACGAGAAGTTTCTGTTTCACGGTGTTCCGCTGAGAGAAGCCGCGAGCCAAAGCGAACCGCTTCCGCGCCAGCGTATTTCTTGCCGACGAGCCTCGAAGGACTCGAGCAACGAGGACGTACGAGGCGAGCGCGACGATTACCGCGGCAACGAGGGGAAAAGTTACGAGCGGAGACGCGTCGCGAGAAGCCGCGAAGTCGTTCCTCCCGCGGCGCGAGGAGGAAGAGACTCGGCGGACAACGCCGTGAGAAGATCCCCGGGGTACTCGGGAGGGAGGATGCGAGGGACGGTGGAAACGACGGTCGGAGGAGAACGCGTAAAGTGGTTTCTAAAGTGAACAAGAGAATCGTTGACTAATTAAAAGCGAACGAGGCGTGATAATCGACGCGAGATAAGGCTACGAGATAAAGCGGGCTTTATAGTGCAGAGGGGATGTCTTACTTTTAGGACGTCGAACAAAGAATCGAACGCGCTTGTTATCGCTTATCTGTCGGCTTTGTTAATACGATCTGGCTCTTGATACGAATAGCACGCGAGTACGTTTGATAAATTGAAAGGAGAGGAAATCAAGTGTCAACATTGAAATAATTCGACAGCGATACGAAGCAGAGTCCGATAGTTCGGATCACTTTGCTCAGCGCTTGAGTATTATTATTGACGGTCGTTAGAAGGGGTCAAGTATAAGAAACCGAGAATAATCGACTCTTCCGCGTGTATATCGAATATAAACGACTACAAATAGAGTGAGGAATTTAAATATAAACAAAAAGAATGATCCTTTTATTTTCCCAAACTTAACGAACGAATGTAGGATGTATAACGCGTGATAAGTACACTGCACTCGAAGCTTATCTCTCCTCTGCTCGAGGACTACCCTCGTGCTCAGAAAAAAACAGATCCGGCTCGTTCCCTCGCGATATACACATACGCATGCTCGTGCACTCTACCGCTGATGCAGCGGTGTCGGGCGGAGAAGTGCGCATAACGGGACGAATTTAAATCTTACGATCCGCCGCAGAACCGCGTATGCACCGAGAGAAATAATTGCTGGTGCTAAAAAATTTTTTTCTTCAATCAAGAAGATAATATAATTTCAGGATCAAGCCATGGCTTTCTTCGTGCAAGAAAATATTCGATAAACTCGAGTAATTTTTTTTTGCGCAAAAGAATACTAGCAATTATCTATCTCATTACTGTACAACAGCTTTAAATGATTTTAAAGTGATGAATTGTACAGCAGTCATTAAATGACTTCGAACTAATCAATACAAATAAAATTCTAAATATTTATTTCAATATATTATAAATTTGTCGTAGATATGTTGCCACAATAAATACAACGATTAATTTGAATCGCATTATAATGTAAATTACACCATTTTTTTGACGAACGATTATTCTGATAAATTCATGCGGCAAAATAAAACGCAAACTTTAGGGCAATCAATTATTACAATTTGTACGAACGTCGTGACGATCATACAAGTTTATCTGGGTGTCGTATCGCGAGAACGAGAGCGAGCATCTTAATCGTTGACGACCGCACCGCGTTTGCAATTTTCCCCGTCGCGCGAGAAGCACGTAACCGGTCAGACGGCGACGGCGACGGCACGACGATCGGGGGCGCTAGCCCAATCTGCGCGGGTCAACTTACAAGGATATTTATTCGATCCGTGAGGAGACGGGGCGCAGAGGCAGGGGAGACGACATTGGTCCGATTGGACGAGGCTGCTCCCCGACGAGTCACGCACCAGCCGGCGCGTGCGTTGATAAAAGCAAAGTGCACTTTCGTTTCGTAACTTCGAACCGGTGGCTCTTCTCCCGTCTCCTTTCCTTCCTTTTAGTCCGCCGAGCGGCGACAATGGCTCGCGAATGGCCGGCACTTCGCGATCGATACTTTTAATTAAACGCGGACGGTCCATACGCCGCCTCCGACTCTCGGTCGCAGCTGCGAGCGCGACCTTCGGCGAGCTTTTTCTCGTATCGCGAGATGCACCGACGACCGAGAGCGGGAGACGCGTTACGCACGGGGCGACCGTACATGCGTGCGAGACGCAACGGTGCGAGTTTGCGAAATAATTGTTACAAGCATGAGACGAAGAAAGGCACGGTGGATTGCTGGGAGAAAGATTGAGTACGGAGCGCACCACTGGGACGGTGCGATTGGCCGCGACTGTCGAAATTAAATTGTCATCTTTTCTGGCTTTAAAGCCTTTGAAATGCGAGACTTGAATTAAACCACGACACGATAAGATCCATCAAACGACCAGAGTTCACCGTGCCATTTTGTAACTCGAATCGACACTTGAAACAATCCTACGGTGAAGAACTATCTGAGAAATTCTCAAGAGAACGAATGGGGATGTCATCTCTCCTCTCGACGCGATTCCGTGTACCAACCCCCGATTCTCGGGGCTGTCTCGCTTATTTCGCGCATGCCTCCGCACGTCACGAGCTATCGCAACCCATATTCGGGATTGCGGAGAGGAAATAAAACTACCGCAACCCTTCCCCTATCGCACGCACGAGATACGCTCTCCGGCGTTCTCGCGATGCAGCGTTTTATGTAATCCGATTCGCGTAATCGCGACGATTCGCGGCGTAAGCGTGACGGATCTCAAAGATGGCTCCTCCCTGTCAAAATCGACCGACGAGCCCCTCGTCCGAGGGGCCGGGAGGTGCGAGCGGCAGTCGCGGAAATTCCGACGGACCGGCGAAACGGAAATGGCAGAGGTACTCACGATGCTAACGGCGTCCGCTGCGTCCCGAGAATCCCCTCGCGAGCCCGGCCGGAGCGAAAAGTCCACCACCTGACGCGCGGCTGATCCGCCGTGAGATATTACTCGGCGAGTCGGAAAAGTCTCTCCCACTTCGCGTCGCGATCGTGTCCGATGCGCGTCGCTGTTCGAATCGACGCACTGCACCGCGGGCGATCGACCGTTGCGTGAATAAAGGTCGCGAACAGTTGCCAAAAGCCGTGGGATCGCGAATTCGACCGTGCACGATCAGTTGTCGTAAACACTCGGCGCCATGTTTGGCGAGCACCTGTCAAGAATACTTCGGGCGTATCGTGACGCCATCTGTCGTAATTCGTCGACACCGTTTCGTCGTATCGAATGACGCGTTGGCGGGCGGCGCGTGACGTCTAAAAAAATGGTATTTTTGAGCGGGGAAAAAAATGCGCACCGAGGCGAAACAGTTTTTGGATTCGAATGATTTAAAAACTGTACTTCTCCAGTCCGGTATACCACGTAGCGAATGTAGCACAGCGCTTTAAATCTTTGAGATAGGTACCTAGGTACGCGAGAAGCAGGAACTCCGAAGGGGGCGGATCCCGTTTGAAATTTGAAATAACAAACACCTCGAGTTTTTACTTTAAAATATATAATGCTATAGATGTTGCGTTTATTATCGTCAAGCACGTAGATACAATATTAGTCTCGATATGAAAGGGTCCTTACATGTCCGATAATAAATTAAGAGTATGATATAATGATAATAATAATAATCGTAATACGAACACAAATCACATATCGTAGGCGAAGGGGCGTAGTACGTAATATTTTGTCTCGTAAAGGCGACACGCTCGTTAGCGATAATGATGATGATGGCAATGATAACGATAACAACGAGGGCAACGATGTAAGGAGTATGCGAGACCGAGCATCGATATATTCGGGTAAAACTTAGCTAAAATAAATAATACGTTCGACAGTCACGTAGTACGTTGTATAAAAAATGCGTATACCTACGTTCGCGATACGAGACGATTTTCTGATTTTCCGCGAATTGCTTTCGGACGCTTATCGTGGCGTAGAAAAATAGTCGACTTTGCGAGATGTTACGATTTTTCGGCGAGGGAAACGAACGAACCGGCTGGGAGGTTCGCGCGAATCGCGAGGAGGATCAACGCCTGCGCGTAGACTGCACGCCCGGTCGCTCTCGGTCAACGCACGCGAATGACGAAATTACGATTGACCTCCTCTCTGCAACCCGAGATGACCGATAGACGCGATGCGATTCCGAATAATCCGACGGACCACACCACTGTGCGTCGTTCGTGGAAATTTCATCGTAATCCCTTTCGTTCGCCCGAGTGCAAAGCAGACTACCCCTGTACGAATTTAAAACTAAATAATATTCGTGGCGAGTCGTCGCGTATGCGGACCGCGGTTGATCGATCGACTCCGCGCGGTAAGCCTGGATCCGACCTTGGCTCTCAGTACAAGTAATTCTTGGGTTCCTCCGTCGGCTGGCCGCAGACTCCGTGGTACTTTTTCGTCACGAGACTTCGACTGCGACAGTTCTCTATCTCCAGAAAGCACTCGTTGCTGTACGTCATGTCGTCCGTGCCGCAGACCGGGTCGTAATACGGCGGACAGATCTTCTGGCAGCCGCGAAAGAGGAAGCCCTGGACGCACCGCTTCATCGGGACGACGTAAACGTGTTTTCTGGAGTGAAATTAATTCCGTTCACCGTCTGGAGCTCGCGTTTGAGCGGAAAACACGGTTGTTGCCTCGTGGGAGGGGCGCTCTGCTCTGTTGTATCGCGTAGAAATAAGGGGAAAAAAAGGCGCGAAACTCACCCACAGTTGTCCCGCTTCATTTCGCACTCGTTTCTGTACAGCTTGTTATCGGAACCACAGACAAACTCGCGCTCCCCGCTGCACGCTTGGTTGCAGAGGGCCGTCGTGCGACAATGTTGCGCGGGAACCGGAACTACCCTCTGGCCGCACGTCTCTCGACGGAGGTGACAGTGGGACCTGAACACGTTCGGCGTTACGTAGACTTGACAATTCTTCGTGTACAACTTTTGCAATAGCACTTCAACGCGATAGCTTTGAAATCGCGATACGAATCGCAAAGTGGTTATCGATTCCTTGTATATTCTCGGCGTACCTGTACACGTTGCCGTCACTGCCGCAGAGCGGCTCCTCCACGTCCTCGTCGCACTCCTCGGGACACTGTTCCGTCTCTTTCAGGGTCGTGCACTCGCCGACGTGGGCCAATTGGATTCCCTTCCTGGTGTCGTAACGAGGAGAATTAAGGACGCGTCGACAAAATCCAAATAGACGAGTGAAACGCTACTCCTGTATGCACGGAAGAGAAAGGACGACTCACATGCAAGCGGCCACGTTGAGATGGCACTGATTGGGATAAGTGTTGGCGTCGCTTCCGCATACGGGATCCACGTCACCGCCGCAGCGTTGCTGTTGTTTCGTGCACTTCGTCAGACGCGGTCGACACTTTTCAAAGTCCACCGCGGTCACTTTTCTTCGCGACTGCCTGCAACGACGAAGCGGCGAATTGCGAATAAGTCGTCCGAAGCGATACAGCCGTCGATCGTTCGACGTCGTCCGCAGATCACACTCACCCGCAATTGAGCATCTGCATCTCGCACTCGTTCCTGTAGATGCTGCCGTCCGAACCGCAAGTCGGCACCTCGGCTTCGTTCTTGCAGTCCAGCGGACACGCGGTGAGCGGGCTGCCGGCCGTTCGCTCCCGCGAGACGCAGAACGACATCGGTACTTCGAATACGTGCTTGCTGAAGTAGAAAATGAAACGAGCGAACGTTTTTTTACGGCGATCGATCGTCGCCGCGCGTCAGGCGCCGAGAGATCGGACGATTTCTCGCGTCCGGTTCTTCGAGGAGGATCGCGAAAAGAGGATCACACGTACCACACGAGGCTAAACTCATTCGCCGGGAAGGAAATTTCAATCATTGTTATCTCCTTATCTACGAGCTTTTGGCTCATATTTATGTAATACTTTTTCCAAGATTGTATTTTTATCTACAACAAAGTCTTTGATACGAGTATGCAGCTTAAAAGTTTATAAATAATAAAATAATAGCGATTGGAGTTTTTTTCCTGGCAATTAAGTCGAGCCTCATATATAGCCTCGTATGTATGTATAGTACGGAGGACAAAGCGACAAAAAGAAAAAGGTCGAAAGTGCAAAACGTATCGCTCACCCGCAGTTTTTGGCTCGCATTTTGCAGGTGTTGGAATAAAGAATACCGTCGCTGCCGCAAGCGGGCTTGGCGCCGCGCCAGCAAGATTCGCGGCAGTGTCTGGTGGTCTGGCAGTGCTTCTTGTTCGTCCGCACCACGCCTTGCCTGCGACGGAACAAACGAGGGCAGGTGAGCATCGCGAACCCCTCCTCCACCGCACACGCGCGCAACGGGCAATTAACGAAGAACGCGCTCTTATCGCGCAGGTATCTCACCCGCAAGTGAGGAGCTTCATCTGACAAGTGGACTTGTAGACGTTTCCGTCGCTTCCGCAAACGGGTCCGTCCAGCGGTGCGAACTCGCAGGAGACCGGGCAGTTCTCCCGGTGCGCCGAGATGTTGTTGCAGGATCCCAAGTGAGACAGCTCGATTCCCACCCGGCAGATCTCCACTCTCAGCATACACTTGTTCAGGTAAGTGCGCCCGTCCGTTCCGCAAACCGGGTCCTGATCCCCGGGACAACGATGGTCGCACTTGCTGCCCGAGGAGCGGAGGCAGGCGGTCTTCTCGGTGGCGATCACGACTCCTGCGGGGAGAGGTATTCGATAATTTTGAGAATGCTGGAAGGCTGAACTGAGAACGATAATTAGGTTCAAATAACACAACGCCTATTGTCTCGAACACGTTTAGTTATTTCGACCGAAATACTCTGGTGAGTTCAACAAAATATCAAGTTATTCTCAACCAAACGTATAGTTATTCTAACCGATAAGAGTGGTAAGTTTAACGAGACAGATGGAGGATCCATATTTTACCAAATGGTCAGGTCATCATCTCCATTTTGGTTAAATTGATCAGGTTTTTTTTTCTCAGCGCGTGCACGAATCGCGCGTCGAATTTAGGGGTGAGCGGAGAGTTGACTCTTACGACATGCACGGGGAAAAAAAAAGATTTTACAGACGGGCTCGGAAAATATCGCGCGAGAATGGAAGAGAGGAGAGGGAGGATTAATTCAATCGTCGCGCAGCAGGCGATTGGTCAAACCCGCGCGATTTGTGCACCGCAGCTCCTAGAGCGCATCGTGTGAACGCCGTGTGTTCGAGTTGACCCTCGAGCGGTACGAGTCGTGCGACAGTCCCCTACGCGGAAGAATCTCCGCTCGCGTGCTCGAACGACTCTCACCTTTTCCGCACATCTTTTTACGCATCTCGCACGGGGACGCGTATATGACGCCATCGCTGCCGCACACCGGTTCGCCTCCGGGTGGACATATCCGAGGGCAGAGACCCGCCGCGTAATCTGAAAACAAAAGCCGAGAACGATTGCGATAAAAAACGCGGCCGACATCGCGAAGCACGAACGTATAGTGTAACGGCGATTAAAATAGGACTATATTCGTTCGAGAGAGTCGCGCAGAATTGTCTCTCGGCTTCCTCTTGTTGCGAAGAATTTCATTCTTTTTTTTGCCAATTTGTTTGACTGCAGATTCGAAAAATTCCGACAATATTATCTATCCGTATTTCGCGTCACCTTTCATTTTCGACGTTATCACAGCAGCGGGAAAACGATATTTTGAAATGTCGCTACGTCACCGTGTTTTTTGTAGGAATATCTCTCTCGCACACTCGTTTCTCGGCACAAGAGTGCATTTCTTTTACGTTTCAATGACGTGACAATGTTGTAAAGAGAAACGCGCTTATAACTCATTGTCAACGAATAAATATTTGTTCAGACATTTTCTTTTTCGTGCGGTATTAAATGTGTATACAGAGGGGGTAGATTTTGTAATTCAAACCTGGTGAAAATGCTAAAAATGAGCAGCATTTCCTTTAGGTCCTTCCTCGGATTGATCGAAGACGAAGCGAACACTCTCTGCACACTCGAGATACAAAATCGACCCCCAGATTACAAAGTGAATTTAAAAACATGAATATTTTTTTTATCAGAAGATCGAATTCCATCCACGCGCCAGCGAATTCATAGATCGTTTCAGCGCTAGTAGGTATGGTTCCATCCACATCCATGGATGACGGGTACGTCGCGCTATCGCGACCACCGTCGTCGTCGTCGTCGTCGTCGTCGTCGTCGTCGTGCTCTCTCGAATTATCCACCCCGCCGCGACGTCCATACAAAACGCCGCCGAGGAAACAAAACGATCTCTCCCGTCGATAAAGCGCTCCTCGAGACGATATCTCCCCGAGATTCTGTCGAAACCATAATTACTTCCGGTCAGCCGACGGAGTAGCGGAGCTCTCGCCCAGTCCCTGCATGCTGGTCTCGGTCCAGTGGCCGTCGGGTCAACAGCACTCGGGGATCTACTACACTCGTTCCGTACCGGATTGTATAATAAATAGTAACGTCTCCTCGGAGGAGGCGAACTCGGCTCGAGTTATTGCTCGCGGAATTACGGGCGCGATCGATAAGGGGATCGCGAATCGTCGGCGCGGAGCGCGGCGACAAAGAAAAAAAGGCCCCGCACGCAATTGCGTACGCTGCGACGAGGCGCGTTATCTCGCTCGTTCGCCACCCCGGCGGGAGCGAGGATCAGAAAAACGCGCCGCGTCCGAAACGAACGGTGAACGCTAATTATAATATTCGTCGATCCGGTTTCATCCTCGTCCTGCGCGCGCGCGATGGCGATCGACCTCTAACAGTACACGGCCAGCTGTTCTAAACGCATAAAATCTCGATAAGATTCCGTCGGCGGCGACGGTGTCCCGTGCCGGTTTCGCGACACGTAGGCAGAGCTCTCGCGCTGTAACGGATCGCGTGCCCAGTGTGTGTCCCAGAAATACAGAAATTCCCCGTATCGCCGGAGGTTCGTCGCATACGCGCGAGCGATAATTGTCTCGCATGCGCGGCGTGGATTTCGCGAACGGGGATGGGGAGGAAAATCGAGATCTGTATTCGCGCTACCAGCGAAGGAACAATTCTGATGGGAGAATAGCTCACCTCTCGCTGCGCGAAAAGACGATTCGGTTTCAACGCTAATTTTTGTTATGGCAGATTCCAAAAAATTTGGATAAAATTATCTCAGCCGCGTATCTCTTCATTTTTCACTTTCCACCTTATCTGGGCTGGAAAGCGATATTTTGAAATGCAGCTACGTCATAGCCTGGTAAGACTAACTCCCTCGCACTCGTTGCTTGGCATAAGTGCGTCTCTCTGCCTTTCCGACGACGTCACAATCTAAATAGTAGAGAGAGCTGTACTTATACGCATTGCAAATTGTACTTAAAAGTATTATATGAATATTTTTGTTATGTCAAACACGAATTTTCAAGAGGGTCAATTTATGTGGGTCTCCGGTGTACGTAAAAATAAACGAATATCTTTTTCCGAGTGAAGCTGGTCAGTTTTAGAACGAGATGACTCACTGATAGAACCGGTCGAACCGGGCCGCCGCACAGCCTGGCAAAACAGTCGCGCGCGACGTGGGAAATATTTGATTTCTAATTATTTATAGATCGATTTTGGCATTCCTGGGTCCGTTATCCGCCGGACAATCCGGTCTCCCGCGTGCCCGGCTTTAGGCTTTATACAGTCGATTCGGCGCGGTTCTCTTGGGTTTCGAAAACGGTGCTCGGACCTAATTTATTTCCCAGCTGATCGCAACGAGAGCTCCCGATAATTTTCACTCGTCTCTAGTTCACATTCACGTGCTCTCGTTTCTCTCTCGATCCTTTTCTCCCCCGTTCGCCACCACCCCCCGCATCGCTCCCTAACGCAAATTTACGCAAACCCTAAACGATATTCCGCCGACGGCGAGCGCGCGATACCCCTATACGTACATAAATACACATGCGATAAGTGGACGCGTCGGTGATACGCGAACGCGCGCGATCGGCGAATACGCGTATGCGAGGCGCGCGAGCCCGTATCTCGTTATTACAGAAGCGGCAGGAGGTGCCCGCGCCACTCCCACGGGGGCTACGAGAGAGAGCCGAGTGAATTAATTATTTCAACGACCGCGGGCCCCGTCTACGCGCGGTGATGGACGGACAATGCGAGGCGAATTCAATGCTCGAATGATTTCTGAACGCACCAATACCCGCGCGCCGCCGCACAGCGCGCGTACACGAAATGGGCTGCATCGACGACGCCGCAACGCGAGAGGCGCATGCGGGTCAGTGAACCGCCGCATCGATGCACTCCGACGCGGGATCTCGTCTGGAATTTCTTTCTTTTTTTCTCTACCTCTCTCTCTCTCTCTCTCCTCGAATCGAACGGGCTGCAAAAAATTTCAGACAGCCGCCCGCTACGCGCGTGTACCTACACCACGGGGAAGAGACGTCGGGGCGAGGGAGGAGGCGCAGCGCGGACGACGGTAACGAGAAGTAGAAAAGGAGCGCGATGGTCCGCCGGTAACGAGCCGGGGCGAATTCCGCTCCGGAGAGCGCGAGGAGTGCAACAAACTTTCGAGGGATGCGTGTTTCGCGAACTTGCTGAGATGGACGCGAATGTTATTTATTTCTCTGGATTGATATCTACGCTATTTTTGATGAGTCGACGTGTAGATGGTGCGATCGAAATTGACAAAAGGTTCGAATTTCTCTTACAGCAGATTCGACAAATTTCGACAAAATCATCAACCCCGTATTTTTTTATTTTTCATTTTCGTCCTTGTTTAAGCTGGAAAAAGGATATCGAAGAATAGGTACCGTTATATCGTCACATCTCGTATGATTATCTCTCTCACACCCGTCTCGCTTGGCATCAATGCGTCTCTCTGGCTCTTCGATGACGTCACAACCTTGCAGAGGGAAACGCACTTATAACTCTGCGAATAATTACTTTTTCGAACACTTTCTTTTTCGTGTGATATCGATTATGTTGAATATGAAGAAATTACAGATGGAATTTTCAAAGATATGAATATTTTTTTTTATACAAACACCGAATCAGACTAATGAAATTCGCGGATCGTTGGACGGAATAAATCCGAGATTCGAGCAAATTTCAGATCCACGCTTCCGCCCACTGAGCGCACGGACAGAAAGAAGCGCAACAAACGCATCCGAGCGATATTTCATCGTTAGACTTATCGTGACTACGCGTGATAAGCACGGACGCCTGTACTCGTTCGATTTATCGATCGGAATTCTCCGTTCTCCGTGTACATACGCGCACTTGCCGATTACAAGCCACACCGCGCGCATACCGAGTACTTGGCGCGTGTAGACTTATTTCGATATAGAGCGGCGAGGACGAGATTACGCGCGGCCGTATGCCCGCATCTACCGAGCGCGTTCCGTTCCGCTGCGTTGTATCGAACCATATCCTATCGGGATCAGCTCTGAGCTCGGTATCTTTCGGTTAAGTTATTTCGACGCGCGAAGCCGATTCTCTCGTTTTATTTCAATGCGTGTATTTTCAATTAAGTAAAGATACGTTTCAAAAATTCGTACACCCCGAGAACAAAATTTGCCCGATCGAAGTAAACGTGTTTTCCGACAGTCCCAAGAGCATATTTGTTCAATTTGAATGAAAATCGATTTGATCCGAATAATATTCAATTAAATCGGTAAGATTTATATAATCATGTCCAATTGGTATTCATTCGAATCGTATAAACGTGTTCTTCGGACTATTCAAAAATACGTTTAAACGACTCGATTCAATTTTTTTTCTCAGTGTACAGATTCCAGACAGACAAACGTATGTAAATCGTAGAGCAACTCTAGACGGTATCAGCTCATCGGATGCATCAAGGCTGGCGCTCAATGAGTCATCACGGGGAAAGCATATTTGTGTCATTGAATGATTTGAAACTAATGCAAATAAAATATGAAACATTTATTCAATATATCGTAAATTTTTGTGAATATATTACTGCAATAAATACAGCGATTAATTCGAATCGCGTTAAAATGTAAATCAAACAATTTTTTGAAGAACAATTATTTTTCAAACTCATGCGGCAAAATAAATGTCGACTTTACAGCATTCAATTATTGTAGTTCGTACGAACGTCGCAACGATCATACAAATCTATCCGTTTATGCGCGTCGTATCCCTGGCATAGCAGTAAACCGTACAGATACGAAATCGCGTGACGGCTCCACTTCGGAGCGGCCTCGCGACGTATCGCGCGATGCGACGTGTTCGCCCGTGTGTGCGCGCACCCGCTCTCCCGACGCGGCTCTCGATCCTCTACCGGGAGCGCCCGGGCTTATCGACGGGACCATCGCATTTCCTCATGGCGTATTGTTTCCCCGCGCGTAATATAAAACTGGCGTACCGAGACCGTACCGCGGTCGGGGCGAGGGGGAGGGACGACTTACACGGAGTGACGATGGCATGCGGCAACAGAGTTAAATGATTTATCTCGGCAACCCCCCCGCGATTCTCGCCGACGATCTGGCGTCGTTTCGTGCCGCTCGACGCGGGAAACGCTTCGCTCGCGCTTCGTTTCTCCGTGCATCTGGCTTCTCTCCGCCGCACGCGCGCGCGCGTATATCCTACAGCGCTGCTCAGCTCGCGTACTGTACGCGGCTCTGTCGAGAGTGGGAAATTCCGCGATTCCGAGGGCGCGATGCGCCTCGACTTCCTCACCCCGGGGAGCGGATTCGGCGATATGTACTTACGGTGCTGGTGAAAATCCGTCCTCGAAATTCCCCGAGATTTCCCGGATTTTCGGATGAAATGTTTGTGGATTTTAGAGTTGCAGTTGTTCAAACGAGTAAGGTTAGGTCCAGACGAAGCGATTTACGTGCGACTGCATCTGGACGGAATATATGAATCTCTAGTTACTATTGTCGTGCGATTTGAAACGCGCTACACGAATCGCGCGTAAATCGCTTCGTCTGGACATAGCCTAAAAAAGAAACGTATTTACTCATCGGCTGAGCGCAAAATCTAAATTCACTTCTAAGACAGTCGAAGTAATGACAAACGCTCACCGCTTGCCGTAGCGGTGAGTGCTGTTCGTCGTCAAACGGCTCATGGCTCAATGTCAATACGAGTATTACGGTCGATATGCTTAGTCGATATCACAGGGCCTAATCTTCGAATTCTGGCACATTTCCCTGAGTTTTTAATTTAGCTCGCGAATTTCCCTGAGGTTTTCACATTGTTGTAATAACAATACCTGAGGTTTTCCTGATTTTCCTGATTCCCCGGTTCCGAAAGAGCGCGTGACAAGGAAACGGTCATTTTTTCCTCTCAAGGAGAAGGAGAAGGATCGTTTTACGAATTTCGAAGCGGTCGAGAAAAATCGAAGCGAATCCCATTTTCGCGTATAGACGAAGTTTAACCCTTTCGGTCACACTAACACGAAAATACACTAAATTGTGTACCTCACGAGGGACAGTATGACTCTGAAAGGGTTAAGAAAATACCCGATAAAAACGAGGGTTTTTTTTTTTGCAAAAGAAACTTTGCTCGAATAATTTCGAGGTCTCGCAGCAGCTCATCGGCTATCGGCTGTAAGCATCGCGAGAGCGGTAAAAGCGCGCGAGAAATGACGATCACCCGCGGAGATCCCCAGGATTTATTTTGGATTTACATCTTGGCGGCGACGCGCGGTGGACGAAGCGACGGCGGGGCGGCAGAGCGATCGCAACCTCGCATTCCAGACGAGTAGAGGTACGTATAGCGGCTTCGCGCTCGTCGTCTAGGTACTACTGCACGTCCTACGCCGAGCGGGTGCCGCGCTGGATTGGAATTCACGCGAAAGTCCTGAATTCCGTACACGTACGGAGCGAACGACGCGCGCTAGCCACGCTCTCGGAATTCGTCGGGCTAATAGCGCTCCTGTCCGTGAACTTTGGTCTCCCGCTGAAGGTCGACTCGTACACGAAAAGGTCGAATGGATCTTACACGACGTGAAATCGAAATTGAAATTGATCCTCTTTTCTTTTCTGCCAAACTATCGTACTAATCGCAATACCTAATTTCAGCTTTTAATTAGCATTCGGAAAAAAAAAGTGACGAGATCAAGTCATTCAGCGACGTCGATACGTCATCTAATTTAGCTCTCTTTCGTCGAGCTACTTCCTTCGGGAAGATAGCGATCGAAGGAATTACATCAGACGCAACGTCTCCGCAAATCGATCGATATCCCGTCGCGATGTTCCATCGAGCGAGGCGTGTAAAGGTGCAGTTAAACGGCCTGTAATAGCGCGAGCCGAGCCAAGTTCGCGCGATCTATCGTATGTCGGTTTTTCGACAAGATCAAAGGCGCGCGCGGCTCGGCTCGCGCTATCACAGGCCGTTTAACTGCACCTTTAGTTCAACGCGACACGATCGATTATCGCTTCGTAGAACGACCTTCGCCTTGACGCGGACACGCGAGCCGACGCGTGTACGTATACATACATACAAGCGCGGACGGTGAGTCGCGACGACATGAAATCCCGTCCCATAAATCGTGCGATCGATAAGTGGTAAGTGGCCAAGTGGTAAGTGGAGTACTGGGGCGAAAAACTACCTCCCAGGAGAGAGAGAGAGAGAGAGAGAGAGAGACGCGCGCGGCGGATGCCTACTCTCTTCCGCGGCATCCGTCGTCGGTCTACCTCGGGGCACCGACCCGTTATATCGGAGAAATCGCGCGGTAGGTACTCGCGCTTATCGGGCGATTTTTTGTTTCCGCGAACTTGGATATTTTTAGAACGACTGGGCGGTCGCGGTATTTCGGCGAGCGACAGAGTAGCGGATTTTCTAGTACCTACATACTTATAGTTGTTCCGCTGACGCACGCGATAATTCGGTCTTCTCGTTAGAAAAGTATTCCTATTTTTAAATTGAATTCGTAAATTGCACACATAGTACTCGATATCACACGACGAGGAAGATGTCCGGAGTTGTATAAATGCGTTTCTCTCTATGACATTGTGACGTCATCGAAACTCCAGAGAGAGATGCATTTATGCTGAGCAATGAGTGCATTTCGAAATGTCATTTTCTGCAGCATAAATGAGGACGGAAATGAAAAATTAAAAAAATTGTTTCATCTGCAATTGAAAAAAAAAATTATGGGAAAACCGAATTACTTACACGCTTGATTACGTGTAGGTGCACGGGAAGGGTGCGAAATAAAAAAAAATCGCAGCGAAGCGAAGGCAACTTTATAGGTGTACGATTCCTTATACGGCACGGTATTTTTTAAATGCCCGTTTCTCTATAGCTACGGACTGGGATCGTTATGAAGCCATCATACGATTTTACGGTTAAAAGTACAGTTGTCACGGCTACCGGGGGTGAGATCGGCCATCTCAATTTGCCAGGGAAGCGCGATTCACGCGTGGATCGCTTTCCTCGTTTAATCCATCACTGCAGTGATATAATGTGACAGCGTCGAGTATAATTTCTCTCTCTCTCTCTCTCTCTCTCATCGATTTACAAAAGAAGCTATTATTACTTCGCACGGTATAAATTTAGCCGTCGAGTAATGGCGGCAATGGGATCCGAGCGAGGCGATTCGCATTGGTAATTTTATAGTTTATCCGTCGACTAAATTTACCCCCGAGCTATAAAATTCTTCACGAAACTAGCGGTCCGAGTGTTTCTCTCTCCGAAGCGAACGGTATAACGGATAGACGACGGTACCTTCTCGTCCGCGGAGCAAAACGGCTCTGAGAACGGAAAAAAATAATTCGTTACTATAAAATTATTCAAGTTACCGCAACAAATATTTAAGTTAAAATAGTGGTAACGGATCGATTTGTCATGGTAGTAAAAAAGAAGGAAAAGTTATAATTTTCATTGTAACCAAGGAAATGTGTCAAACATTTTCATCTCAACGGCAAACTATTTTTGTTAAAGTGACAAAACACGCTGCTGCAATAACTGATTTTCGATGTTGTCGCTAACGGAAAATTAGTATTCTCCGTGAGGATCCGTTATCCGCGCGACGTTCGATAAGGCCGATTTTTCGTCGACGTCGAAACGTTTAAACGTATGGGCAGGTATTTCTGCGGAGGACTGGCCGCTGCATCGTAAACGCCTAGGCGGTATCGCGCTCGTTGTCGTATACACGGGACGGTGCGTTTTACGTAAAGCGTAGATAAGGCACGTGTACACCGTCGTAAGACGCCGGGAGACGCCTCGGCTCGAAGGCAGAGACGTATGCCTACGTGTCGTCTGCATCCGAGCTGCAGTTACTCTGCAACTCTGCAATTTTTACGATCGCTCGCCAAACCGTCGCCGCGGCGTCGGACGGTGAGTAAAATATACGAAAAGAGGCGGAGACGACATTAATTGATAATTTTTTCATTCACGTTTGTTTCGTCGTATTGATTCGAAAAAATTGCTATTCACAAAGATACATTGTTGAATTAAAGTATGATTTAAATTATGCGCTGTGTTTATTGCAACAACATATTTACGAAAAAATTGTGCTTATATCGAGTACACGTTTAGCATTTTATACATTTGCTGTACAATTTACGTATCTACATTCACGTCCATCTGGGCAGAGAGAGAGAGAGAGGCGTCGCGTCAAAATCAAATTCGAGTCCGATGCCGCGTGTTGTGTGCGCGTCTCGAGGAATTATTTATAATCGTCCGCGCACATCCCGCGTGTATTACAAGCCGTGTAAATCCATTTAATTAGATTCCGACGCGCGCGAGAGTCGACGCGAAACATACGCGAAGAGATTCCTACGTGAATCTCGCGTACAGCCGCACAACGGGTGTCTGGATTTCCATACCGGCGGATCGTGTTGGACGCGTAAACTCCCGTCATATTCCGCGTGACGTATATCCGCCGCTCGTATGAAATATACATACGTACGTCCATAGGAACTGGTTCTCGCGATGCTGCGGACGCAAGGGGATCGCGAGAAATCGGAAATCGGAGCGCCCACCCGGCGATCCCGGCGTGCTTCGCATTTGAAATGTAAAACTCTGGCGGGGGTGCGGTTCGATGACGTGTTGCAAAATGAACAAATCGCGCCGTCACGCTACACGTATTACTGGAAATAGTTTATTTCTCAGGACGAAGAGAACAGTTTATTTGTCATTAATAAACGCGTACCTACCTACTTCAATATGACGAATCAATATTTCGTCGAAATAAAAGAAATATTCGTCAACTGTATTATTGGTACCTGTTTACAATGAAACCTTCGACGCAGAGAAAAAAAATTAGTTTCATCTACTAAAAATTACTTGCGTGGTCGCAAGTAATTATTTATTTATATTAATTTGATATTTCTTCTTTTTGATTTCATACTATTCCACATGATTATAAGGAACTGTACATGTAATTGATGTATCAAAAAATGTCATTTGTAAAGATAAACGATTACTTGCGACCCCGCAAGTAATTTTCAGTAGATCCAATTAATTCTTTTTCCTCTGTGCAATAATTAATAAATATTTTCTCGTCCCCCTGCGAAATATATTTATTTCCCCATATTCAAGTACACGTTTATTAACTACAAATAAATTATTCGTTCAATAATGCAGATATTCGCCCCGCGAATGTCTTAGCTCGAATATTCACGCGGAGCGATTAGAAGGATCCGTACGATATATCGAAAGAACGATCGATCGCTACATGGATCCGACGCTTCTCACTTCGACGCTCGGATCGCGCGACTCCCGAATTCGCGCGCCGCCACACCTACGTATACCTGTCTATAACACGCGCAGCCGCGGGCTTTGGGCAAACGCGTCTAATACACCGCGGAGGTCTCGCGGAAGCCTTTGTACATCGCGGCGATAAAATTACGGTATGCCAAATAAGCGGCGGCCCAATCAAACGGCCAACAATGGGCCATCATCTGTCATTAAGACCGCGCGTTGTCGCGCGGGCTCCTTAACGGATGACGAACACTTTTTGCCGGGCTTCTTGCCCGCGGCCAAACGAGCTCCCGGTAACGGAATATAGTATACACGGAATATATACGCGCGGGAGAAGGGCGTAATTACGAGTGTCTCTACGGACGCGCTTCTCCGAAAGCTGGACGGCGCGATGCTCCAAAAGATTGGGGGGAAAAAAATTATCGAAATTTAAATTTCGTATACATATATCTATAACACACGTAATGTGCGGATGACACGTAATACGTAAGCTTCGTCGGTGGTCGATATCATTGTACTCGGACGTCGTTTTTTTCAGCAGCTTGGCTATTTGTAGGTAATATCGCGATTACGAATATAATCGATATCGCTGAGGATTGATGAGATATAGGTAGGCGATTGGACGCACGTGAAAAATTATGCGGCTGAAAGTGAGATAAGGTGCGCACCGGGTGAAGAGCAAGTTCAAAATCGATTATCTTGACATCGGTCGCAGATATCGAAGAAAAGTTTAAATAAAAAATTTGTATCTATATTTTTGCCACACAAAAAAGCTATAATACATTTTTCACATATCGCCATTGCGCTTCGAGATAATCGCGTCCGAAGTTGAACGGAGACCGGGGCATCTCTCCCACTTTTACCCTATAGCAGTGCGATTTTTTCAACGATCCCTTCTTTACTCGTACCGTACGACTGCCAACGTACATTTTACATTCATCGCCACTGCCGATTCTTCCACTGACCCCGATAACGTCACGATTACGCGATACTCCCGTACGGTTACTTTAATTTATTGCAATTCCACATTCCGGTTACACGGGATATACGAACGGCCAGCCGCCAAGAATTCATCCGGCGGTCTTCCGCGCGCGAACGGTACGCGCGCCCCGTGAATCGCGATCGTTTCTAAAAACCGGGATACGATCCGCGCGGCGATCGCGATCGCGTCAAACGGAATCGATCGGAGAGCGGCCCGAGGAAAGGGAATACGCGCGCGCGGCGGTGAGAGATCAGTAGGACTAGGTCGTTCGTGGCGATCGAAGTGGATCGACCGGGACCGACGAAGTAGACCGAGCGATATCTGCGTCTGCTGTAGGTAACGCTGGGAAAAGTAACTCGGTAAAATGACAAAACGCATCTGGTTAAACGGGTTCAGTTATTTCAATTAAAATACCGGTCAGTTGAACCAGATATTTTGTTATTCTAACCAAAAAGTGGTTGGTTTAACCAAATAGATGGAGGATCCATATTTCAACAAACGATTTGGCCGTCGTCTCCGTCGATATCTGCGTCTGCTGTACGTATACCGAGAAGAATAACTTGGTTAAAATGACAAAACCGTCTGGTTAAACGCGTTTAGTTATTCTAACCAAAATACTGGTCGCATGGAAAAAAAAAGACAAGAATTTTTACCGCTTAATCCAGTAGCGCCGAGACTCGAGCTCATTTTCCAGAATTTGTACAGAGGAAACTGTGCTATACCGTATGTCTGACGGCAAGCGCAACAGGAGCTGTAACCTAAAATTTGACTTCGGCAGTGTTTGGAGGGTGCTCAAGTCACTCACAAATAAGAAATAATTGACAGCTATCGAAAAATCAGACATTTTGACACTTTTCGCCCTTACGCTGTGCGAGCAGCGTTTATGAGTGATTCGAGCATCCTCCAAACACTGCCGAAGTCAAATTTTCAGGTCACAGCTCCTGTTGCGCTTGCTGTCAGACATACGGTATGAGGCTGACAACAGTAAATACCACAGATGTTTCAGCAGTGCACAACACAGTTTCCTCCGTATGAATTCTTGAAAATGAGTTCGAGTCTCGGCGCTACTGGATGAGGCAGTAAAAAAATTCCTGTTTTTTTTTATCAATGCAGTTGAACCAAATATTTAATTATTCTAACGAAAAAGTAGTCAGTTTAACCGAATAGACGAAGGATCCATATTTAAACAAACGATTTGACCATCGTCTCCAGGATTTCGATTAAATTGACCGATTATTTTTCTCAGTGTACTTATACTAGAGGCCTGGTCATCGTTCCTGCATTATACGATATTCGGATAAAAGAATCGATAAATTCTTCCATCGACGAATGTCACCCGAAAGAGTCGTGACGAGCGAGGGTCAACGACCTCGCGGCGCTCGTCGATTCACCCGCGCTGGAAGAGCGAAGAGGATACGGAGTAAACTCGCATTATTTCGACCGGGTCAAAGCCCCGCGCGCGCAAATTTATTCAGCGCGGGTGACTCGCGCGCGCGACGCCTGCGGAGAATAACGATCAGAGGGTACGTATACGTAAACACGGTCCGATTTCGTTTTCGACAGGCGATATTACCGCGCCACGCGTCTGTAGATTCGTCGAGATATACGTCTGTAACGTCGCAACGCGTTCTCGCGTTCGCGTCCAGTGTCACGTACGGGGTAATACCCGCCCCCGAGGGAATGTCACGAGAAAAGATCGCTAACGATCGGTACGCGTAAACAGGCGAAATTCGTGCGAAGCATTAACGAAGGGATCGTTTCGATCGACGATCCTCATCACGCGTGATTCGAACGTGCGCGTCATCGCGTCGTATACCCGAAGTATCTCCCTCCACACCCCCTAAAATTCACATCCGCAATACCGTACCACGCCTCGACCGTGACACTGCATGGCAGCGGGCACTTACATTGCCGAGGAAAAAAACAAAAACAAAATAATCTCTCGTCCGGCATTCAAAATGATAAAATGCTTAACGACTCCCGCGCGCCGCGCACTCTCTCGCCACGGTATTCCCGCGATACTTTAATAGGTTTATTACGGCCGGGGGAAAAGAACGATCCCGCAGCGTGTCCACCGCCGTAAGAAACGGCGAGGCACTTTGCGCGACACTCGCGCGACTCTCGTACTGTACCATCCGCGCGCGCGCGCCGTCGCGTTCCGTGGATTCCCTCGAGGAAATACCTACCGCGCGCGAAAGGTAGGTACAGCAACCGCGCGCGCGCGCGCGTTGGTCTCCGATTCCGACCGAGGAGAAAAAGCCTGTCGATACCCCGACCGCGCGTACGAAGAGAAATTCGTCACGTACTCGAAGCAATCAGACCCGAACGAGGAAGGAGGGAGAGAGGGAGAGAGGGAGAGAGTGATCGAGTATAGAGAGAGAGAGAGAGAGAGAAATGGGAGAACGGAGATGGTTCATACACGGGTGAATCACGAAAGCGCGATTACGGGCGAAAGAGAGTGGATGTACTCGGCGCTCTCTCTCGTATACCTATACCGCACCCAATTAGGGCCGATATACCCGAGCCACGCGCCCGTCCAGTCGATGTAGTAGCGTCGTCGTCCGGTTCGATCGATCGTGAGACGAGGCGACGGATATTTGGAGCGAGAGGTATACATATACGGGGTCTTTGCGTCTGATATTTACACAGGAATCGTGCGCGAGTGAGAACTGGACAAGTTCGAGAAGGACGGAGAATGTGCGGCAGGGAGGCTCTTATACGTTCACCAGGATTAATCGATGTTCTCTCCGCTCGCGCTCGCAAGATTCCCGTGTCAATATCAGACGCAAGAACCCCGTGTAATAGATACGCGTGGCAGTGCGCGGAGGATCGTAATTCGAAAGCGAAACGATCGCTTCTGAATATTCGACGGAGAGGGAATTATCTCGTTCCAAAATGGAAATCAGGGCAGCGCGTCGGATGAGCCAACCCGTACGTAATCCCTACGGATACGATCGACTTCCCGAAAGCCAAGAACCGAATTCCACATAGCCTTTCACGGCGACAATTATACGATATAACGCGTGATCCCCTATAATCCCGGGTAACAGGAATAGGTACTTCGAGCGAGATCGCGTCGTCGACAGCTCCGAAGACGACGGTATACGCCATTCCGGAATGGAAATTAGATATCGCCCCGCTAACCCATAATCCGATCGCGGCGACGCTCTCTCGCTCGCGTCTGGATACAACGCTGCAGGCTTCGGTATGCGGGGCTTCGACGAGAAAAAAAGCGATACGATTTCAAAACAGTAATTAGGCGCCGTTCGGGCTCGGTTGTACGATCGAACGGCGGAATAACGAGTCGACGCGTTTCCGTATGTATAATTTTCTCCGCGGATGGTGAATGACCGCGCGTACTCAAAGAAATGTGTAGGTCGTACGGCAATTTGTATAGCTCTGATGGCTATACTTTAAGGCTAAGTGTAACCGGTTAACCAAATGGTACACCATGTGAAGCTTAGACTTACTCGCCAAGAAAGAGACTCGAATCACTGCTATCTCGTTATCTATGAATGTTTGGCCTATATCGACATAAGACTTTATTGCAGATTGAAACGTAATCTTCAAAAATGTATTATACAAGTATGAGCCAAAAGCTCATGGATAACGGTGATTTGAGTTTCCTTCCTGGCGAGTAAAGTTTTGCCACATATGGCAGGTGATACAGCAATACCAAATGTGACAAGAGCAGGACATAATTACTCGCGGAGTCACGAGTAATTATTTATCAACATTAGATCTTTTTTCATATTAACTGCATTTTTCTTCCCTGCAATCGCATACTTTTCCGCGTGATCGCAAGGAAGAAGCACCAAATTGACGTATGAAATGATTTCATCGATACAATTAAATAATTACTTGCGACCCTTCAAGTAATTTTCAGTAAGTACATCCAACTAATTCTTTTTCTCTGTACACGCATTGCTTAAATGACTATAAGTATAATTATTGAAATAGTTATTTCTTCTGGTAAAATAGAAATAAGTACATATTGCTGAGAGGGAAACAGAAACGTATTCTCAAGTTAACAAACTACTAGGATTGCCGTACAATCTATACAATTTCTCTTAGTGTAAATTTCCTCCTCCGAGATACTCGCGACCTCGGGCTCTCTCTCTCTCTCCGATACTCGTAGCTTTTCGCGCGCGGCCGAGGCCTGCACCGTACCGGCGAGGAAAGCCGTGTGCGCGCCCCGTATGCAGTCGTTTGTCCGCGCGACGCGTTAGCTATCTCTCTCTCTCTCTCTCTCTCTCTTCGCGTAGATTATTAGGCACGATTAATCTTCGGTTTCACCGCGGCGTGGAGAGGCTGCGCTATTCTCGCGCGCCGGCAGCTTTCCCATCCTCTCGATAGTTTTACGGGACGGATAAGTGCGAGTACGCGAGTGTGCCTGTCGATATACAGACTCATACACTCGCATCGGTATACGCGTCTAATGTCATTCTAATAACACGCTTCCTACGGCCCGCCGAGATGCTCTCTTTGCGGACGGATACCTCGCCGCGAGATCGATTAAGAGATTCTGGTTCCGTCATGCGGGACGTCGCTACGCGGTCGCCTTCGCGGAAACAACCGCGCGCAATGTCTGTACCGATTACGTCCCTGTATGGCGGTTGGAAATGCGAAGATCGCGTCGAGTGAGTAATATGATCACGACGCGCTGTTCGTTCGTAGATTGTTTATCGGAAAAGAGGAAAACGGGAGAGCTTCGAACGATTCCTCACTGTTAAAAGTTTCGTTTGAAAATTCGAGCGAAGGTTGCTGAAGCGATCATGAATCACATTTTTATCTGAAATATTCAAAATAATATATTATCACGTCTGAAAATATCCTTTTAAATATTTGTCAAAAAATGAATATCGAAACTCGAAACGCGATACACCGAGAGAAATAATTTCTAGTGTCAAGGAGAATATTTCTTGAACCAAGAACATGATTTAAAACATTTTTAAGAACGCACATTCCTATAGTAGAAGAATATAATTATACCTACTCTCTTGATTCAAATAATACCTTTGTTGAAACAAGAAATTCTTCCTGCGAAGAAAAAACAATTACTTGCTCGAGCCTACATAGTTTCTCGCTCGAACAAAATCATTGCTCAGTTTTGGAATGATGTCATGTTTCTGATCGAAGAAAAAACATTTTTTCGACATCAGCAATTATTTCTCTCGGTATATAAGTATTCGAATATGTACCTATTCCTGCAATTCGAGTTGTTTCGATTCTTAAGATTCAAATCACTTGTAACAGTGCGCGCTTTATCGCGCCAAAGCGAAACGCATTTTCGAAGCCCCGCGCCGCACGCGGTGGATAATCCTCGCGCCGCGCTTGCGAGATCGCGAAGCGAGGAAACGAACGTGAGAGGAGGCAAGGGAGAGAAAGAGAGAGAGAGAGAAGAAAGCGAACGGAGTATTTCTAGGTCACCTATACTTAACGGTCGTAATTTCTTTGCGGCGCGAACCGTGCCGCCGTATTTTCCGGCAATTAAAACGCCCCGTCACCACGAGACGCGAAAAAACGCTCGCGCGGATATCGGATCTCGAATGCGTTTTTAGGATCGCGCGTTTTATTTCCGCGTATTCAGCGACGGAGACTCGAGCGAACGCAGTGATAACATCTTCCGGGGGAACCGCCTTGAAGCGCGGACTTTCGCGCGCGCGCGCGAGAGAAAGATGTGGAGCGTGAGAAAGTCTTTTGCGCGCGCAGTGGTGTTTATATTACCCGCCGGGTGATTCCTATCTGCGTCTACGGATCCGTCGTCCGTCTCGACGCTCCGCGCGTCTCTCTTGCCGCACCTGGCAGTCGGTTGACCATCCGCGCGAACGATCGTCCCACCGCGTTGGAATTCTAATCCCGCGTCTGCATCCACACCGGAATTTATCGTAGGCGAGAAATTGTATCGAAGACCGATCTCATCATCAAAATCCGATTCTAACACGCGTCTGTATCGTGGATCGAGGAAAAATCAACGTCGGAGTAGGCGCGTCTTACACGGAGAAAAAGAAAATTAGAAAAAAAAAGAAACTACTAAAAATTACTTACGGGGTCGCAAGTAATTATTCATTTACATTAATTAAATTTTTGTTTTCACATTAATTTGATATTTCTTCCATGCAATCACATACCACACATTCCACGTGAAATTGTAAGAAAGAGATATCTAATTGACGCGTATTAAAATGTTTCATTGATGTAAATAAATAATTGCTCGCGACCGCGCGCGCGAGTATTTTTCAGTAGGTAGATCCAACTAATTTGTTCTCTCTGTCTATTTAATTCGCGACTGCTTCGCAACCTGATATACTTTTGACCAAAGTCCATTGAATAATGCGTTTTTGTAAAACAACACGTCTTCGTCTATGCGCAAAGAAAGTTTAACGTGGGTCGAAATCATGGCAATTCTGACCTCTATTTTTTTACGTTCCTCGTGATTTCAAAAAGCGTAGCGACTCGTTCCAAAATCCGCGATTACACGATCGAAAAATCGCCGAGAACCGCGTCTCTCCAATGAAATACGCGTATATCGTCCCGAGTTTGCCGATTCCCACCCGACAACGAGGTGGAGCCGCCTCGCGCGGTCCAACGGGTCGTTAGGTCTTGGTTTACGAGCGAGTAAAATCGCGGCGGAGGTTTACCGGAGCAGCTGGAAGAAGAGGTGCCGGGCGCGGCGCGCAAGACGGGCGTCGAAGGAGGGACCGCGGCGATGCGATTAAAATTCACGGCGGCGCGTTTACCGGGTCTTCGGGTCAGCGAAGTAAGTCAACCGCGGGCGACCGGCCTCGGTTAACGTTGGCTTCTGCGGTTGACCGGAACGCACGACGTCGAAGACGATCGCGCGAGCGCTAAACTTGCGATTTAATTCGCGTCCGATCGAAGCTTCGATCGGACTGGCGTCTAAAAATCGAGCGAAGAAAGTCGAGAAAAAATCCTGAAGTCAATCGAAAGGGATCCGAGATCGGTGATGCCGTGCGCGAGAAGAACTAACGAGGTGGAGGATCGAGGCGTTGACACAGAGATACGAATCCGCGCAGAGTCATTCTCGAAAACCGCCGAGACCGCAAGTCGATCCAATTAACACCTCGCTATAGATAATTCTGGTCCGGCGCGATCGTTAGAGCCGAGTAGGCCAGCGTAAGCGGAGGCGAACTAACCGGCGGTTAGCAACCGATGCTCGCGCCACCTCTATCGGTTCACTCGCCACGCGGAACGAGAAAGGAAGAAAGAGGAACGGTAGAGGTTCGCCGCAATATCGAGAGTTACGCATCGTCGGTCACGCGTATACATATACGTATATGTATGTATACCCGATATAGATAGCCGGGCGTAGAGAGGTCTCGCTCTATCGAGATAAGGGCCGCTGATTAACCCTGTCGGAAAACACGAGAGGTATTTACTGCCGGTGCGACGCGTGTAGGTATACTAAAAAAAATTTGCTTCATTCGACGATCGGTGAGGTTGATACAACGAACCTCAAGGTGTAATTATTTCGAAACCATGAGACTGTAAGGACAAATACATAGAGTCGAGGCAACCAATTTGGAATTGAAAACAAATGTGAATACTTATTTGAAATAATTACACCGTGAGGTTCGCGGTATTCAAACTGACCGATGGTTGAAAATGAAGCAATTTTTTTTTCAGTGGACGAGAGATATTCGATGTCGCGATATGAGTCTCGCGATAATTCGACTCTTGAGCAATTTTTCATGGCAGATTCGAAAAATGTGGGCAAAATTACCTGTCCTGTGTTTTTCATATTTCATCGTCGGCCTTATCAAAACTGGAAAATGACATTTTAAAGTGCAGCTACGTCATCGTGTGTTGTGAGTCTATCTCCCTCGCACTCGCAACGAATGCGCGTGTACGGTAGGACGGAAGAATTTATCGACCGATAAAGATTACGTTACGAGAAAAGTAATTTGGTCAATTTAACCAAAATCTTCGAGACGACGATCAAATTGCTCAGCGAAATATGGATCTTCCATCTGTTTGGTTGAACTGACCGATTTTCTGTTAGAATAACTAAACATTTGCTTAGAATAATGAAATATTTGATCCAATCGACCGATATATTAATTAAAATAACTAAACGCGTCTAGATCCGTTCAGTCATTTTCATCTGATCATTTTTCCAAGTGACATACGCGCGTACAGTCATCCAGAGGATAGCCAGTAGCGACCGAACGATAGTATCGGCGGAAATCTGCGCCGCACTGATTCGACAATAAGGCTTGTTAACGAAATAATGCGCCGAGTGTCGCGGTGGCGCGTACAGTAGCCGAATCGTGCGACGCCACACGGAGTCATCGGGTTATTCGACGAGAGTTCCTTTGTGGCCTCGTCTCTGCGACGGCCCATTGACAGAGACGTTCGTTACTCGCAGTCGAATCATATGGCGCTATATGCGAGCGGAAAATTCATTCCGATGAGTCTCTCGCGCGTTCCCGACCGGCGCGGACGCGGAGCGCGCGTGAGGCTGCATTTCCCAGATTCATTTCGTCGTCGGACAATTTGCATTTCCACCGAGAACCTCGCGCGGACCGGTACGGTGCCAGGGAGAGAGATAATGTATGTATTTCTATGGCGTCTCCTTCGTGTGTGCGTGCCGCTGACTCCCGTACACGCCGGAGAACGCGCGATCGGATCTTCCTCTCCGAATGCGGCCGGTACAACGGGGCGACGACACGACACGACGCGCCGCGCCGATAAACAGACGCGACTCGATTTTCTTTGTAGGACGATTCGTGTGCGGATCGATGCGTGTTCGCGCCGGTGCGGCGTGACCTCGTCTCGGTACGGGGACGGTATACATTGTTTTAGCGGCGAAGGGAAAAAATGTCCAATGGAAATCGAAGTTGTTGTAAAACTAGAGAAGCTGTGAGAGAGCCGCGACGCGTTTTCTCTGTCTCGTTCGAATAGCTCTCTGTATAATAGCGCGCCAAGTGCCATTGACGACCGTTTTCGATTGCCGTTCTCGTCGCGGCAATCGATGTTCGCGTCATTCGGGACATAATCGTCACGGGGGAACGACTGTTGCGAATGAGGCAGAAGCGCGGTACGCCAGCCCAAAGTTAAGCGACTCGGTGTCTCGAAGCTGTGCTACGCTAAAAAAAATGGTCTCTTCACACAACCATCGGTGAGATTGAATACGGCGATTTTTCAAGTGGATATTCACTTGTTTCAACTTCAAATTGGTCGCTTCGACTCTATTTATTTTTCCTTATACGAACCATACACGATCAAATCTATTTGCAGATATGTTTGCAAAGTGATTCGACCCTTTCAGCATACACGTTCAGACAAATAAGCAAACAAAATTACAACTATTATTTTAACAGTGAGTTATTGCACGATATGTGTAAACTCGACCAGAGACAATTTAAAACGACGTTAACCTCGACGCAAACTACTCTTATTTGATGTGAATAATATTTTCAAACAGTGCCACACACGTGGAAATTCTCAGCTCGTAAAAAGGACCCGCCCGTGCAAAATTAAGAACTTTAAATTTGATCAAATGTGTTTGCAAACATTAAAACTTGTTTGTAAATATCGCCACACACACACACACACACTCAAATATCACTTATTTGCAAATAAACTTGACCGTGTATATGGTTCGTATTACACTCTCACGGCATTGATACAAGTGCACCGTGAGGTTCGCCGTATTCAACTTCACCGATGGTTAAACGTAGCGACATTTTTTTTCAGTGTAACGTCATCGTTAACAGCACGCGCATACACGGAAAAAAAGAATTAACTCGACCAACTGAAAATTACTTGCGGGACCGCAAGTAATTATTGTATTTTATATTAATCGGATATTTCTTCCTCGCAATCACATACTGTTTCATGTGATTGCGAGGAAGAGATATACTAGGATTGATGTATTAAAAAATTTCATCGGTATAAATAAATAATGACTTGCGACCCCGCGAGTAATTTTCAGTAGATCCAACTAATTCCTTCTCTCCGTGTAACGACACGATTCTTCTAAACCGCGTCGACTTCTCCCGCGTGGCGTTCGGAACGAGCAGCGCGTGGAAAAACGGGAATAACGAGTGCACGCGCCGCGAGACTTCGCCTCTCGCGTTCGTTGTACCTGAAGTCGCTTAATTTGTATATCGTTGACCCACTTCAACGGCGCGTCGGCACAACGACGATCGGTCGATTAACCGCGCTCCGCGAGCCCTTCGATGGGCGATCATTCTTGTACCGATTCTCTCCCTCGTTACGCGCGCGCGACGGTAAGTGCTGATACGGATTAATCGAAAATTTCATGCGGCGCGCGCCCGGAAAAAATTATCGGGATGAGCGCGCGAAGGAGTTTTTGCCGCGGCCGGAGAAGAAGGGGAGAGACGAAAGAACGCGGCTCGACGCGGAGGAATTTTTACGATAATCCCCCGAGTAATCCTGGGAATTTCCCACGATACGCCCACGCGATACACCTTCCCTCCGACGACACAATGACTCGGATCCCTTCGCACCCGTACACGACGGTTCAAAGGTGGCGGATTTGGAACTTTCGCGCCGAGGGACGTCTCGTTCACGCGCCGCGCCGGTGAGGAGTTCGAAAGAGAAACGTGAAGTATACGTTGAAAAAAATATACTGGTCAGTCTAGCCAAAATCCTGGAGACCGTAACCAAACCGTTTGGTGAAATATGAATCCTCCATTTGTGTGTTTGGTTAAATTGTAGTTGAAATAACTAAAATAATATAAGGTTCAATTTACACCGAGAAAACAAAATTGCCAACAAAATAATTTCGTCGAGTCAATTTGGTAGTTGATCAAAAATTTTGTTGGATTATACCTGATTATTTTTCCGTGCCACCGAACTTTCTATGAAATCGTCAAAACAATTATGTGATTTCAAAGAAACCTTTGATTAGCTCTCATTCATTCAATATATTTGGTTGGAATAAATAAATTCGTTCAACCAAATGCATTTTGTCATTCTAACCCAAGCTACGATATTTTTCTCGACGTGTACTTGTACGTGTATTTCTTCGAAACTGATAAGCAATCTTCAGCCGAACCGGGGAGTCGAGGAAAATATCAAATTCCCTCCTAATTTGATCCACGCCGTACCGCGCGATTACCGCGGTTGCTCGAAAGACAATCGCGGCGCGCATAATTACACGTGTATCCCCACGAGCGATTCGCACGAGCGTTACGGTGAGCGGCTACGGGTCAATAAACGTATTTGTTGCCATCAGACGCGCGCGCGGTTTCCCCGGCGCGACCGATCCGCGCCGCGAATCGGGTAATTTAATCGAGGGCACCTCGGATCGTCGATCCTCGAAAAGTGCCCGTTCGAGTTTTCGGACCGCGCGCGGCTACCTCCACCGGCGGGACCGCATTTTTTGGCGGAATCAACGGAAATTAGCATACTTAATTAGGCGTGCCGCGCGCCGAGTACTCGTCGCCGTTACGCACGTACCGCGAATCGCTCACCGCCGCACAGAGCTACTCGCCCGATCTCGGGGAAAGCAGAAACACCTCCGCGCGGACGTACCGCGCTGCGGCCGAGGAGTCGATAAAAACCGGCCTTTTTTTCGAGTATCGCTCCGCCACTCGCTGCACCCGATTCGAACGAACCTATGTATATCCGCGTGCGGTCGACGGCAGAAACCCGTTGTCCGCGGCGGGCGCGTCGCTGCTTTCTATAATACATATTACACACAATGCGCCGCTCGCGCTTCTCTTTACGCGCGCGCACGTTCGCCGCGAGGGCGAGGACCGTCCGGTCCCCCGTTGGTGACTCGTGAGACGTTTTTCCATCGCTTGGAATTATCTGCGAACGGGAATCGCGCGTAAAACGGAGCTGCTTTGGATCCGGGAATCGAAAGGGTTCGACAGTTCGTTTGGTGTACGGCGAATGAAAATGCAATTTCTCGCTTTGCTCCACTTTTTATCTCCAAATATCACAGCGCGACGCTTGCTCGACCGTATGTTTATGGGAATTCATTAAATTGCGATGAAAAGTTTACAACTGGGCACTACGTGTATCTTCTTTCAAACAGTTTCTGTCAAAAATTTGTTTCTTCGAGATACGAATGACAACGACGAACGATTTCCTTTATCCTGGAAACGATCTGCTCGATGTATAATATTTCATTCGTTCTTTATTCTCCCCGATATGTACAACACCGAATCACGCGTAACAACCGTGAAAGACGACTAGATTTCGTCACCGCCGATAGAATACGTAAATCGACGAAAAAAGACGCCACGCTCCGCGACCTATCAAAGATCTCCGTTCCACCGCTCCCGATAGAATGAAAAAAATGAGCACCGCGCGCGCGCGATCGACGACATCGACAAGAGTCGCCGCAACCCCTCGCGTTTCCCCCTCATTACTCACCTTGCAGCAGGCAGAACAGCAAAATCCCAATGACGACGTGACGGCGCATCCTTCGGCCGGCGTGAGGCTCGCAATCGCGGACGAGACCGTGTCGGACGGAAGCGAAGAAGGTGGCGGACGAGGAAGAGAAGAAGAGGAGGAGGAGGAGGAGGAGGAAGTGCCCTCTTCGACCTCTATCGTCCTTCGAGGTCCACGAGCGACTGAGACCGCCGGACTGCCGCCGGTCCGGCTATAGCCTCCCCTTCCTACTTTCCCGTCGTCGTGCTCCCATTTCCAGAGAGCCCGCGCAGCGCGACCATTACCAATGACGACGGCCCCGTCTTCATCCTCGTCCTCGTCGCGCGGCCTCTGGACCGTAGTAGACCATATGCAGCGCTTCTCTCCCTGTTTCTAGGCCACCTCCACATCCCCTCCGCTACCGCCGCGCTCGCGCGAGCGCGTATCTTCGGCTCGCGGAAGAGGGAGAACGGCCGCGGCGAGTGTCCCGCGCCGCGCGCACGCCGTTCGCGGAGCTGCCGGTGTCTCGGACCACCCGGTGAAAATCGGATCCCCCCGTCGTTTCGTCGCGCGAAGTCACCCCGCGTGCACGCGCGATCGATTCGCGAGATGTACTTAGCGAGAGGCCGAGTAGGAATACAGGGTCTGTTGGTTTGACGTCGGTTGGGTTGCATATCGGTTGGCGCATTCCATCCGCTGTGGTTTCCCGGCGTAATAGACCTTGTTCCTGCGCAGATTCACAGTGCGCATGTCACATTTTTCAGACTGTGTAGGTACTTGCCACCTATCCTCACGATAAATTCTATTTGTTTCTCTTATTACCGATGGGTAAAATAAAAGTGAAACATTATGGTGCTACAAAGCATTGTGTGTTTGGAGAATGTGTTAGTGATAATCGATTTGACTATCCGGGAGATCCGGGATAGGCGAGTGAGGTTATGGTCTAATGTTTTGGTCTGAGAAAAGTGGGGGGATGTCCACGCGCATCCTTGTAGAAACAAGGTCTATTCGGTGGTGGTACCGCGATCAGCCGAGAAAAACATCGGTCATCTCATTTCACCGCTATCGAGATGACCGACGTTTCTCGGACCGATACGTCTGTTTGGTTCGGATCTTGGCTATCGGTACAACCGCCGAGTTATGGGAAAACGCGGCGGATGGGAAGCGCCAACCGATATGCAACCCGCTCCACAGGCGTGCGTTAAACCAAAGACCCTGTATAATATGTACTCGGGTTCGCTTGTACGGCTCAGAGTTTGCAACGTATCCGTGCAGATAGTCGCGAACGCTTAGGATGCGGTTACCTGCGAATAGAAGTCGTCCCGAGCAGTTGCCAGGGGCTGACGCGAGTATGTGTGTGTGTGTGTATCAAAACGCTCCGGCTTCGATAGGAGACGGGTGTACTTAAACGTACAAGAGTAGGTAGGGTGAAAGCGGGATATATGTACTTCGGTCGAGGAGCAAGTTTCAAATTGATTGTCTTGAAATCTGCTTCGGATAACGAAAAAAAAAGTTTGGGTAAATAATGTTCATCTGTATTTTTTCTATAAAAAAAGCTGCACATCTCCAATGCATTTCGAGATAACGGCGTTGAAAATTAAAGGGAAACTGGGGCATCCGTCCTGCTTTTCGGAGGGACTGCCATCTCTCTCAAAGTGAATAAACATCTTCGAATACGCAAATACGTGTCGCGAGATTTGCCTCCGCGGTGATCTTTACACCAATCGCGTGAGCGTAACTCGAGTCACGGACCACTTTTCGCTCGGTCCGGCATACGGGGCGAATTTTTTCCATCGAAAGTGAACCAACGCGCGGGATTGGCGGTCGGGGAAAATTTGCGAAAAGGGTCGCGCGCGTAATCGCTGCAATTGCAGGTGTACAGCCAGAGGCCAAAGGCGACCAGTTCCTCTCGTGGCATCGAGTGTGCCAGAAATGTACGTACGCGAGCCGCAAAGTGCGATCTGCCTTCACCGTTAACCCACTTGCGCATTTAACGTATTGCTTTACGGTGCGTACCGCGTAAAGAGGCTGCCTCGTCGAGGTGAAGAGTAACGCGGACCGCTGCAGCCGTTGTTCGATACGCGACGGTAATAATGTAGACGCGATGTTCGAAGCAACGACGATCGACGTTTTTCGCTCGTATTGATATTTAACTTTGTCGTACACGGAGAAGAAAAACTAGTAATGGTCGCTGTAGGGACAACGTTGGTCGAATTTAACACCGAAAGCGATAAGGAGTAGCGATCATCGATACTCGATTTGATGTAAGAATTCTATAATCGTTGTCAAGACAGCGATCGTTACTGTCCCAAAAATGACCATCGCTAATTCCTTTCTCCCTGTAGATAGAATAGAGAGCATTTTTCGATCCAACGTCGCGAGTAACAGTACAGATAATCACGGTAGAGTGAACGCGCGTTTCATTCGCGAACCCTTGTAATATTTAGTCGTTGGACTCGCAACCCCTAATACGATTCTGCGATTGGTGTTTCTGCCGATACGGCGACAGCTAATTACTCACTAGAAAAAATCGATATCGTCGAAATATATAGTATATTACGTTAATAAAAATTACAAATAATTAAATTGATTAATATTTAACTATATTCATAATCGTATGTTGGATTAATCATTGGTATAAATAATTATTTGATAATTATTAATTAAATAAATTAATGTTTATTTTCTTTATCGTCAGCCGATCGGACACGGCCGACGAATTCAACCCTCGCGGAAAAAAATAAATTGTAACATCTCTGCAAAGTTTGTGGTAAAACGCGGGACAAGGCCAATTGATCGTTACGATAACTACAATTTTAGTCAAAATTACGGCAAACGCTTGCAATTTTTACAAGTTTCACCATAATTCTTCCCAAAATTGCAGTCATCGTGACAAGAAATTGGCCTCGTCCCGAAATCAACCACAAATTTTTTTTTCCGAGCTGAAATCGCGCTCCCGTCGTACCTTTCGAGGTACCGGAAGGAGCCCTCGTCTCCGTACACCAGGTAGGTACACGTATAACGCGGGGGAAAAAAAACGGACGAAAATAGTTTCAGCGGAAATCCAATTCGAACGTCGACCAACGACAATGGCAGAGATGTGTGCGACGCCTCCCATATAGGTAGGTACGCTTCCACGGGACCATCGCGATATCATTGCGAAACCGGCGTGTATCACGGTTCGCTTGCCGAGGCTGTTGCGTGCCAACACGCTCGCCTCTCCCGTACCGGCACAGCATAGCAGTCGGGCGCATAAACCTCGCGGCGGTGGTGATCGCCCGCCCCCTCGTCCGACGAGGGAACCCGGGAAGCGCGGGGCGCGCGTATACGCTTCGCAATTAAATATAAAACGGGGACTCGTACAATTTCCCCGCGGCTACATTCCGCGGGTCGGGGGTTAAGTGGATCGGGTGCCCCGGGTAATTGGCGATAATTACGCGAGATGCCGGAGATCCCTGCCGATCGATCGATCGAGCGACGACAATGGGCGCGCCTGTCGATAGACTTCCCAGGTGACGACACGAGGTGGCCCCTCGCGTTGCCCTTGCTCCCCCGGTCGATATCACTCGAGAGACGACCCGAGACGATCCTTGTGGATCGATTTCAGATCTCGATCGGCGATAGGCGCGAGTCCGCGGATTTCTCGCTTCGGATTTGTATACGCATCGCGCGAAGCGGGAACGGCGTGTAGGTATAGCGGTCCGGATCGGCGAGACCGTCGAACGGTTTCGTTTAATTGGATTGGGATAAGGAATGGAGGAGGAGACGAAAAAATTTAACCAGCCTTACGTTCGTCGATCGGCTCTTATCTCGTGCGATGTATCAGCGACAAGTGTTGTTGGGATTTCGGGTCGCGACGTACGGAAATCGTTTCGCTCTGCAGTTTTATCGTATTTCCGATTACAAGGCGAAGGGAGAATTCGTTGAATCTCCAACGCGATTCTCGGAGAGCGGATTTGAACGGTCCTTGCCGTCGCTATTTTCACCGCAATCGAAGAGATCGAGTAGGCGCGCGGGTATATGGATCTCCCGTCGCGCATCTCGCGCGGCCCGCCGCACAGCCGCACTCGGTTTCCTCGCGGTTAACCGTGATATTCCTCGAACTAAGAGCCGCGTCTTTACGACGCTCCGCTCCAGTTTCCCGGCGGCCGGACGCTGCTGCAGCGATTAGTTCTCGTCCGTGCGCGCCGCGGAATACAAAGGACGATTTATCGACGCCGATTAGAATTATCCGTTCTCGCGTTACGCGCCGCGCGGTCCCGGGACCGCTCGCGGATGGGTGCGCGCGCGCGCGCGCGCGCGCCGCTTGCTCGACGATCGCGCACCCACTTCCGCCGCGGATCGGAGTCGATTTCTCTCGCGGGAAATGATATTCCGGACCCCGACGATTCGTTTCGGAATTGACCTTATTTTCGCGACTAGTTCGCTAAGCTTATCGCGTGGGATGCTGCGCGGCGCGAGGAGTAGCGGTAGCGCTCGTGCGAATCGGTGATTTAATATAAAGGAAGATAATCTCTCTGGCACGGTTTCGGTGCGCTAATTTCGGGAATCTCTCTTCCTTTTCGGTAAGCGTTCGCGATCGACGGTGGCTGTGCGATTCTCGTAGGTTTGTCAAGCCTGCTGTACGAGGTATCACTGAGACAAAAATTGCTAGTGCCGAGAAAATATTTCTTCACGGAGAGAAAAAACGGTAGATTTGACTAAATTGGCGGTCACGAGCGAGGAAACGCCGATCTAGTTACCTACTTGAATTAAATAATTTGGTAACAATGATTACAATCTTTTTAACGAAAACATAAGCTGTAGTCACAATTTTAGTAAATTATCAGTTCAAGTAATTAATCAATCAAATCTACTACATTTTTTCCCACTGTTGAATCAAAGACATATATGATCTTACCAATTTTTAAGAATACAGATTCTTGATCGAAGAATATATTGTATTCTTAATTCAAGAATACCGTCGTGGGAATAGGAACTTCTGCGCAAAAATAAAAGCATTACTCGAGCCTATCAAATACTTTATTGCACCAAGAAAGCCATGATTGGATCCTGAAATTATATTGTTTTTCATTGAAAAAGAAAAAAAAATCCTTTTTTCGATATCAGCAATTGTTCCTAATACAGGATAAAAGAGAGCACGTTAAAAAAAAACTCCGTAAGTCTATGAGTACGTCAACATACGCGATGCACCGCACGCGGCACGCACGTCCGAACTGCCGAGCGTAACTCTTAATTCGATTGACGCCTGAGAAGAACCGGATTTTCTAGCTGTGCGTCGGCTCGGATACCGAGCGCGAGACAGATATCGCCTTCTCGTCCGCGAGAATTCACCTAGAAGGTGCCCTACGGTACTCCGGGGACGTGAATCATTTCCGTAATTGCCGCCGCTTTGATTTATAGAACCGGAGCGGATCACCCCGAAGCATTAACAAGGTCGGCGCGACCGGACGGTAAACGACGATGCTTTGAATTCTTACCACGGCGGAAAGAATGTCCTTTGATGTGTTTGCAAATTAATTCAAACCTTCAATTTATTTCACAGGTATCACATTGATTTCAATATGTGGGAAGAAAATTGACTTGAGCGCTGCTTCTCTTTCATAGGCATACATATACATGCAGCGAAATCTTCCATTTTCCGAGGGAGAGGAACTGATCTCGCGCTACTTCGGTTGACCCCCGACAACCAGGAATCGCTACAGTAGTCGAGGGCCAACTCGGGTGCTAGAAAACCACCTGATTTCGCGACAAATTCAGTACTACTGATCCAAATTATCACACCGGAAGAGCGCACCGCGTACAGTTATGCACGTCGATAAGCCTTTCCAACGCGAAGCTCTCCGTTGTGTAAGATGATTCACGGGGCATTAACTCGAGCTATACAGTCGGTTAATACACGTTCGGACGTATAGCTATGATTCTTTGCACGGCTACTTAATGGACAGAAGGGAATTCCAATCAAACGTCCCGTTTATCTGTAGCATATTTATCTACGGACATAAACGCTCTCATAGAAAGCCATACTAATTGGACGAACGTAGGTACCTCGAACGAACGTTCTATGTATGCCGAGCAGGTGGGGAAGGGGCGGCCGAGTTTCGTTACAAGAAACCGCCGCGGAACGAGGAAGACGATTTTCGACGTACGCAGGTGGTCCGTGCGCCGGTTCGTACTCGCCGAATAAAACGGGCAAGAAATCGCCGCTCGTTTTGTTCTCCGCGAGGCGCGTTTCTTTGGGCGGCGAAATTCCGTAAGATGGTCCCGATTAAATTACTTCTGCCGATTAATTAAGAACGGGGACGTCCGAACGTTCGACCCCAGTTTTACGTCTTATCGGGGGAGGCGATCTCTCGTGAGATGTGCTCCGAAAATGTGCGATACGCCGTTGCACGGCGGCTCGAATCTTTTGCGCGCACACCTATCGCGGGGTGGTTGCATATCGGAAGGCGCGCGAACGCAGCGTTCGACCGCGTTACTAGCGCGCGAGTACAAATTCCGCGTAAACGAGGAGCGAATTCGTTGATAAAAGTATGGAGAACTCGTGTGGGAACATTACCCGCGACACGTTGTATCCTATGATTACCAAAAACGTTCGAACCTTGTTTCACCTCGTTAATAGATTACACGGGCCGGTAACTGACCTACATTAAACTGGTCGAGGGGGATCGAGAGGTCATTTTTGTAAGAAGTACATTTTACATCCAGCCCTCGAGAACTCGGCCGCATTCGACACTGTCCTGCACCCACTGTTGCATGAACCGTTAATGCAGCCTCCTTACCGGTCCACGCAATAAAGTACAATATCGGGCATAAATATGCCGTCCCCTCGAGCGGTAAGAGTCGCGGAGCATTCTAGGCTACTGGGTTCCATCGGAGAAACAGTATTTTTGCATCGCACTGTACTTCTCCGCAATTTTTCATTATATTTATTTGCAGCGGATTTATTTGCTGCGTTCGTTATTCTCCCTTTAACTTATTGTCGGTCCAACAGCTGTTGCGGCTGGACGTGTAAAAATGCCTATGCATGGTTTCAAACGGAATGCGTACTCGATAGATATTCAATTAGCGATACTTGAAACTTGATTGAATTTGCGTCCAAAAAAATCATGATCAACATTTTTTGAACGAAACATTTTTTGAGTATCTGAGTCAGAGTTGGGAATGGATTTTTCAAAATTACATTTCCAGGATAACATATTGCACGCCAAACAATCGTAAAGAATTATTTCCGATCCGAAACAACTCTGTAATAATTCTTCGCGATTGCTTGTGCTATTAAAATTTTTTTTATTCTCATTAAAACTGTAATACTTGACTTAAATATATGTATACCTATAGGTACATACTACATATATACTATAATAAGCTATATGGAAA
The DNA here is from genome assembly GCA_963678675.1 of Xiphydria camelus. NCBI lineage: Eukaryota > Metazoa > Arthropoda > Insecta > Hymenoptera > Xiphydriidae > Xiphydria > Xiphydria camelus. Next base: position 27,677,298 of record OY783198.1, read on the forward strand.
TACTTATCTCAATCGCAAAAATTGAATTCAAATTATACTACTGCGTCATCCAACAGCTTGTAACGCCTGCAGAGCCGCAATCGGACGAATCATAGACCACGCACGACCGACGGAGTAGATCATCTCTCCGATGTATCTCTGATTAGTATGCCTGCAGATGCTGCAGATCGCGTAGGTTCACACGGGGTACCGCGTAATAAAAAGTAACCTCTCTCTTTCTCAGTGAAGTGATGAGAAATCTGCAGTGAAATGTGGTAAGTTTGTCATAATTAATCCATTTAAACTTCATTCGTTCCTTTAATCTCCGTATTGTTTACAAACACGACGCGGACATAACCTCTAACCGCAAATTCTTACAATCGATAACGGCTTGAAGTACAGCATTTGAAAAACTGCAAAGCAAGATTACGCGTAATGTAACGTTTTCTGAAGCAAACTGTACATTGAAGAATAATTATTCCTTCACGAAACCGTGTGCTGTCGTTTTTTAATAATGGAATATCAATTGACATTTAACCTATAAATATTTAGCGTAAACGGAATTTCTTAGATGGCGATTTAAAAATGTCGTACTAAATCGTAAAACATTAATAAATGTAGCGTGATGTCGATATTGACAAGGCGTTAAAGGATGGCATTCCTCGTTAACAAGAATATTTGCGTTTCTTTCGAAGATGTGGAAGCTACGCGATGGCACGATGGTCGACAGTACTGTCGGGGTTATTTCTGGCCCTTTCGATGGTCCTGTCTCTCGGGAAACTTCTGATGCTGGCCACAGGAAATGGCAACAACAAAGATATTTCCGAGGCTGATCAGTGGCTCACCGAAATTGGGCTTAGCAAATACCGACGACTCTTCAGGGAGAGAGGTATGGAACTACGAAGTTACGTTGTACACGTTCGACCGATGATTCTATAATATAATTAATACATCAGGACTCGTCTTTGATCATATATAATTTGTCACTCTTTTTTTTTAATATCATTGGATTTGTTACATTACTGTTCTACTGTTACACAGTTAGCTTCATCTCTATGGCAATCACGGAATTCTGAGAAATTTGGAATTATAAGGGAATTTAATAAGTTACAGAAAAATCAGAAAATTTAAAGAATTTAGAAAAATTCCTACAATTATAATTTTACCTTAACATTTTGCAAAAAGAAATAGTTTTAGATTTATCCCATGTTTTTTTTTACTGATTCCAAAAATTGTATACGTATCTTTATAAATTTCTTCTATCCCGAATGTGACTTCAAAAAGCTCATACTGGAGCTATGTAATCTGCATTGCGGTGTGCACTAAAAAAAACCCCAAAAACATTCCCGACTAAACTGCGTAAACCAGAAATACCTATAAACTTGCACGCCTCCCTGTTAATACATTCGTCTACATCACTCAGTCTTATCAACGATGAAATAGAGTCGCTAACGAGCATTTCGCTATCCAGATGCACGATTTGGCGACTGTCCAAATCGTGACCATGAAAATATCGGATGTTATCGATCGGTCGTTAACTTATCGCCCTTCCCACAGCTCGTGAAGTACTCTTCCCAGCCCCTACTGAATTTTCACACTGTCGCTCTTGCGCGACGCTCGGTATGATGAGGTCTCAAATGAAAGGATAGGAAGGATTTGCAACAATTGCACGTCTGCTTTTAATCCTCCTTCTAATCGCGAACTTAACGTACGGATGGAAGGATAATCGTTTAGTGACCACTTGGATCGTCCTAAAGGAAAATCGGAGCATGTGCGCCTTTCGCGTACCATGTACTCGTACATATATCCTTGGCGCGGTAGAGGAAGGGTTCGGGGGTGTCAGCTGCGGCAATGTCACTGCGCTCTGTTTGCACTCGAAGTGGAGGTGGTCATGCGCGCGCGCACACGCATGTGCATTATCGGTGTGTAGATACCCGAGCGCTGGATATGCGGCAGCGAAATATCAGTTCCACAATTCCCCATCGTTGATTAATTATTATAAAGTCACATTATGTCGCTCGCATTAAACATCGATCCGTATAATTATCGACGAAGCATCGGTCGTCCCGCAAACCCCGTTCAAAAGTCGACTGTCAAATTGTACGCGTATAGCGGAGAATTTTTCTTCTTTCAAGCGATACTCCTTAAAAGAAGCTCACGAAAGCTTTTTTCGCCCGTTTTCTTTTTCACTTTCACAAATCCGTTCACCGGACGTACACGCGTGTGTGACAGCAGTTTCATATAAATAGAGTACGTGCCGAAAGAGGAGCAGGGGGGAGGATAGCCGCGGCTTGGTGGGGATAAGGGGAGTTTGGCTGTGTAATCACATATCGTACGCAGTCGACTGCCGTGACTCCGCGTAAGCGGATCGCAGTTTCTTCTTGGTGTTCGATATTAAGCAAATCCAGTATGCCCGTTGGAAAACGGCGCTCTCGCGAAATTGCTGTCCTCTTTTACATCGTTAGCCAATCTGTGATATCCAGAAACAAAAATCTGCCGATAAAGAGCCTCTGACACACTGGCGCCGTGACCTCCAGTGCTTAGTACAAGACCGCCTTACACCGTAGACGTTTCGCAAAATCGATAACCTACATTCTTATGCCCCGTAAAAAATCGATCGGTTCCTCAGACCCTCGCGTATATCGCATGTAAGTTAACACAGAGATATCAATGCGTGAAATTTTCGGACATTTTTCCGCTGCTTGCGGACGAGTCGGCCGCGTCCAAAATTGGTATAATTCGCGTGTTAACGAATTCTAAAATTTCTCTTTCGAAATCTGTTGGAGCTAACGAAGAGAGACGAGCGTGAAACGTAAAGATTCGGTATTCGTCTCTTTCATTATTTCGACTTTCATTCGTTTGTTTTCAAACGGAATAATCATTTTTGAGGCAGCGCGTGATATTTCCCGACGAGTCAAAGTGGAGTCAAACCGACGTTTATAAACCACCTTTTTTTTATCCTATAAGAGAGGTCAAAATTTCACGCGCCATCACATGTACCTATGTAACGCAGATGTGTCCTTGCTTCTCCATCCGGCAGATCGTTAACACGAATGTCGTGAGACGAGGATATTTCGCGGAAAGGGTCAAGAGTTTACCCTCCGAATCGATATTTGCCTTTATGTGCATTCTCCTCCTCGCGTTATAGGTACGCGTTGCTATTGAGAACAAATTAGTTTTGCAATCCTCGATAGAATGTTTTTTACCCATGAAATTCACCTATAAATAAATCGATCCATTTTTAAAGTCGTTCAATATCAAAAACACGCATTTTAACGCCAGTACCCACTTATTAAAAATCGGCTGGCCACTCTGATGATTCTTTTTTAAAATTATTTTCACGTTTGCCACATCCATGCACTTAAACCGCTTAAGCGATCTTAACGATGCTTATATGTTAATTCGTCTTCGGTCAGACTGCCGCGTTCTTATAATATGAGATTCCGAGCACGCTTCGCTCCCCTGCGGACTGTCACACACCACCACGACAAAAGACCAAGCCACACGCACATCACCCACCGTGTTGCGATGCTAGAATTGATTTTTTCTTGCGATAAACCGCGTGAAACAAAAGCCCCTTCAGATCTGCCAGAATTCGCGCTGCGATAGAAGAGCTAATGATACTTCAAAGTAATTATGGACTTCGATATTTTTAGGAGCGGTGATAGTAGAATATCAACTGCGGCGCTTTTCTAGTGCCATAATCATCAACTGCCGCGTATGGCATTGTTGCTCCGTATTAGAAGCGGGAATTTATGACTATTGCAAAACAAATGAAACTAGCATTTTAAAAATCACACTCTCGGCTATTTGTTGCATCCGTACCGCTTGACCGAGTTCAACCGAACGATCCACCGTTCGTGACTCTAAACGTAAACGCATAAGTGCAGCGTTAACTTCGTTACGCGTTCATTTCCATGTCTAAGCGCGGATTAGCCTGGTGATCGTTGCCTTATAAGCGCGTGTAAATAGGCTTGCTCTTCGAGGGAATTATGACTCCGAAGAATCGAGACGATTAAATTCGTTGGAACGCGCGAAAGCTCTTTGGAGGAATCCCTTTTCTGCGGCGGCAGAAATTAACGAATGAAACGCGTTAAAATCGAACGCGGATAGCGACGAATGCGTGAAATTCGGGGCGTAAAGAAGATGTATCGTCGCTCGTGGGGAAGTTTAACAAATTGAAAGTTAAGATCCCTGACGCGATGCCGGACGAAAATTTGAGAAATTGCGATGGCCAAGGGGATAAGGATCTCTTCGCCGACGAAATCTCCTCCATCGGCATGTCGTTACGGCCAAGCGGGAGCGCTTCTTCCGGTGAGTCCTCACCGCTTGCGCTTACATCTCAAACAAATTATCTCTCAACAAAATTCTTTATCGATCCTATGCTGATATCTCTTGCACTCAATTCGTTTCCATTTGTGACACAATAAAATCCAATGTATTGTGGTAGCTTTTTTTATCGACTTTTAAATATTTTTATCATTACAATTGAATAAAGAATATTATTTAAGCGCAATATGCATATAACGCAATGTGCGGTAATGAATTACATTTTTCGTGTAAAATGTAATGTCAACAAATATTATCCCACGAGTAGTGTAATTTTCACTTGCTTTCTCCTTACCTCTTCCAATTTAACCAGGTCCTAATTCTAAAAGCAGCGACTCCAGCACTTTACCATTTTCAAGTCCGTCGCGCTCGTTCCGAACTACGCACTGCAGGAGCGCGTTTCGCTCGTTTGTACATTGCGACGAAATCATGGCAAACGAGTCCGAGGATCCCAATGCACTTCGCAATTGATCGAATAAATTCAGAAGAACGCACTGCTTCATCTGAACTTCCGTGGAAGCTTCGTCTACGAGACAAAACGCCAGGGCATTGTCCAGCCAGCGTTCCTGATCCTTCGTATTGTCGAGATAATTAATTCCGCGATCCGTCAAGATGCTGAACAGCTGAAACATTTTCGAAATTGGAGACAAATTATTGTGTGGAAATTGTATTCGATCGGGCTGTTGGAAGATTCGATTCACGATTATATCGATACAAACACTCTAAGCACCTTTGCACGACACGCAAGACCCAAAGGATTTCCTTGAAGACGAATTTTGTAGAGGTTTTGCAAGTATCGAAGATTGCTCGGTTCTATGCAGGTCAATTGATTGTCACGCAGATCCAGCATCCACAGATTCGACATCTTCGGGTAGACACTTTCGTCGATTTTCGTAATTACATTGAAAGATAGGTCGAGCTCTTGCAAGGACTCGAGATCGTTGTACCACTCGGACGAAACGTTGGAGATATTGTTATTGGAGAGTTTTAATTTTCTCAAATTTGTCAAGCCACTGAAAGCCTGCGGATGTATGTTCCTTATGCCGCAGGCGTGAAGATTCAGTGCCTTGAGATTCTCGCGGAATAAATCGAAGGCGAGTTGCGGGAGAGTCGGTATATTCGATTGAGAGATAACTATCGCGGAAATCGAAGAATTGCCTCTCGCAATTATATCTGCGAGACTGGTATTCGAGCACTTCAACCAATATCCTTCATCTGAAAACCGATAAAGTAATCTATCGTTATTTCAAATGTAGTCAAATGCACATTTGTACGTAATTTTAAAGGAGATGAAATAATATTTGTGGTCGTAAGTGAAAGCGAGACGCTATTCTTACTGTTATAATTGCTCAGGGAACACGACGCGGTAGAAACGTCGATGAAACTTAGAATACAGATGATTTTTACCAGCCACAATGTTCGATGCATCGTGGACGATGAATGACTGAATACGTAGCATCCAGCTTATCACAAATTCCCGAGTAGACGCGAAGCTGGACGTGATAACTGCCAATCTTTAAGGGACATCCGCCTTTGCACAGATACATTATCATTTCATGAAATACTACAAAAACTGTTACGTAAAATATTTGCGTGATTTAGCTTTAGAACGCAGTTTTTTTTTATGAAAGGTATACAAATACTTGAGATTTTTCATTTTATTTCGGTTTTGAAAATAATTCGTTCCGACATAATCAATCATTGCAAAGACAAGAGCGCCTTACGCGATAGATACCATCGCATCTCGGATGAAGAGAAAGCGAATGTGACGTTCAGAATGTAATATTGCGTTTATCCTGTTATCTGCACACTGAGCCGCATTTGAAGTCGATAAGACTGTATTTTCATCTGTCGTCAGGTATCTCCAGTCTGGCGAGTTGCGGAGAAGTAGTCGAGACGTTACCTGAGCTGCCTGCTCAGGATGAGGAGCGTCTCCAGCGGGCAGCACGAATGCTGCAACAGCGGCTCATTTTACGGCAGTGGCTAGCAGATCATAATCTTCACAACCACTATCAAAAGTAATATAACGCTATGGGTACAATAAACACGGCGAACCGCAGTCATGCTGTTTCGCGAACAAATCTGATGTATTATAAAACTCTACATTATTTTCACTTTCGAACGACGTTTTTTTTTTTCAATATCATTACACATCCGCATTGCAAAAACCTACGTATATTATATTTTTTCCTTCGCAGACTCTTACAGATGGAAGTGGTGTCTTTAGAAGACGTTTACTGGGTAGAAGACAATGCAACGCGCCCAATTCTCGGAAAAGACTTGGGCCGGTGGAAGGATGCCCGACAATCGTTGCCAACCTCTAAGGAGGATTTAGCTGTCTTGAAGGCAGATCTTTGGAGCTCCGTTGTAAAAAATAGCCAGCATCAAGACGCTTGGACTTGGGGTATAAATTTTTGCGCATACAAATTTTGGATGGGTCTCTCGTCGCAAATATTGAATAACGAATTTGCATTCAAGGTGGAATGTTGGTCGTTTCCGTGTCAGTGGCTGGCTTGGTAACCCTAGCAGCTATGACACAGCCATCCTTAGCTCCCAAAGCAAAGCATTCGCTCTTGCAGTACGTTACTGGAAAATACCTATTACCAAGCAATTGCCGTGTTCATTTTGAATGGGAGGGACCGCAGCTCGTAGGAGGAACAATGACATTCACCGTGAAAGTACGTGTAACAATTACTCGCGAATAAATAAGATACCTAGCGTTAGCTGACGAGGATGAGCGAGCATTCAATAGTCACCAAACTAGTCCAAATTGGCCAGCGATATCAAGAAATAATAATATTTGGCATTTATAGTTTTATCAGCGAAATGGCCAGCCTTATCCCATATGTGACAAGGACAATCTGATCGTGGAAGTCACGGAAGGTACTCGAAGGGTGGCAACTCTTATAGAACTGGGAGGAACAGATCCGCAAGCTGCAAACACCGCAGTTGTCAAGTTTACGGTTCGCCATGCGGGAAAATATCGTATTGCGGTACTCATCGGTACATGCCACGTCCACGGCAGTCCCTTCACGAAGACCTTTCATCCCGGTATGAAATTATTGTACTTCGCGCTTAATCGTACTTTATCTCCTACAAGCATTCTCACGAATAACATCGAATTTTGAAGCATTATTTCCACCGCAGGACCCCCAGATCCAAATAAAACGAGATTTGTCCGGCAAAGCTCAACGGTAGTATGTACTGCGGGAATTCCACATTCCATGACGATTGAACCGCGTGACGAGTATGACAATCTTTGTGCTTTTGGACAAAACGACGATCCGACGAAAGGGTATGATGTGACTATATCTCAGGCAAGTGTACAAGCGATACATTTATTTCGGAGCGAGGTAAGTGTGCCTATTATAACTCACCTGATTTGACCTTTGCCTATCATGCCTGACAGTGAGAGTCCGGGGCCAATTCATGTGAGCAATATTAAACACACTTACCGTACGTACGATTATTTCGTCAGAATCTTCAGTTGTCAAACGTGTCATTATATTGTTACAGATTGGTAATTTACTGGAAAAAGTATCGACCGTGGATTGTAATGTTCAATTGACATACGACTCTCCAAAGCAAAGAATCCGATTGGGAGTTACGTTTCAAAAAGGTGGATGTTACCGTGCCACCGTCAGTCTAGCTGGTCTGCAACTGCATAACGGAGATTTCGACATCATAGTACTCGAAGGTGAACAACGTCCTGCTGTGCAATTTTGTGTTAATAGTGGGCATTCTTTTCATTTGTTGAATATCTGCTGAAAAACAGGTTCCGTCTCAAGAATGGTCTATAATAATGTTGCCTCCAAAGATCCGGACATTTGTTACGCCGCAAAATTACTAGGAATGCAAGGAGAGCGCTTTTCAAAACCGAAAAAAGTCTTCTGCTTTATCTCGCCAAAACAACTGACGATCAAGGAATACTTACTCCGATTCATACCAAAGCGTCTCGTCACTTTCAGACTTTGTCCATCGACTAAGGTAAACCTGTCCATGGTGTGTAAACGTTATGATTTCTTTTTATTTCTGAATTATTCATCACCACTGAATATTATATCTATCGTTAACACGTTTCGACGTACTGATTTGTTCATTGTCACATTTGCAGTTTCACTTTGGGTGTTTGCGTTCAAACAATCCATTCGAAGGCTACGATTCACTTTCAATTGACGACGGCTGTCAACCTCCTGTGGAACTAATCTCTCCGTACCGCGACGTAATCGCCGCAACGTTCACATTATTTCTTTTGAAAAATATAGGTGGTAGCGAAACGTTTGTGGATAAGCAGGACTTCTTCTATCACGAAGTACGAAAACACCATCAGAAGCATTATCATGAGAAACTGTCCATAAAAGTTCAAAGAGATAAACTGCTGGAATCGGTAAGTCATGCGTCAAGGAGATGAATAATAATAACAGTAATAACACTAATTAATTTTACGTTAACTTAGTCCATGAAAGCTACCAGCGGATTTTCGGTGAATGAGTGGTGCCGAAATTTTGAAATTGCATTTCAAGGTGAAGAAGGTAAGGAAGCCTACGAAATGGAATTATTATTAACACCGTCGTAATTTATCAGATTTATTCAAATTGTGACTCGCGTTTAGGTGTGGATTGGGGTGGAGTACGGCGGGAATGGTTCGAAGTTATTTGCGCATCTTTATTCGATCCCGGCAATGGTTTATTCACCTCGCTGGGTGAATCGCAGCAGGCTCTGGTTCATCCGAATAACAGACGTCCACCGCATTTAAAATTGAAGCATTTCGAATTTGCTGGTCGAATCGTAGGCAAATGCCTCTACGAGTCGGCACTCGGGGGTTCCTACCGGCAACTCGTTCGCGCTAGATTTACACGATCATTTCTTGCACAAATCATCGGCCTCAGAGTCCATTACAAGGTAAATCAGCATTGACTAATCGCTATAATTATAAGATGAATTCATCTCACATTCATACTTTATACGTTTATCCAGTATTTCGAGCAAGACGACCCCGATTTGTACTTAAGTAAGGTGAAATATATTCTCGAAAATGACGTAGAAGATATGGAATTGTATTTTGTTGAAGAAGAATACGATAAGGATGGACAGTTGTTAAAGGTAATTGTGTTTCAAGTCAAGTTAAATACTATTTATTCGCAACTGTTTTCAGTACGCTTTGAACTGTTTTTATAGGTAGCGGAACTAGTTCCAGGAGGTAGCAAAATACGCGTAACCAATGACACGAAGCTCCGATATTTGGATGCACTTGCTCAATATAGACTCGCTACTTCCGTTCGCAATGAGGTTGATCATTTTCTACGTGGCCTCAATGAACTCATACCAGACAACCTATTGGGAATCTTCGACGAAAATGAACTGGAGGTACACCACCTTGCTCCACATTTAATGTAGCGTCAACGTAATATGAGTAATTGAAGTTCTGAATCGTCTAATGAATAACTCAAATACGCGTGCACAGCTCTTGCTGTGTGGAACTGGTGAATACAACGCAGCGGATCTGCGTGCTCATCATATAGCGAATGGAAATTCGCCCGAATTCCTTCGGGTTCTCGACTGGTTCTGGACTGCTGTGAGTAACTTTACGCAAGAAGAGATGGCCCGTCTGCTTCAGTTTACAACTGGGTGTTCGCAACTACCTTCTGGCGGATTTCAACAACTGAGTCCACATTTTCAAATCACAGCAGCACCGACCTTTGCCAACTTGCCTACTGCTCATACTTGGTGCGTGTTTACGGGTTCGATTGATCGAAATCAATTGGGAAGGTGTGTAAACGATAACATTTCTATGAGAATTTGCTCTCCTCCTTTCCAGTTTCAATCAACTCTGCTTGCCGGACTACGAATGTTACGACCACTTTGAACGTGCTTTGCTGTTAGCGATCAGTGAGGGAACTGAGGGATTCGGCATGGGTTGACGAAGAGAGTATAAATTTCGCAATAATTTCTCTAGTCTCCAGCTGTATTAATACCTGCTGGTAAATTTAATGTTTCGCTTATGTACTTAATTAATTTTAATATCAAAATACTTGTAATACTTTTTTGAGAATAATTGTGTAACAGCCCGCCCAAGAATTGATAAGAAACACTTTTAATCGTGCGAATTTCTCCTCAATTTTATACTACGCGGGAACTTTATACTTGCTTTTTACCAACACACCTACGAAATGTTATTACACGTATGTGTGTATACTATTTGACTTCTTTGGAAAGTTTATTTTCTACTTCGTCTAATCAAATCCTAGATATTTCGTTCTACAAAAACGGTATACATTATGTGTAACTGTAATATATTGACGAAGAGTGTAGGTATACTTGCGGGTAGTTTTGCAGTAATAGGTACATAGATTTTCGATTTTGTCAGTATTCATCGGAGCAGAACATTCAGCGCAGCTAGGGGATTTTTATAATTCATTTTCACCTGTACGACGAGATCATTCCTTAACTAAAATAGGAGTAGCAATACTCATTAAACATAATACTCAGTCCTTATGCTGAAAACCTATCGATAACAGATGTGATCAGACATTTACATTTGCGTCAATTGTCAACCATAATAAGAAAAAGTTGGATTTTAACGACGCTAGGCATACATGTAGAACAATTGTCGATATTACTCTGTAGTCATAGATAGATATACACTGCTGGGGGGCGGTACCTAATTTTTCAAGGTCACTGTCGTATCCGAAATGAAGTAAAAGTTATGTAAATATATAGATTTCGTGTGATAGTAAAAAAAGAGTACTCCATAAAACTTATTTATAAAACTGCATAACTACATTTTGAAAATGTATTTCTACAACTCGTCTCTGACCACTATTTAATTCTATCTTGCGGTAGAAGTGATAAAATTTTGTTTAGTTTAATAAAACATCTTTATTTGAAAGAATATCGCTTTTCCGTCATTTCTAGCATTTCAACTCAGGCTACCCCATTGGTATATTAAATATAAAAATAATATAAATTAAGTATATAGCTGTAATAACAGTTCTTTCCTCGCTCGCACTTAATAATTTTATACGGCTTTATCAATGATTTTTGCATTGATCCATTGAGAATCCTTACTCGATACCGCCCGTGTGGTCTTGCATTTCCGCGACGTGCATATTTAAAACTCGTAAATAGAACTGAACGACCGGGAGTGGCACGAGAGTTCACTTGTGCGACGTGTCACCCTGGTCGTTGTTCATACAAAAAATTAGAGCTGTAGCAGTGAAAAGCTTCACAGCAACCGCACAGTGAGAGTTCCATTAAAAGCTACAAGTCTTTTTATCTTCCCTTTTCGAGTCTGAAACGTAGTATTCGCACTTTGTTGTAATGGTTGTGTGCCGAGTAATACGTAATTAGAGTAATCAATGTCGATAATACCTAAGTTGGCAGCGGTGCTCCTGTATTAGATAGAAAAGATAAGGTGCGCAAAATGGCACGCGGCGCACGTACGACACTTCCGGCAATTTGCAAAACGCGACTACTCCATCCTCCCTCCTGTGACTGACGAGCGAGTCGTTCCCTCAAATCGTTCAATTCCACTCTGGCAATGTAAAATTTCATAAGTACACACGAATAGGTATATGTAGATCGATCATTCGTTCGCTTACAATTGCGAATTGTACATCGATTCGAGGCGCCTCAATGCAGCTTCGCGATCAGAAAGCTGGCTTTTCAAATCAGCGACACGCAAACTTAAAGTTTGTTCCGCCTTTCCGCTCGATAACAGTCGTTCTTCCAATTTTAACTTGTGTTCCTCCTTCAGCTTCATTTCCCTAAGCGCAGTTATTCACACGTGTTAGAGTACCGCGAATTTCCGCGCAATTGGAAAACTTTCAGCCAGCTTCAAAGTACTTGAAATATCGTTGCGCTTCTTCTTTAGAGAACGCGACTAAATCAATCTGAGCTGCTAATTTGATTCCCAGATCCTTAATGGTATTCTCAGCTCTATCGACCCGAGCACCACGTTCCGAAGCTAATTCTTCGCTCATCGTTACCTAGATCGGTAAAATGAATGTCGCCTTCATTCGGTTAGGTACTCGCAGCGGACTTGGGATTGATTTTTGAATGAGATTCGATAAGCTTTGACAATTATTTGTAGTAGACTAAATTTGCGGTTATAACAAATATTCTGATATGTTGTTAAAGTTCCATAGAAGTGTTCTATACGTTTCAGAGTGAGCAACCGGCCAGCGTGGCAAGCACTATTGATCTCCCTTTCCAGAAGGGAAGAAGTATTGTGTAACATTGAGTCACGGCTAAACTATTATCGAGTGACTCACTCCCTTGGGCACCACCCTCTAGCCCAGCATTGCTCCGAACTATGCGGCAAACCTTCTCTGACATAGCTCTTTTAGCGAAAAACTCGACTGCTCGAGTAGATACTCGAGAAATCAGTCGACCCGGCCCCAAGAAATTTTATTACTCACGCGCTTACCTACTAAATACTAAAAAACGCGTTTACCTTTCGAAAGAAAATTATATGAAGTTAGTCAGACCTTATCTAAAAGAATCTTCTTGTCCTCCCTCAATTTCAACAACTTCTCTCGATCCCTAGTCATTTGGACGTCCAAAGCGTGTAACTGAGTTTGAGCAGTCAACAGTTCGTTTCGCAAATTCTCCATCGTCATTGTTCTTTCCTCTGATAATTCTCTGAAATGTTTCGTTTCATTTTCTAGCACTTCCTTTTCCTGTAAAACGTTTAACGTAGCATATCTCCCGACTAATGAAAAAGAAAAAATTGAGTAATTGTCTACCAAGTGTCCCAGAATATACACCGGAGCGCTTAATATAAGGGTTGTTTGATTGTAGGAGCGGCTATGCGCTAATCTCGATGACCCCGAAGGACTTTCGACTGCCGGAATGGGAGTCATCAGAGCTGCCCTTACGATTCGATAATCCTTTTTCTCGGGTGTTTATTTCGGAACAGCTGGTATCGCCAAAATTCCTTACAGTCTTAAAAGTATCTCGTTCTCGCGATACGTCTTCTAACTGTAGCTTGACCCGATTCGTTTCCGCCGTTAACTTGCCAACGCGATTATTCTCCGTATCCAGCAATCGACGAAGCACTACGATCTGAATGTGTAAATGTCCCATCTGCTGCCTTAATCGTTCTATAGTTTCTTGCAGGTGGGCAATCTCCTCGCGTCGTCGACGCCACGCGTTCACCACCAGGACATGACAAACCAATCCTGCGGCCTTACGCGTGTTCTGAAGCTGCAAGTCCAAATCTCCACCCTTTGATCTCTCTATCCACATGCCTACTCCGACACCGCTGTCGGACATTGCTCCATCACCCAGAGGTACCACAGTTCTTTCGTTAACTTCTTCCAGTTGCGCCAAAGCTGCAGTGCTGTTCGACCTTAGGAAACAGAGGGAAAAGTAAAAGTACCTTTAATAACTCTCTCTTCCATTCATATTGAAATTCGCTTTTCCCCTGTACGTTAATGGGGTTCGAGCGAGCATATTATTTACGCAGGAATCGTATCGCGCTGTTTTATTCGATCGAAATGCACGACAGAGATACTTGAGTGCGTCCATCCAGAGACTCTGTGGAGCATCAGACCGAGGATCGTAAAAAATGCGATCCGACCGTGGCTCTTTTATTCCGCATATCCTTTTTACTTGCTCGAATGATTTTAGTTTCCGAGGTGAATAATTTGGAAACCAATATTACACGAGAGAGCGTTCTTATTAGCGATCTCACGATTGTAAAGCAAAGTGTAATCGAAACAGTATTACTTTTATAATTTTGCAATTATTACAAGTATCAGCAGCATCGTCAAAATCGGGGGTTGCAATGATTTAAAGAAACACGGAAGATAAATCTCGAGCGCCACGTGAACCCTGCACGAAATAGGTGTACAGATTCGGAGAAGCGGGGGGAGCATAGATTCCTCAACGTAGTTTTTGAGCTGTTGAAATCAACACGACAGTCGGTTACAAAAACAACGAATCGATGCTCTCATTGTGCTTCCACCCTTGACGCCCGGCCCTAAGGCCCGCCGCATATTGAGCCCAGCCCACGCACGGCACACGTACAGCGCACACCCAACCCATCTCGTCCACGTCCACGTTTTTATTCCCTTACCGCATATTGAACCCAGTACTGGCCCACACTAGCAGCTCGCAGCATGGCATCCCTCTTAAAACAAGCTCACGCTGCCCACGATCCAGGAAATCTGTGCGGTGAATACAAACCTCTCCACGCGTGGCTGGCGACAGCCTGGGCTAGCTCTGAGCTGGGTCCAATATGCGCCACTCCATTTGAAATCATGTCTTACAAAGTAACCCACGCGTGTGCTGTACGTGTGCCGTGCGTGGGCTGGGCTCAATATGCGGCGGGCCTAACTCCCTTCTGCCACACTAAGTACACCGAGTACACGAAAGAATATTTTCCGAATTCTTCCGCGGAAAGTACAGTAGGTAAGTATTACTAGGGAGAGTTGTTGCGATCTGTAATAAATCGGATCGGGCGTACCTAAAATCGCGAGTTTCAGAGTCGTTCGACGTTGGAAGTAAATCGATCATAGATAAACTTTTCTTAAAGCGTCGCGTAAAGGGAGTGAAGGCTGAAGATGAACATTCCGAAGCGTCCGGGCAGCTCTTGGTCGTTTTCGTGGATACGCCTCCGATTGCAGCGGCGTTAGTTAATTTGAAGGGGCTTTTGGCCGGACGATAGTACGGGTGTCTCTGACATCTTATCGGAAGTTGCGAATATTGCAGCTTGTTACGTCGTACGCATCGTGCCAAGCTTCTATCGGTACGAGAACCCGGAGCTTCCTCCCTGCACTTCGTTGGATCGTGCAGGGGTGTATCGGTTTTCTGAGCGATTGCTGCTTGTGACATTGCGTTCGTTTGCGATTAAAATTATTGAATGCGAACGATACTAATTGTTTGTACAAATCGTCATGGAAACCGTGACAGGGAAATGAAAGAAGATGGTGTGTATCACCGAATGAAGATCGCTAATGATGATACGCGAGCGCCTGGTCTCATTATTCTCGTCTCATTCCTCAGCGCGACTCCGTAACAAATATCGCGCAGACCGCGGCGTAAGACCCTGTAGCCGAAAATCTAAACTCTACACTCTCTCAAACTCCGTAATATAATTAGCGGAAAGCGGAACAACAGATTTACTTGTAACCTTTTTTCCTGGTCTGCACTGCACCGGGAGTCTAGAGTAAAAAGCTAGCTTTACACGCGGTATAACTATATATACCGTCTGCTGCAATACATATACATCGTATATAAATGTTACCATTATCCCAGTCGAGTGCAGTCCGAAGAAAAAGGGTATTAATCGTAGTGCCGTATCTGCAATTCCGTAATGTGGAACCCCTGTCTATACCATAGCTTTGGCCGGCGCATCTTTGAATCTCCATTTTTCAACCTCCCGCGAAGCTCGACTTCTCCTCTTCCCCTCTTCTTTCGTACCCCCACCACGCCTTACGAAATGCTGAATGAGCATAGTTTCAAACGTAGGTAGGTATACATCGTTAGTTCGTCGTTTGATAGCGTCGAAGCGGAGACTGGCGGAGATCTCTTCACTTTCCAAGCTCTACGCGGGATTGCTCATGTGGCTATCATCGTACATTTATAATTAGATCTCTCATTCCGAGGTCCACCCCTATTGAGCTTTCACAAGTACCGTACGAGATTGTTCAAAGAGAGAAGCAATTTATTGACTTTCAAATATGCGATCGCGAATAGAGACGATCTGCGGGGGCGAGCGATTATAAAAATATGAGCATTTTCGACGATCTAGAAATACCATGTCCCGTTCGTACAGCGTACGTACAAATCGGTAAAAAGTCCTAACGCAGTCCACCGTACGCGTACAAAACAAGAGCGTCAATTTCGAAATTAATGACAACCGAACTTTCCATTCTTGTGCATAGCGAGAATCAAGGTGATCGGGAGAGAGGTCTCCACGACATTGAGGCGCCACGAAACTTCAACGTCCCTGGAGGCACGGTATCACGTGATCCGACGCTACCCAATGGACATAAGAACCTGTTACACTTCCCCGAAAAATGTGTGGTCATCCTCGTAACGTAGTGTGAATACGTACACTACGTCTATGGTCATTCTCGCCTAAAATAATTTCATGATAGTGTTCGTCGGTGCTTCCGAGGGAGGCTTTGGCGGTTTTTCGAGAGTGCGGAGTACCTATCCGTCCGACCCAAACCGCGGCGTCGATTACTGTACCAGCGGTACTGGTATTATAGGCACAGCTCTTATTCTGTGTGTTATAGGTATACAGTCACAACTATCGAACGTACTAGTGTAGTGGCGACGAAGTCGTAAACGGGTTGAACGTAGTTACCACTGTGTACCTAGTCGAGTGCAGCGTCGAATTTACGTGTTTCTTTCGCGTATTTCCACGCGAGTTCTTCGATCGACACACACATGTCGATATTTTGAACCGGGAGTAAAAATGTGAAGTGCTCGCTGTAGAAGCGCGACTGCTTTTGCCGTTTGTGCCCCGGATATACCTACTTCGTGTCGTTCCGAGCTTTTATATGGACGCGGAGCGCTGCTGACTAAGAAAGACCTTGAAGAGAGATCGAGGAAAACTTTTGAGGCAGTGCGTTACGGCGTGCTCCACCATGAGTTCCAAGCAGGCGAGTGCCTCGCATTGTCCTATGATAGTTTAATTATAGCCGGACGGACCGGACCAAGCCTAGGCAGTAGGCTCTCCCAAAATAATGATTGGATCAGCGTTCAGTGCTCTTCGCTTCCCTGCGTGCTTTCCACCGGGTTACTTTTGAGTGCACCTTATTTCTTTGGGGGTTACTCCTAAACAGCTGTCTTCTGCCTTTATCTTATCCCTCGAAATTCGTTTCTCCCAGTAATCCTAACCTCGTTTCGAGCGTATGCGACTCTATCAGGTTTGACCTTGGAAAATGCAGTTTTCCTTCGATTAGGTATATTTATCTAACATACATGCTTTTTAAAATTATTATACGCGTATGGCGTGACTCGTGATTAACATCATTCAGACCGCGTTTCATGTGTGCAGAAAATAATATACGACTATTCTTGTCTATGTATTCTTTATTTGTACATACTCGCCGATGTAAGAGCGAGTGTTACTTTCAACCAAACGTGTACAGCCATCCCTGAGAATATTCCTACATGGTTTTATAGGACGTCAGGCTTTGTTAAATAGCACTTACAATACATTAGATCAAATCTCTTGTTTATTTTTCCTCGTGTGTAATTCTCTTAACTCCATTAGAGAGTACCTGGTATAACACGGACTAAAGATTCGTACCGATATTTTCATACAAACGCGAATTATTTCATTTTATTTTCTCAGTTAGTATTCTATTATCTATAAATATTTATAGCGTCAAAAATTATTTTCCACGTGATTTTAGATGGAAATGATATCAGGTTACGAGCAGTGAGAGGCATGGAACATTTCCACAGCGATGGAAATATAAATATAAGTGATGTCAGTAAGTATAACTTATTACCGCTATCGTCTAAATTCCGATGTGTCGCCGAACGCACTTTCTTCAAATCTCTATTTCCAATGCAGTTGAAGTTTTACAAACGACGGACCCTGGATTTGTGGAGTGTAGCGAAGGTGTGGAGCGGGAAAGAACGGGTATGATCTCGGGGGGCGGCGTCGAGGCCGTAAAGGCTGTCGCGGCATCGGGAAGTCGGACCCAACCACGTGTAGAAATTGTGGAACAACCGGCGAGTAAAGCTCTTCGCTTTCGTTATGAATGCGAAGGCCGTTCAGCCGGTAGTATACCAGGGGTAAACAGCACATCTGAGAACAAGACTTTTCCTAGTATACGAGTGAGTATTTCAAACTCCTTGAGCTCTCATCGTTCCAGGTGCATTGAAAATGAACCAAATTTGAAACAGATAATAGGTTACAAGGGTCGAGCTGTGGTAGTCGTATCTTGCGTAACGAAAGAAGTGCCGCACAGGCCGCATCCTCACAATCTCGTGGGCAAGGAAGGCTGCAAGCGTGGTGTTTGTACGTTGGAAATTGCGTCGGATAATATGACGGTGACATTTGCCAATCTTGGGATCCAATGTGTCAAGAAGAAAGACATCGAGGAGGCCCTTAGGATCAGGGAGGAAATTCGCGTCGACCCCTTTAGAAGTATGTGTTACAACTTTTTTTTTTCTTAAAGCACCTGGTACTCACCGTTTAACGCTTGTCTCTAATGAAATATAAACTACAACGTTTTCAACTTTACTTTAACAGCGGGATTTGAGCACAAACGACAGCCGACCAGCATAGATCTCAACGCAGTGAGATTGTGTTTCCAAGTTTTCTTAGAGGGTGCGGAAAAGGGAAAATTTACTTTCCCATTAGCACCCGTTGTCTCGGATCCTATTTACGATAAAAGTATGTACCGCCGCCAAAATGCCCTTACCGCGAAGTTACGGAAGTATCTCATAATAGGCACGTTATCGTTGCAGAGGCGATGTCCGATTTAGTGATATGCAAGCTCAGTACTTGTAGTGCATCGGTCGCTGGAAGCACGGAGATGATTTTGCTGTGCGAGAAAGTGGCAAAGGAGGACATCCAAGTTAGGTTTTTTGAGGAACAAGAGGGTCAGGTGATTTGGGAAGGGTTCGGCGATTTTCAACCGACGCACGTCCACAAGCAAGTACGTAGTTACTCCTTAGCTAATTCTACAATTATTAAGATATGCATATGTAGTTAAACCAGTGCGATCCTTATTTTGTTCGTTTCAGGTGGCAATAGCGTTTCGGACACCTAGCTACCGAATGCAGCAGGTCGATCAGCCGGTTCAAGTGTACATCCAACTGAAGAGACCCTCGGATGGTGCGACCAGTGAACCGTTGCCGTTTCAACTACTGCCACTGGGTTCAGGTAGGCCCGCCTTCTGGTCACTGCGCAAGGCGTTTGCCAGGAAGAAGGCTGACTACAATACGTTCGGCAAGATACTTGCCACCGAGGCAGCGCTGCTCTCTAATGCAGCTCCTAAATTTTCATATAATATTGACGCGTTCAACAATAACGATCTCGACATTAAACATACGCACAACAAAATGTCTGCGTTACGGGCGTTGAATGATTTGTACAATGTGAGGAACGGTATGGCGTTGCAGGATGACGACCTAAAATTGAGCAATACGGCGGATTCGCGTTCATCCGCAAAAAATATTGATGCGACTTTTCAGAGTAACGAAGTTACTATAGTTTCCGAGAAAAAGGTTACAGGGAGCAATCAGATTAGTAACATGTACCCCGTTGGAAATAGCAGTTTAGGAACTACAAACGGTGCCTTCCTCGTCAGTAATAAGCTGGGGTGTGGTGCTAGCGTGAATGACGTCAGTTCGTCGAAAGCGAACGCCACGAGTAGCGATACGATCGTACAGGAAGTCTTGGAGGGCTCCAAAGGCGGCAAGTCCGATTGGTTCGACTACTCGGAGGTAGATAAATGGGTCCAGAAAGATCAGGAGTCTTTCAAAGACAAGTCGAACGAGGATGACGTTAAGAATGATGCGGAGGACGGCGGTAAATCGTTGAACGAATTATTATCGCAGGTAGCAGAGCTAGATCAGATTTACGCGGATACGCATACTAAGCTGTTGCAAGCCAGTCTTAAACAGAATGCCGATGCGAAAGCCATGGAGGTCGATGTGTGCGACAATCAGACTTATACGAGTCTCCAGATGGCGATGAAGAACCCAATAGAGTTATTAGATATGCAGGAGGAGAGAAAATATGAAGATGTGGTAGTTCCGAGTCGCGAACCAATAGTCACCGCACCTCCGCCGTTACCGCCGCTTGCCGTAAAAAGAGACGGCACAGTAGAGTCCGAAGAGAGACTGCCGCCTTTGCCCCCGAAACGAATTCGTAAGATGCCGTCAATGCCCGTTTTACCTCGTCCTGTGTCAGGACAAGCGTCGAACGAATCTCTGTCTCAGGCTCCGCATAAGATTTTGCCCTCCCTTCCCGGTACTCTGCCGAAGCAATCGAAGCAGGGACTTTTCTCGAAATTGTTCGCTAAGAAAAACAAAAAGGATAAGAACTCGTCTTCGGCTAGAGAGAGTAGTCGGTCCTTGAATGTTGGCAGTTTGTCATCCTTAACGAAGGACAGTAACCACGATCTTTCTCAGTCCCAACAATTACCAAGACCGAGCATGGTGAGTGTAACGAGTGTGAAGTCTCTCAGACTCGAGGGTGATGAAACTCCGCCTTACGGAGTGGAGCTAACCGAGGCTGAGCATTACGCTTTGTACACCGCTATGGCACCCCACGCCACTGCATCCGAGTTCGATGAAATGTCATTTTACTACAGTCCTGTAGAAGGAGGGAAGATATTGACGGATACGAAAGAGGCATGAGCTATTTGCATTTGTAGCAATGCATACTGCCGCGTAATATATTTTTGTGGAAATAGCACAACAAAAATATAATAGCAAAACGTATATGAGAGAGAACCAAGCTTCCGCTTGGAAATATTTATCGTAAACTCTTGAAACGCAGAACCTGTGTCATTCACGCTCATTCAGCCATGTCACATAATCGATGAAGAGCAGTCAAACTCTTGCACATACTTTTTATATCGCGTCGAATCAATTACGAAGCGTTTGTGCAGGTATTTCACCAAACGATTTCCCACGCACATTCAGTCGCTAACTAAACTGTTTCTCGCGAAACGGTCACGTTTAGTTTAATTTTCTTTTAACGTATGAACTGATTCTCGAATTTGATTATTATTCGATGCTACCCTGATGAATGAGATATATAATTGTTATCTTGTCAGCTAACATTCGTTATATCTCCAAAAAAAAAAAAATGAGTCATGAAATCGAAGCAATATAAAAATCCTTCGTTTCACCGAAGAAGATTAAGTAACATGTACTTTTTGTTCTAGTCAAATTCTAGTGCGCGTTGTTACGCTTGTGATATGGTATTATATTATCCTTCTATTTACAGCGTGTTATTAAGTTTTATACAATTATTGTTTAATGTTTCGTATGTTTTGCCTTTGGCGGTGCTAGCATCACGCACTTTCTCTTAAAGGCAACGAAATGACAAGAGCATATTTATATTTGCCAAAGAGAAAATTCATTGATAAAATTGTTGCTTGATTCATAGAGTGATCATATTTATTCATCACTTTACGTATATCGGGACAATGGTACAGTCGTTGGCGATATGCATATAAACATGGCGCTTCTTATTGTTTGAACTTTTTTTTTTTTATCGTTGACATTGATTTCGATGCGCCACAAATCTCAAATTTTTGAATATATACTTGTATCTCTGACACCTTGAGGCCTTCTTTTTAATGACACTTTTTATAAATGTCTCTCAAGAACGCTCGTTAATATATGACCGTCCGTAGATGATCCCGATTCATTAAGGCGAAAGAGGCAAAAATTTAATAATGGCCCCAGCGCACTTGTATTGAGACACGTGCAAGCAGAGGCTGAGAAACGTGAGTATTCGCATAAAGCTTCACTTTTTTCTACAGCTTACGTGGAGCTGGGTTACGTGGTATATTGGTATAATCTCACAATGGGGACGTGTATGAGCTGTACCAAAACTATAAAGCATACGTCACTGAGCGTATTCTATAATTTGAAAGAGTTTTACAAAAATACTGATGCAATACATACATACATACCTATTTTCTAAGAAACATTTATAATAATTATCGAGATTTAGAGATACTGTAAGGAGGAAGAGAAATAGTTCAAGCTTTCTGGCCCACGGTGAATCGTATTATGACGAAGTATACTAAAATAAATGTGTCGAAGTTATAAAATTAGGCATGCATAATATAAGAGATCTGCGATGGAGCAATAGGACGAAAGAAGCTACAATGTCATTGATCCCGTATATTGAGTATGTGTATATTATACGAATTGTCCAAACACACGGGCTCTGTTACAAGAAACTGTGACATTTTTTTTAGATTAATGACAGCCTTAATATTTTTTATCGATATATATATATTTGGAAAGATTGGATATTATTGAAGTAACACTTCAAAATAGCGAAAAGAGTACTCGATTTCTTCTCGTAATTGCGTCATTTATTAACACGATGACAAATCCCGTTGTCCACCTTGAAAGATTGTAAAACCATCTGCTTTTTCAAACAGGTGCGTGTAAAATGTTGTTTCTAAAAAATTTGTGAAATTATGAAAATCTACTTTCGCAGTGTGAAAGAGAATACTTCGGTGCTCGCATGAATTAGAGAAATTGTCTTAAAAATATGCTACAAATATTTATATATTTTCACGTAATAGCGATAATCTTGTATTTTATACTTTTTTAAGCATTTTATATAGACATGAATATTTGTACCCACGTGGTCGGAGATCAGCAGCCTTGTACGATTATATGATCAGACTTGTTTATTAGACGACGAGTGACATAGATGGAAATGTCAACTAGTGATATTCAGTGTTGCTTTTTACAATAAGCGTTTATACGTGGAGGCCTCGTACTTCGATTTTTGTAACGTACAAGTGCTCTGTTCCTACCAAACGAGATGCTGTGCTTTAAGAACCTATATATTTATATATGCATATATTAATACTCTTATTACATAGCGACGAAGTGATGTGCAATATTTGTGCGGTACAATTTTTACAGCGGAAAGCGTTTTTTGAAAAAAAAAAAAAGTTATATTTATAAATTGTATTAGTTACTCTATATAATATACATATATATATATATATATATATTATTACTTGGTGATAAAAAAAGATCTTGTCGCACTCCAATTCATCTATCCGAGCAATATATTTCAGATTCATTTCACTAATATAAAGGATGAACAGGTACGGCATAGTAGAGCGTTGTGTTTGTGCTTGTTTTCTTTTCACGAGAGTGATAAGTAATTTTGAAATTGGAAATCACCAAGTACATTCTATATTAAAGGCCGTTTAGTACATATAGTTCCTAAATTCTTTGTAATTTGTAGCTTTTAACTTTTTATTTTTATCTAATACTTTCACATTATTGCAAGTTTGTTGCTGTGAGTTACGTAATGGTATCAGTTACACGCCCCATTTTGTTAAGAGATTTTTGAAAGGTTTCTCTACTTACAATTTTTCGCAATGATAAGCATTTCAATCAACTGATTGACTTTCATATTTAATTTCTAATGGCTCTTGCTTCTTTGCTGTAAACATTCTAATCTACTAAAATGTGCATGCATTAGTTGGTTTGGTTTCCAAGTATCCGTTTTTGTCACGGTGTAAGAACATCTCGAAAAAGTCGCTTTAATTCAGTTTCAGATATCGGTAGACATTAGGATACGGCACATCTCCGGAATAAAATAACTTGTGATTTTGAGTACATTGTTCCTTTATCATTTTGACGATACCGGCGATTTCTTCGAGATTTTCTTTAACCGATAACAAACAATATGTATCGTGGTGCATGATACTTTTTTTTTGTTTTGATGCCAATTGTATCAAAAGATTTGGACGTGTTAAGAATTCTTATTTCTATTTCCTAGATGGTTCAATGATGAACCCGCTACCCATCCAATACAATTTCAACCTCGTAAAACCAGAACCAGTGGATAGAGGATCTTCTGCCTACGGTTCTCCCTACGGAGGCGGATTGGCTGCCGGAGGTGGATCTCCAATGTTCCCTGTTGCAAATACCTCGCCCCAGCCTTCAGTAGGCATGCAAACACTTCGGTAAAAATAGAACGTACATGATTTTTTTTAAGTATGCAATGCGAAACGCATGTAAGATAACTCAGAGAAGTTATAATCATTTTACGCAACAATCTAAGCAGTAAAAGATTAATCTCACACTCACACCCCGTTAAGGGAACAAACTATTTTTCACTTCACTAATTTCTGTATGTCGATATTTTTTACTTTTACAGTATACAGGCGTCATCGCCGGGACGCACGCCATCACCTATGGAATACACTCCATACAATATACCCCTTATGCAACCGCAACACAGCATACCGCAAGACTATCACTCACACCATAATCCCCAGTTTATTCCGCATACGTTATCGAGTACGCATCACCACCACCAACAACAACAACAACAACAAATTACTTACCTTCAACATCATCAACAACAGTCTCACCTACAATCGCAACAGCAGATGATGTTGGACAGAGCAAAGCCAGAACAGACAAGCAGTTTTCAACAGTCCGTTAATCCTGGTAAGAACTTCTGTAGTACATTTCGAGCTTGAGATATTATTAGCAATACCACTCTCATTAGTACTACTGAAGTTAGAACGCCAATGTTGTTTCAGTTTACAAGTAAATATCCTAGAATGAATGTGGCGAAACTCATCGGCAGCTTTCTAATCGAATTTGCATTTGATAGTTTTAGCTGGAAACGTAGAAGCCGCAGCTGATGTAAGCAGTGTGTTGGATATGGATAGCCAACGATACAACTTCGACTTGAGCCTAGATCTCTTTGGAGTGTCGCTTTCCCAGGAGCTTTCCAGTGGTCTCTCCATCTCCGATCCAATTACGGTAAATTTCAACAAAAAGCACGACAGTATTTCTAAATAATGAATATTTAGAAATTCTGTCGCGCGACTCTAGTAATGGCTCTTTCACCAGTGTACGCAATTTAAGTTATAGCGCCAGCTCAGGCATCGCATTTTAAAATGTGTAACATATTTTTTTTTTTTTCTATTATATGAAGTCAGAATCTGATCGGAGAATGAACGTTGACGCAGCTAATACCGATGAGAGCAGTAATATGACTGACAGCTTTATCACCAGACTGACCGACAACACCATTCGGGATCTTTGCACGTTAAACAACATGTACAAGCCAACCAGAGAGAATGCCGACTAATCAAAATTCATCGTGTTGAAAGAAACTGGTGATACGAGGGAAATAATTAGAAGGAAACGAGAACAATAAGCTCCGAAAGGTTTGAACAACCTGACTAACTTTGCCACTGGTAAAATATTTCAATCAAGATGCGTGCTGTCCGTCGAAGACGGTGCACAATGTCCAGTGGAAGGTGTGCGTTATTAAATAAAATGACGTTGAAACGAGTGAGTAAAGTATCGTCTACCACGCGTGTGACACACACGCCAAATACTTGACTTAGCCAGTTACTAGTCTCTGCCGTGATGGAAGTAGCTAGGCTGCGATACCATTAATTAGCAGAACACAGATCTTTATACAGAAACGTTGACGATCATTGCGCGCGAAATTGAAACGCAAGCAATGGAAAAAAGTGAGAAACGCAATAACAACAAATAATTAAATATTGCAATTCCGTATCTCTGGGATAATCAAATTTCCAGCTAGATTTTTTGTTAATACGAGATTAAACCATTGACTCCTTGCTGCAAGGATGTTGGGAACATTTTATTACTCATAGATTATTATGTCGCCAGAAATATGCGGCGATAATTTTAATATATTGAACTCTGCATCAGCACCGATTTTATTTACAAACATTGCAAATGCAAAGTTGATTGTAATATAGTTCCATGATTACAATTATGTGATTATTTGTAGTCCGCCCTTTACATATCTTCTCGAAAATTACATGTATATGCATACACGAAGACACGGATTTAGACACGTCAGTTTGTATTTTGTAAATATAGAATTTGTTTAAAACCTTGGACGTGTCACGGTTGTTTAAGATTCTAGGTTAAGAAATGTTTATTAGCATTTACTAAAGTTTCATCTTTTCTTCCATCCCACCATTGACTTTATCAATACGGCGAGATACGTGATTAATTTCTACCACGTGAGAAATTTTAAATTCGTGCCGCGCGTGTGTAAGCATCGCCGCAATGCCTCGATTGCTCATGACCAAGAATGTAGTATAGGATTTTAGAATTAGTATGTAAATAACACTTGTGATATTAATGATTTAATGTCCGTGAAAGAGGTTGCAATATCCACGTATATATCATGGGGAAAGTTCAATGTACCTCTGCTGCAGTCGTACTGTACCAATCAAAACGAACAAAGTCGCAATGATTAACGCGTTTCTAGTACACCTTTCTGAAATGATACTACTCTTAAATTATTCACAATTCCTTGCGTCATAGCGCAACTAAAACTTTCATTTTAATAGTACAGCAGTCTTTATTGGGCTTGATAACTGCACAGTTTTAAAAAAATTGTCAGTCTTGAAATCAACGACTTATGTGACCGATATAGATGAGATTTAACATTACAAAATTTAGTTCTCAAATTATCATCACGTCCCCTGATGTTTGTTACGCTTCTGTACAGTGTACCCTATT
Organism: Xiphydria camelus; assembly: GCA_963678675.1. NCBI lineage: Eukaryota > Metazoa > Arthropoda > Insecta > Hymenoptera > Xiphydriidae > Xiphydria > Xiphydria camelus. The sequence goes on from OY783198.1 coordinate 27,703,833, forward strand.
CAAGAAAAAAGGTATACATATTACAAAAATATGCATGTTATTATAATATAGAGTTTTTAACTATAGAGTTTTATATATATATGTATATTACGTTGTTAAAAGTTAACTGTATCGGTGCTCTATGTAAAAACGTGCAATGCTGTATACTTTAAAGTTACATAGTCATATTCTATTTTATATGAAAACTATTCAAGTAATATAATTATGTACTACTCTATTTCGCGTTAGTGGTAAGTACCCATAGTCAATAAATCTGAAAATGATCATTTAGTCTCGTTTACTTTTTTCAACTGTATATGAATGATGATATGAACAATTTTATAGTCTGTGTGAAGGGGGAGATCGTTGATAACTAATTTGAAATATTCTCTGCAATCCGTGTGTACTGCCGTATTAGTACATTTTTAAAATGATACATCTGAACTACTTCCAAATGCGGGATAAAATTAATAATATACTTATACGCTTGTCACACACTGGTGCATGAATTGGAACACTTGTACTTTCCCTACTACATAGCCAAATCTTTTCAAGAGAATAGGCGATGATGACGTAATTTTATAACATCAAAAGACATATTTTCTTGTCAAACCGTTTAGTGAGACTATTAGCATGTGGTTCCTGTTAAACGAGACGAACTGTTAATTAGAATGAATTTTAGTAAATATATATGTTTTACTCTGGAGTGATCAATACTTTTTATCCTTCTAGGTATATTTCTAATTATGGACTTAGTTTATTCAAACTTAATTATAAACATTTATTCACAAAAAATTGTAATCGATAATCTAATCAAATACTTTTCCGCCGATCGCGCGTATATTCTATCTTTATACTACTAATTTTATTTCACTAGTTGGTAGAATGTCTTCCTTCAATTGAACCTTGACTTTAGTCAATGATTTCAAAATCTCAATATTTAGAGTCTTCACAGCTAATTTATTTCTCCAGATTTGAACGCAGAATCTCCTTTTTTAAAGAGATCTATCGTTTCATCCGTCTGATTAAAGATAGGCACGGTCGCGCTTCTATTGATTTCAGTTATTTCTCCTTGAAAAAATCATGAATGGTATCAATTAATATATGTATAGTCAAGATACGTCCTTTTTTTTGCAATCGTAGTTCAGAGAATGAATATTTAATTATACAAACCACAGAGAAGATTCGCGATACTCTCTTCGTCTTTAACGGAACGAAACGTCTTTACTCCACTTAAGTTTGTAATGGTATTTACAACAGCTGGACTGACATTCAAAAAGAGTAGTTGTTGTCGTTTCTTCTCGAAGTCTTTCAAAAGGGCTTCGATACTCTTTAATTTAAGATGAAAACATTATTGAAATATGACTGCTTTCAGACTTCGTCTCCCATCATGAATTATTATCATTCTCATATGTACCTTTACTGCGGTGTAGTCTATTCCCGTGAATCGCTCACAGTCTACAACTATAGGAAATATACCTCTGCCTTGATTTTCAGCTGCCTCCTCAATTTTAGTACTCATAAAAGCTACCGTTGAATAATAAAATCCTATATCAGGTTTAACCAGTATATACGGGGCTCCTAAGTTCGTCTGTATAAAATCAAAGAGAGAGTGTTAATAGTTAAATCACAAATGCAATTTTTGTAAAACAACAAGATATACTCATACTCGTATCATCTAACAGCTATTTCCGTACCGTACATTTCCTAACTTCAATGGTTGGTCTTGCAGAGAGATACAGCATAAGTATCACATTCAGTATAATGCCTAGAATTAATCCAGTTTCGACACTGAATACCAAACACAATATAAATGTACTAAGCAGTACGAAGGCATCTCGTTCTAAAAGATAAAATATCATAAGGATAACGAACTGACGGCAATATCCCGTTTAATTAGGAAAAACTCACTGCTTCCCTTCCAAAGTACTATTACTATTTTCCAATCGATTAAGAATAGTATAGCGGCTATGAGGACCGCAGAAAGCGATGCTCTGGGAATGTAGAAAAAGTATGGAGTTAAAAAACTCAATGCTAATAATGTCATGATACCTGCAAAAGTAACGCGCGTGTGACCTGTAAGAAAACCTTAATTTTTTGTGTACGACAAATGCATTGAATACCAATAGATTCGCAAATGCTTTTACCAGAGTATAAACCAGCCATGGGTGTTTGAATGCCACTTGCTCTACTTACAGCACTTCTGGTAAATGCTCCGCAAGTGGGCATTGAACTGACAAGACTACCTAGTATGTTGCACAAACCCAGAGTTCGCATCTCTTGCGAGGCATTTATCACTCTTCCACTAGCTAGATACGTTGACAATAAAGGAAGTAATTATCGTAAGCAGTATGTAAATAAATTTTGCACCTACTTATTGAATAATGTCGAACGTTAAGTAATTTATCATTGTTTTATATTCACCGAACGCTTTAGCAATTGCTACATTTGCCAAAACTGCTATGAGCGGAACTATGAGTATTCCCGGCCCTAGATGAGAGCACATGTCGAAAAATGTGTAAGTCTGGTTGCCGACTTGGGAAGAGAAGGGTGGTAGGTGGATTTCCGGGAATCCTGGTCGTACCTTTCCTAAAAAAAACATGAATCAAAAACTTCATGCACATTTATATGCCGGTTTTTCGAGAACAATACACCAACTTTAGGCTTATTTTTCGAATGAATTAACTGTTCAGTCGCGGAAACTGACCTGAAAGAATTAAACGAGTTTGCCCAGCTGTATGCAGATGGAATGCAAATATAGAAGCTATTAAAACGACCAAAGCATTGCGTCCTATAGAAAGAAACCACAAAGATTTCTTTACTATTTTTCCCCTAGAACCAGTTCCAATGCAACTTATACTAGAGCAGTTGAGATCTTTCAGTTTCTACAAATAATTAGCAAACTGAAATAAATTGCCCATTCTTCTCCCCCCAGTATCGTATCTCACCACCCTTACTTACTCTGAAAAATAACAAAAAAACTACGCTTGAAATGCCAAGCATAGCGTCTGGAAATCTTGCAGTATCTGCGTTTTGAAACAACTTGACGATGTTGTCGATAAAGCCGTATGATTTGAATTTCATTCCCAGCAGTCCTTGTAATTGCGAAGCTATTACGATAAAGGATGTGGCAGAGGTGAAACCTGACGTCACAGGCACTGATATGAAATCCACTAAGAATCCTGTATTGGCGCACACACAGGAGTGTATACCGAAATTAAAAATACTTTTGGTATAAAACTCGGTGAAGCTTTTGCAAGAAATTCAAAGAAATACCCAGTACACATACCCAGATTAAGTAACCCCATTAATAGTTCTACGCAACCTGCTAGAAAGCAGAGCAGCACAATGAAATCTACGGGCATGTCCCGCGTAAACTCTATAGTTAGAAGTGCCATTAAAAAAGTGGGTCCGATGGATACTTCCTTGATGGTTCCAAATAGTATGTAAACGAAGAGACCGACGAACGACGAATAAAGGCCGTACTAATGCAAATATTAAATATTAAAGTAGACAGTTCTTATCTGAATGAAGTATCTTTGAGGAAATATATCGAATGGCACCAAAGGTCAACCTGTGTAAGTCACTGCAAATTCTGTAATGATACTTTTTCTCAATGGGGGACCTACATCGATTGACCATTGAGCTACACATATTATGCATATACATATACCTGCGCGGTTACACCAGCAAGTGCAGCATAAGCTATACTTTGTGGGATTATAGTGAGTCCCAAAGAAATACCAGCGATTAGATCTGATACTGCTGCAAGCTTCGTGTACTTCGGCAACCATTGCAGTATGGAAAGATACTTTGCGATCATTCTATCTTTCTTTTTATTTTTGATCGATTCTTCATAATTATCCATCTCTTCTTCGGCAACACAATCACTAAGAGACACTGTTTTCGGTAAAGAGATACATACTTTTACATGACGAATCTTTTCCGACCGCACGAAAAACTTTATACCACGCAAATAATGCGAGATATTTTACGTGTAAAAGTTTTGACTTACTGCTTGGCATAAATGCGGTGCTATTCCTCTCTAGGATCGATTCGATCTGCACTGAGACGCGTTTTCGTTCTTATTCCCCATTCCTTAACATGGCGTTTGTTATCTTCGTGCACTGTAGTCGTCCGTAAAATCTAGAGTAAACGTTTTGCCAAGAAGCTGTACGTTTAGACGTGACAAATACTCCGGCCTGTGTGTACATTATGATACAAAGATGGATTGAGAAGACCGTGTACTTCTTATGAAATGTGCAGTCTTGATAATAGCACTGTTTCGCCTCATAATATCATATTTTCGGGCCAAGGTTAAAACCGTAGCTTATTATAAATTGAAGATACTGAAATATTTCGTTTCATCCACGAGGGAACGAAACTATTTTAAGTTCGGATATACGATACCGATGTCCTTCTATGTTTAAAAACGAAGTACGCACTGAGTGCGCATGTGAATTCAAGGAATCCAAGTTAACGAGAGTATTGAGAACCAAAGGATGATAGTTTCAAGATTTATTGCCTTATTTGATTTTTATAATGCTGGATGACTTTAAACAAGGCAATCGCGTAATAAATTAATAAATACAGCTATTGTAATTATACATAAAAGAATCTTTTACACGGATTTTTAGATCGAGATGATATTTCTTAGAAGCTTGCGATAAAACTGGTTAGTTAAAAGAGTCACTCTTTATAATAACAGGATCACTAAGAGGATGATTTACGTTATTTTCAGTTCGTAAAGTTATCGTGAACAGAGAATACGTATATTCATTCAAGCATGATAATCGTTTGACGTTTTCTCTGATACTACTAGTGCACGCACATGATCGAAGAGCAGAAAAATGGTAATCTGTTGAACTCGTATAAAAAAATGAAAAAGAAAAGGAAAATCACACTGCCTCCAAATAATCATTAATTTGACTAAATTGCTATAAAAATCCTTACTACGCGAGTAATGGAATATATTGTTCCATTACGATTAACACTTAAGGGTTGGCAACCAAAGCAATTTTCCTTTGATAGATACCTATACTCTTATGCTTTTACAGTTGTTTCATCACATATTTCTACTCACTGACGTTTTTCGATTTTAACGTCTGAAAATAATAAATTTGAAATTGACATAACAAGTATACGCGCTAACATCTTTGGGCCGAAAAGTTTTGACGTGAGATTGGAAAATTTAATTTCGATCGTTATACAAGCCCGAGGGTTCAATAATGTCACACTTGTATCGCCAGTTCGAGGCATCGCTTATTCTTCATACGTTTAACGCAACTTTTTGTTGATTTGATCGATAAGTTCGTCTACTCGCTGAGATTTCCCGCGGAACTTATTTGGTTCAGGGCCGATCATTTGTATGAGCTGCGGAACTTCCTGACCGCTGATTTGCGTGAAGCGCGCCAGCGCCTTCATGCAAGCGTGGAGTTGATCTTCTTCGGGATCACCATTAAAATACTGCAGTAACGCCATTGTGAGCTCCACTGCCACATCGTCGAATACCTGAATTTCAAACAAGGACACGATTAGTAACGTTGTCTATTTCGGCGATGTCATTTCGATTTGACGCTTTCCACAGAGGATATATCATCCTGCGTTTCTTCTTCAGGTTTCTTTTCATTCGAAGTCAATAAATAATGTATGTCCGTGTTTATCGTACCAGTTAAGTTAAAGCAATGACTACTAAATCGATCGTCTCAGTAAGATATTTACACAAAGTACTTGAACTGGTACCTTAGAAATGCTGCCTTTCGGTAAAAGTTGTCGGAGCTTTTTGTTTTTGTTCATTTTCTGAAAAAACATCCAATCCCTAGAAAAGTATACATTTGACTTCGTCACTCGGCCCATTTACAAGCAGCCATTAATCTTTCTGTTCTTTAACGTCGCAATGATAAAGAAGATATCTTTAGACGGGGCATGACGGGATCCAAATAGCTGTTTGCGAAATGGTTTACCATAAGGAGTTTAGTTCAAGTCTAATAATTTGGAGTGATTTAAGCTAAAGCCGAAACAAGAGAAGGCAGCACTTCTGTTTAGAGTACATAGGTAGAAATGTGTGTGAATGATCATATAATTATATCAAATGCGTGAAACCCTTGTTTCTCAATGTTAATTAACGAAAGATTCGAAACGACAAAGCGAAATCGTTATTGAGCGAGGTAGCGAGGGAAGAAGGATACAGACCACAGTTTTTACCTCCTTGCAGGCAAGGTTATGAATAATAGCTGCTCCACGCTTTTGTAAATCCGTGTTTTCTGCGAGTAACGAGTGAACCGCGACCTTAGTCGTCACCCTGATATTGCTGATACCCTGATTTTGATGTTGCCATTCGGATATGTATAAAAGCCACTCCGAGCTACTGAGATTCTCGAACATGTTTGTCAACTAGAATTGTCATCAGAACATACAGAATACGATCTTCAATGGCTCAACAATGCTCGGCATCGGCTGAACTTACAAAGAGCGCGAGTGAAAGCTGTTCTTCGAGCGGATGGCGATCGATATCGAATGCGTAATTCATAATCGTATGTTCCCGCCTGTCCTGATGTAACAATAAAATCACATCGTCTTTTAGGGCGGCAATGGACAGCACGTTTAAGAGCCGCACCCTAACGGCAGTCTCTAAAGACTTGTCGTAAAGAAGTCGCCCTATCAATCAGATATAATACGACTCAATCAATAAGTGTAAGCTGATTACTGCACAAGCGCTCCGATACAGTCAAAGTTTTTTGTACGCACAACGCTGGCGCACTAAAGGGGAGACGCGTAACTGATGAAATGAAAAGGTTTACTAACCGACGAAATTTAAAAAGTTGTCACCCAGAGCCCACGAGCCTTCATCTTCTAGTACATACTGATAAAGCTCCTCCAAACATTTCCGTTCGTCGTCGTTCAGCTTCCCATCGAGTAAGCCAACTAAAGCTTCATATTCCGCTTTGACATCGACGACGTCTTTAAATACCATCGGAGGATCGCGCTGGCGCTTCTTTTCTTCTAATTCGCGTCTTTCCTCTGCTTCCATCTCCAATACTCTATCAGAAGGTAGCAGCTCTGCTCCCGCGTCTCCATTGGTAGCCTGCACCTCGCTTATCGTACCTACGTTAAGACATTGTATCTCACGTGTGAGTATTAAATTGAACGATTTCTACTTATCTCTCTATTCTTTGCTTCCGCAAAATTCTTACTTTCTGCCATGTCTGTGTAACAGCTGGCACCAGTGCTATTGCTCCCGCTCCCGCTACCGCTCTCTCTGCTTCCCTTCTCCTTCTTCTCCTTCTTCTTCTTCTTCTTCTTCCGCTCCTTCTTCGCTAGTTTCTCGTTGATCACGTTCCTCCTCTCTTCTAACGCAATGGAATTTAATCTGTAATAATTAAAAAATCCACACTATATTATAGTTACTTGAAGAAACAATCTATAGGTATGTATACAGATCGAGAGATAACGCGAATTCGTGAAAAAAAAAAAAAAGTATTTCAAGTACAAAATAAAAAGGTACTTACCTCGCTTCTTCGATAGCAGTGTTCAGAAGTTGATATTCCGGAGACACTTCTCTTTGAATCCTTGCTTCGACAAATCTCTGTCCAACGCTAAAGCCGGCACTTGCTCCGTTGCTCAGGGTTGCAATTAAAGGGCCTAGTGATTGTCCAATAGGCCTGTACAGCGAAGAGAGCGCGCGTTACGATTTATCGCTAAAGCGTTGAAAGAGTTTACCGTATCAGTTTGCGCGAATTATTTTCAAAATCTTAAAAACGATGTTACGCGAGTGTAGGTACTGGAAAAAAACAATGAAACACTCGCAAATATTTGGCTATCTTCCCGATCCAAGATTATTGTGCCAAACCCGTATGTCATAAACATTTCTTCCTTTATCTGTTCAACTCGAAAATAACTATGATCTCGCATCGTTATTTTCGAGAAATACCCCGGAAATCAAATATCATGAGAAACCAAGTCAGCAAATGCATAAGGACTTACGTGTTGAGTATTTCTTCCGGTAGATCGAGAATGTATTTAGGGATACCCTTTCCTACCAGAAAATTGCTCACTTCTTCCGTGAAATGATTGCAATTGTATCCGAATAAATTGTATTTGCCTGGCCTAAAACAAATGTACACTAGTAATAATGGTTGCCGGCTTTCGTTCGGGTCGCAATATTCTTGTTTTTTTTTCTTAGAAATACTCACGCGAAATTGGAAGTACCGAGACCGTTGATGTACTCGAGAAAAACGGAGTAAGGCAAGTAAGTATCGCCAATTTTCTCTACTTTTTGCGGTTCGCCTAATTCGGTTCCACCCTGAAAGTCGTTAAAACAAACAAAAATTAAATTAAAATGCTAATTAAACTTATCTAACAAATTCCAGAAAAAATCGGCGTGAGTAACGATTTAATAGCGGAAAATGCGAGTAAGATATAGACGCATAGGTTCGAATCAGTTTCGTAATCTCGCCTTCCGCGTTCTATGGATTAAAATATCTTTCTACTCTTTTTCGGTCCTTTTTCTCTCGGTCAACTCTCCCCCGCACGGCCCCGTACTCTGCTCCTATATATACTGACGTTAAAGTACTATGAAGTTTGCGGAACAGTTGCCGTTTTTCTCTCATAGGAAAGTTCCTAAAATAAACTGGACGCGCAACCGTTGGTCGAGCAATTAACGGAGAGAGCGCAAGGAACGTACGGGAACGCGACTGCGGATAGAAGCCGAAGAGTAGAGGACGGATAAAATCGTGAAACGCTATAAATTCGCGACGTTCGAACACTTTGGCGACTGTTGAAAAACGTCGCGGAAAGTCCATCGCCGCGCGTAAGAAGAAAAGCAGAGACTATGCGAGGAACGAACGTTCTTTTTTTACGCGTGTACGTATATCCGATAACAGCGGATCGAAATATTTCGTCTCTCATTAGATCGTAGGAGATAAATAATTTACTGGTTCCCTTGGAACGAAAATATGTATATTAATGTCGAAAGTCTAACGTCAAATACTAGAATCACACATAAGTGGGATATACCCTTCCGCGCGCGTATCAAATCGCGCCTTCATCTCTGATCATTCCATTCTCGATTGGCTCGCAAGATTTCATCAACTATTCATATCCGGATTCAACCGGAAGATCCTCAATTGGCACTCGCGCACTTCACCGCGCGTACCGCGGTTCTCCTGACGTCACAGAATGCAAAACCTCAAACGACGGCGATGATTCGGGTAGGTGGTAGTAGCTTTGCTAGTAGCAACGCGTTGACGACTATAGCGGCGATGGAAGGATATGTCCATAGTGGTGGTAATGGTCGTCGGAGGTAGTGGTAGTAGTAGTAGCTGTGGTAGCAGGATGGTAGTCGCAGAGGTGGTGGCGGCGGCAGGTCAGGACGGGAGATACGGATTCACAGAACAAGACCGACTTACCGGCAGCTTTCGCTCGCGAGAAGTCTAGGCAGGAAAGTATGAGACGAGAAAGAGCCGTGAGAGTAGCTACTACTGGTGCTTATTTTTAGTCGTCCTCGGACCAAATTTAGTACCGCCATGACTACCGTATCGTATGGCCAGCGCGCCTCCAACTAGATTTCACGATGCACGCCGTTTTCGCTGATCCTACGATGCGCGAGCTACGCGGGTATGTCGCGCGCGCGATGTACCGAAAACGTCGGGGCTACGTGCAGGAGACGTGTCCCCAACGTCGACCAAATCTGAACTCTCGGAAATCCAAAGCCCACGGCCTCGCGTACCAGCAGAGCTGGTCGGGGAACTCTTTTTATATATCGCAGACTCTGTTACTTACGGGTCTGACGCTCTGAATTCCAGCGGGGCTGAAGAAATACTCGCGTCCGTAGGCGACCACCGCTGTGTGCCATATCCCCTCGATCTGGCGACCTGCGAAGAAGCGAAAAAAAGCCGAGGATGAATGATTTTCGAAGAGCGTTTGTTTCTCATAAATCGAAATGGCGAGAAGAACGGAAGGCGGATTCATACGTATAGGTAGGTATGCGGCGGGTTCATTTTCCGGTACTCGCGTCTGCTTATGCAATGGTACGTGAGAGTGTCACGTATGCACGAGTCTTCTTAATGACGCTCGGCGTAAATTGACGGCGATGAGATGTTTCCTCATTGTCGAATAAACGATAAAGGAACCGTATCTGGGCTTGGGAGAAAAAAGTGGGCGCTAAATCCATGGCGTGATGAATTGCTTCGTATTCCGCAAATTTATCCGATGATAAGAATACCGTATAAGCCTGCTTTTTAAATATGTACAGACCTACACATTAGAGGTGATAATTCAACGTTGCGTTATTCTGAAATAACTACGCAAGAATGTCGGTACCTAAAGAGCAGAGTACACGCCAAGTACATACCGCTCTTTACCGATCGCACTCGCGTCGAATTCTATAACAATTGCGGATACATATAGACACGCGTTAAGAACAGATCGGCAACGTCCGCACCGACCCACTTTTCCTCGCGAAAATAGCAAAATGGATCCACGGATGACCCCCTTTTTATTGCAGCGGCAATGGTCCGTTGACGTCTTGCGCGAAATAACTCTCTTCATCTTGGATAAATTTATCCGCGACGACCGTTAGAAGGGTCACGGACCTCTGCTCCGACTTCTCCGTACATTCGTCGCCGATTGTTGCGCTTACATTCGCGCGGTGCACTAAATGCATTTTGCGAGGGACGCGCGTCGTGCCGCTATTAGTTTCGAATCGACTTTTCCGTTCGAGATAACTGATCGATCATAATTGTATCGCCTGACAATTTAAAGGGGAAAGCGTGACGATGGATGTCCAGAAGCTATCTAATTAGAGAAAAATCGAAAAATTCGAGTTTCACCGCTAATGACGTTTCTTCTCGCAGATCGTCAAATCGATACATGTATAGCATACCTATACGCGTATCCAAATACCAAGAAACGAAGTGCGAACAGTTTCCAAAATAAACTAGTTCTCAGTGCAAAGTCGAAAGAACCTTGAACGAAACGTGTAGGTATAAGTAGATCGTAGCCCACACTTCTACGCAGTTCTATTCAATTTTCGGTGCTTTCGTGTGGTTTCCCACTGCCAAAAGTATAAATCAGCTGTTTTACGAAACGCAGAAATCACGCGCGCTTCGTCCTACGTCGTACGCGTGTGGCGTGCGTATTTACACGGGTGCCTTCTTCTGCACTGTAACACAGGAGCTTACAGCTTCCTCAGTTAGTGAGAAGAAAATATATTACGCTTTTTATATAGAAATCGTGTCCGACTGTAGAGTCATTGATACGGAAGTCGTCGCCCTACGCGTCTCCCGCGACATACCACGGAAGGCATTATAAGTAAATTATTTACATTCTACGCGCGCGCGGATGATTCCTCACCGCTTTATAATTAAACCGTGCGATAGGAATAAATAAACTTATCTAAAATTGTCATTCGTTTTTGGCGGGTATCGCTCTCTGGGAAGCGTCTTTGATACCTGGCTGAAGTTTATCATATGACGCTGATTCGCTAGATCGCGCGATGACGATTCGGATCAGCGATACCGGAAGATGACTTGCGCTATGACGCGATGCGATCCACGCACGAGTGTCCCTTCTTTTTCTTACTTTCTTACCTATTAGAATTTGTGACATCATCGAAGCCATGCCTTTGGTCATGTCGTAAATGTACAGCTCCACCGCCGTTCCCATATCGTCCATGTCTTCCATGTCTTCTTCCGCCTGCGGAAAATGCAATCGTTGATTACACCTATCAACGCGTCGATGCTTTATGTACCGCGATATTTATGCGATAAAATCTGCACCAACTCTACGAAGGTCCCATAAGTCGAGAAATTTCGAATCAAGAAGCGTTTCCTCGCTCAACGAACGATCTTCTAAAAGTATGGCCAAAATATCCGCGTATTCAGTGGAGCGTCGAATACCTATACATGCGCGATAAATTCATTTATCGGGTGATTTTGGGGTGCAGAGAAAAGTAGATCGCTCGACTGCATCGAAAGTCCTCGCATATTCGTACGCGTCAAATTCATAAATCAGGTGTAGATGTCGAGTAATCGCGCGCGCTTACAATTAGATGGTCAAATTCTAAGCGCGCGATGTATTCACCGAATTAGAGAGAGATGGTATCTAGCGAGCCTATACTTAACAAACGCGTAGCCAGTCGACTGTAATTTTACATGCCGGGGCGAAGACCTCGTCGTATATATAGATACGATTCTTTTTCATTGCGCAGAATATCCGTATAAAACAATGCGCGTGGAAGCCCGTTTTATCGCATCGGGCATTACATTCATATAATTATAACAATTAGCTCAATTCCTAAAATTAATTCAAGCATGGAAACTTGCCAGCCTCCCCGACGGGGATGTTTGCAAAATATTGTCTGGCCACGCGCATATCCATCTTACGCACACATACACACGCTACACGTTCTTCTCTCACGCTCTCGTCGTAAACTTTTGCTAAATCATGGGACAATAGTGCCGCCCGAAACATTCCGAACGAATTTTATTACGTTTCGCGTTCGACTGAGTGGAATGCGACATTTTTAGATCACAATCGTTGCAGGAGAAGTAAATATCTCTCGCGTCATCTTGCATTTCTCGTTCGCGCAACATCGAATCGAGCCTGTCATCGTTGTGCACACTCCACGTGTTATTGATTGCTTGGTGTGTATGTGTGTTTGATATACGAAATCGGCGCGAATAAAAAGATCGAATGATACGGATTGAAATACGAACGCTGCAAGTATTTTGTAAAATCTAAATGTCCTATATTCTTTACATTCGAACGTAATCAGCAACGATGCATCTTTACGATACAGAGCGAAAGGGCATCCGTCGACGGATCGAAATGGCTCGTCGAAAACCGATCGTTGGGAATCACACGCAGGTGGAATTCTATCGCGAGGAGGAAAAGAGAAGCGCACATACCTTCTTATTCCTTCATAGGCAAACGACGATCGGTTAACAGGTGGACGCGACGGTATAGACGCGTTCTTATAGGTATAGATGAATCGACGTGACTACGAATAATTTGAAACGTGGCGGCGACAGTGTTCTCCGAGAGGGTGCGGCGTGAGCCTCGCTAGATGGCTACTGGCAAACAAATGCAACGATCGCTGAAATTCTCACCGGTGAGGGAGAACGGCGCGGTGGTCGTTCTTGGCAGAGAAGAAACGGTAAAGAGGTAAGAAAGAGGGTCATCGCGCGAACGCAGCGCTACCAAACAGCAGTCAATAATGAGAACACCTGCCACATTTTTCGGATATAAAAAAACCGCGGTTCTCACGCGTTTCTCTGCTCTTGACTCGATCACGTTCGAACGTTAATCGATCATCGAACGATCAATCGATCGCACACGCGTGATGCGCGGTACCGTAATTTGATACCCAATTTGCCGTTTGAAATATCATGTTATGTTGCAGGCCGATTTATTTACGAATTTTAAAAATAATTCAATTTCCAAAATCCAGACCCTCTTATCAAACATTTCGTCGATAAGCTCTCCCTGTGCAATTCGTTATTTCAATTTGCAATTATAATCCGAAAGAGTAGCGAACTCGGTATGATCGTTTCAGTGACAACAAAAATATCGCTGTCGAGTTAGCAGGCAACCAATACGAACTGTTTTATAGCGTCGTATAGGTACTGAATAAAGGATGATGTCGTTTCGAGTGATCTACACTGCACCGGATGAAATGACAGAAAGGAAAACTGACGAATGACCATGAGCGCGCGATACAAGTCGTCGGCGGTACCACGTGCGCCAACACATCGGCAACCCTACACGCAAACCTGTATCACGGGTTGTATAAATTCACGGGGCAGATTACTTTGCGTAAATTTACCGTTCGTTATTTCCTCCGATTGTCATCGAAAAATCATTAACCATACATATTTCCGTTCTCCGCTCCGAATAGTCGTATACTACGGTTAGCGAACAACGCGCGTCGGCGAGTGCGGTGAGATTCTTTGTCGCTGCGATTACTCACGCGTATATAGGTACCTAGGTATATCACAGTAGCACTTCCGACCACCTCCGACGGTTGAAAAGGTTTCGTCTACGCGAGAGAGGTCTCAATCAATTCGAGGTTTTCACGAGTACTCACCGCGTCACGGTACCTTCGGCAGTGGGAGATACGATAGGAGTTTCGCGACGCGAAAGATGATTGTATTCGTGTAATAATTAAAGTGTTACTTGCCATTCTTGATCGAACGAAGGGGTTAGGATAACTGGAGTTGACTCGACAGTTTTCTCGCGTCTCTCTAGGGAATTTGACGATATAGCGTTCGACAGGCACGCGAGACAACCGATTGAACAGCTGATGCTGTACGGACACCGGCAAAATGTCAAAATCCAGTCAAATCGTAAGTTATCCGAAATACGCGGTCCTTTGCTGCGAAATTAGCATACGAGAATTCTTTCGCGATGGAAAAGTTTCTTCTTGCGATTTTGGATTTTTCTCAACATCCTACCAAACGATCCCGTTGCACGCGTCGGCTGTGCAGTAACCATGGTTGCTACAGAAACGTTGTTGTAAAAATTACTATGCACCTTCGCCTTGGCCTTTCCTCCTATATTGTTTATATTTTACATATACCTTCTTATCTTCCCGTCCACTAAAAATTAATCGTTTTTATCTTTGCAGACTTTAAGAGTACAATCTTCGGAAGGAACAAAACGGATCGATGTGAATCCTACCGATTCGGTCTCCAAACTCTTCGAGAAGGTAGATTATTTTGTTTTAATTTCAAAGATTAGAGTAAAGTTAACTTCCTCTTATCTATGTGTGAATCCTTTCCTCCACGGACACTGTTTCAGGTGTACGAAACGTTCGACTTGAATAGTTTTGGATTTGCTTTGTTCAAACAACGCAATCACAAGGATGAAATTATATCTTCGCGAAGCCGAACCATATCGGGTACCGGATTGGGTCACGGCGATATGCTGTATCTCGCTCCACTCAATGGCGCTTTACTTTGGAATGCTCCTTCGACCAGCAGTGCCTCCGCTGATTCCGTTTCAGGTACTCGATAGAGCTATAAAATTACTTTTAGAAACGAATGTTTCGTCCTTCAAAAAAATACCGAACAACGTATTCAACCGTTTTTGTACTCTGGCCTCTCTGTGTTCGTTCTATCGCGAAGGAATTGCGTAATATCTTATCGAAAGGAAAATTTTATCACGGATATCCGTGTTTTTACAAAAGTTAAACGCTGAGTACAGATTTCGTAGAAAGGTATGCTCTGAAGAAATGCCGCCAAACACGACTGTGTGATATACTGTCGTGTCTTATTTTTATAATCAGAAAAATCGCTGAGCAAAACGCTCGTATACTACAATGACTCTGAGAAACTGAATGTGGTGCGATACTTTTGCCAATGTAACATTCTAAAAAAGGAGAGCCAGCCTCGATGGAAATAGCACCCGGTACCAGTCGCGCTCAAGGTCAATCAACTATGGGTTTCTCGCGACCCCTCAGTAACATTACCGAGGACGACGTGGATCAACAGCTGTGGAAGCTCGACGGAAAAATACAGCAAAAGCGTGACGAAAAGCTGTACGTTGATACGAGCCACGAAACGATCCGATATAAAGAGCATAGTATCAATGTTTTCAATTTACAGTTGTCGACACGGAGCGAACGCGTGTTGCGTTCATTGCACACCGCTAGAACCTTTTGACGAGGCTTACCTCAAGGAGCAGAATATTAAGCACCTGTCCTTCCATTCCTATCTCAGAAAACTCACTGCCGGTGTAGATAGGTAAGTTTGAAAATGATACGGTACACTTTACTCGGCGCATTAGTTCGTTCAATGAATGACGGTTATACGACTCGTTATCACAGGGGCAAGTTTCTCCAACTGGATGATATAAGTTGCCGCATAAAAACAGGCTGCAAAGATCATCCCCCTTGGCCAAGGGGAATTTGCAGCAAGTGCCAACCTAATGCAATTACTCTGAATCGTCAACCATACCGGCACATAGATAATGTGATGTTCGAAAACGCCGGTTTGGTTGAACGGTTCCTAAACTATTGGCGTAGTACCGGTCATCAACGTGTCGGTTACCTATACGGGAGATACGAACTACACACGGACGTACCCCTAGGTATTAGAGCCACGGTTACCGCGATCTACGAACCACCACAAGTAAGTTTTCGACGATAAATGGATGCATTTTTTTCGTGTCTTTCTATAGCTGTCGATTGGTATTCATTCGAAAAATGAATTGAATTTACAGGAAAGTACAAAAGATATGATTGTACTTTTGCCAGACGAAAAAGAGGCATTGGTAGACGAGTTGGCTCTTGCGCTTGGTTTGAGAAGAGTTGGGTGGATCTTTACCGATCTAATCGCCGAGGATGTAAAAAAAGGAACGGTACGTACATATATCTCTATCACATTCTCAAACCCTTCTCGCGTAAATCAAATTTACGATTTGTCTCTGATCTTTTGACCTTACGTTTTGTTTCCAGGTGAAACACGTTAGAAATATAGAAAGTCATTTCTTGTCGGCGCAAGAATGCATAATGGCCGGCTACCTCCAAAATCGACATCCTAATCCTTGTCGTTTTTCACCTAGTGGTTATTTTGGTTCGAAATTTGTGACTGTTTGTGTCACTGGTGAGTCTACTCTCTACCTTAAATTTTCCATGTTTTTGTCGTGTACGCGCATTTCACTTTTGCCTCTAATCATTGATTTTGTCCAAACGTAGGTGACGTCAAGAATCAAGTACACATGGAGGGATATCAAGTGTCCAATCAATGTGCATCTTTGGTACGCGACAATTGTTTGGTCCCTACGAAGGATGCGCCTGAGCTCGGTTATGTGATTGAATCGACGGATAAGCAATACATCCCGGACGTCTATTACAAGGTAAGTGGAAATACGATGCTAGAGTTTAATTTTTTTGGCAGTATAAACTCTAGTTGTGATATTTTTTTTTCTTTTGAAAACTGACCGCATGACATATCCTTGGTAAACAATGTTTTTATTGTGCTGTCCGGAATGCGTCGCAAAAAGTTATTCGGTTTAACTCCAGCTTCGGCTCTTCATCACTCTGTTAGAGGAAGAGAGAATAGCTAGAATTGATCCCAATAAAGTTTTTCGAGGCATCCGCATCGACATACGAAACTGGCTTTTTCTGTCGATTAGAATCTTTCCCTTTGCCATCGGCGCGGCTTTATATTTCTAGTCAAAGCTGCGCGAATGTCATTGGTCGTGATCGATAGCGTTGAACGTATTGTATTACGCGATGACAATGGCCCTGATATACATACCTATATAAATCGAACAACTATGAGGAAAATGAAGAACACTGAATTAGGGGGGAAACAGTTTATAACTGAAATATCGATGAATCAAACGTACATATCAAAGAGGGTAACGAACGTTCCTCTCGTACTCTGGATTCATTACCGGGTTAGAGTACTACGAGCGTACGATGCCGTAGTGACGGATAGAGAAAATGTTTGATCGCTACGTTCAGCGATCGAATATCTCAACTTAAAAAAATAACGGAAAGAACTTAAAAATTTAATCGATTCTGTCGAACACTCAGGCAAGGTAGTCGTTTTACGGTGATCGAAGGTCAATATAACATGCTACGCGTTGTTGCCTCTCGTCACGTTCATAAAAATATACACAGGTTTTGGCTCTTCGTTTTACTCGCCACGGCAGCGAATAGAGACGCGCGCAAATTAGTCGGGGACGTTCACTTTTATTCAACCGAGACGGGGAAACGTCATCCGAGCGTAGCCACCCTTTTCGTCGATGCATATAACAGTTTCGTTTCATCGTATTGGATTTAACGCGCTAGACTCGTTATCAGCTAATCAACAAGTGTTAAAACTTTCAAGTTCAACATCGAATGAGGTTTTTCTTCGAAAAAGGCATTTGCAACGATGAAGACGAGCATTTTTGTAATATGTGCGTCGTGTGTGTGTACGTGTGTAAGAGACGCATCGTTCGCGCGCGGATACGTGTAGTTTGTGTACATAATATTACAGTACACGACGATGGGATTTACGAGGATTTACACGAGTAAAGTATTACATAATCGTAGTATTTCGATATACAGCATCAAGGAATGATTCGTTAAATATATCCGCTCCTTTCGTCCATTTTCGACCGGAAATTTACGAGACATACAATCTATACAGTAGTTAGGCCTTGCATATATATACTGTATACTGAGATCTAACTTAAATACAAGAGTAATTTACGATGGCTTACTAGTCGACAAAGAGCAAAAAGGGATTTTCTTCGACTCGATCGCCAAAGCTTGCTCGAACTTTCGCACGTCGACGCGCCAATGTCGACATTCCCCTTTTTCTCTTCCGGACGATATGCAACCGACGCATAAATAAAAATGGAATCCTTCTATTTATCGCATAGATAAAGTTCCGAGTGACTTTTGCACGAGTCACGTTTGACGTTACGAAGTCGCGCGTTCCGACCAAAAACAAGTCCCCGTCTAAAAATATATATATATATACGATTGCCCCGTCCTTCTTATACTTATTTCCCGATTACACGAAGTCTATCTACGATCTAAAGATATTACCACTGCCGGGGCCACTGCCGCTACTATCCGTCCTGGCGCATGGCATGTTAAAACTAGATAATACGTCGATAGCCAAAATAAACGACGAACCTCTTCTACAACAAATACCATATAGCTAGAAGTCGTATCGATATTACGATCGATCTGAGGTACGTATGTGTCGATCCATCGTAGATACAGAACCTTCGTGATTCCCGATCAATAGCAAAATATGGATTTATTTTCGCGTCCATTTTTAAAAATAGATTCAACATCTTTAGATACTATCGTTAATAGTAATTAAGTTGTGACTCAACGTACGGAGGAGCACCGCAAGTGCTACTGCGCGACAATATCCTCGACGATATCATCGATTGTTACGTTTTCAGTCTCGGTATCATCGCGACTCTACTCGTTTACCGGGAAAACACGGGCTCCTGGATATCGACTATTTCAGACTTGGCCCGCAATCTTGTTACAATTTTCCGCAATTGGTAATTAGAATGGTTTTGGTGGGTTTACCGGTTTGATCGCCAAAGGTCGATATCTTCTCGATTAAATCCAATCCTTCGACCACGTGTCCGAATATCCCCGTGAATCCGCGCATCTCTTGCAATATTATACGAAACTGCGAACCCACCATGCCGAGGTTGTCGTGCCGCTTTTGCGTCCTCCTCATTCCGACAGCTCCTCTTACCGCTGGAAACTTGGTATCGTCGGGCATGAAGTATCCGTCTTCGAATATGCTTCTTCCACCGCGACCGTTGTTCAGTTCGAAGTCCCCCGTGATTACGGACTCTCCTTCCCAGCACTGAAATATCGTGCAGCCCTTGTAACCGACCCCGACTTCTCCACTCGCCAGTACACTGAAGTTCTTCACCATTTTCGGTGCCGCATCTGGCCTCACTTCTATTACAATTCGACCGTGAGGTGATCCGTTGACGTCGATGTTGAAATAGTACAACGGATAAGGATTCGTGGGTCCTCCTCGCAGGGCCACGGCGATACTGCTAGGTGCCTGCGGTGGTGAGTGGACAGCTACCAAAGCATTGTTACTGGTGCCGGCCTCTGACATGAAGCCCGTTTGTTGTTGCGGGTGTAACATCGCGTTCGGTGGCGCGGGCGGAATTGGTTTTACGGACGGTGAACCAGGTGGAATGAGAAGTTGAGTCGGTGGCGCGGGCGGACCTTGATGGACGTGTACGGATCCCGGTGGTGCCGACTGAGGCATCATGTTGGAATGATATTCGATCGAACCGTTCTGAATGTGTTGCTTGTTCACCACGTGTCTCGAATAAAGCTGGGACATGCAGTAATTCGCAAGAAACAGTATAGGATTTTGAGAAGCCGCGAGATGATTTGGTAATCTATTGCCGTTCCCCGATGCCTGAGGTACCACCAGAGGTTCGCCCGAGTGAATTCCGGCTAATGCCTGTTTCAGCAGGGCAAAGTCGAACACCACTCCCGAATTGCCTATCAAGTCGTCTAATTGGCATTGCAGCGTCATTTCTTGATGCTTTGACTGCAATTTCTGCTTTTCGACGATAAGTTGAGAGTGCAAATTATAAATATCACCCGGACTTTCTACCATTTGCAAGCTAGCTTTAGCTTTCCCGAGGGTTTCTCGCGCGTCAGTTATTTCTGGAAAATGGCCCCAACCGTTCTGCAGATCGGTTTCCACGTGTGTCTTCAGCGTCACGCAGGCTTCCAGTACTTTTATCAAAAATTCCCTCTGTTGTATCGCCAATCTCTGAATGTCCGTCGATAATTTCCCCATCGTTATGAGTTCCAGTTGAACCTGTACATCGAATTTCGCCATTAATCATATTTTTACTGTAAGTACGCAAGTACTGCAACTGGCTTGAACTTGGAAACACAAAGTAGAAGCAGAGAAAAAGTTTGGATAATGGGTGACGAATAGAAGATTAAGATAAAGTAAGGACACATCCTTGTTTCTCTATACCACAGAGACCATTGGAATCCGCGAGATAAAATTATTCCTGGTGAATCGATTTTCAGAGGTACTATCAAGTCTTAAACTCACGTCCGATATGAGTTGTTCTTTGGCATCCGTTTGTGATTTGATTTGATGACCGGGATGTTCCTGCTGTGTCGCACAAGCTCGGCAAAGGGCTGAGCAGCATGTTCCGCACCATAATGCCAACGGCATTCCGTGTGTGTGACAATTTTCGCTCTGAAAAAGTTACATGCATGGTTTGTAACTTTCCCTTTTTTTCTTTTAATAGGTTTACTCTTGCAATAAAAATAGGAACGCCTTCGTTTGAAAAATCAATTCACAGAAAAATGACTCAGAAGTAAAGCGATTGAAAACTATTTCTCTCTATTCCTCGAATGAAAGTATAGACGACCTTAGAATCTGGTCCCATTACATACTACGAAAACCTTTCTCGATATGGCTTCACATTTGCATCGTGTTTCCTTCATCCATATACACGCGAATTAACATTTTACTTGAAAATTTGGATCTTTAATATGTCAACTTTATTACTAATCATATCACAAACGCGAAACTACTTGAAAATGAAGAATACCTTTCTCTCTTTGTCGGTAGGCTTGCCAGTCGTGTTGTTAGTCGTTATTTTAAGGTGAGAGAAGTTGTTGGCCAGGGCGAGAAGCGGAGAATGCGTCGGCAGAGCATCCGGGCCCTGTTCTCCGAGTTCTGTTCTCTTCCAACAATGAGCACAGAACAGTTCGCGACCTTTCAATAAATTGTTTTCTATACAGCGCAAACAAAAGTAATGCTTGCAACTTAGATATTTGGGGCACTGTTCCGCGTCATTGTATTTCTGCTTGCAGTAACTGCATAGCGTCAACTCCTCCAAATCCGTCAGAACGCTCGGATCCAGCATCTGTAAAATTAACAATCGACCTATTTTACGACTCGTCCGGACGAAACATTTACTTCGACTCGTGTATTTCCTCTGTCCAGAAAGCATAGCCTTTCGCCGAAAGCACAAAACATCACAATTTTTGCTTTTGTCGCTGCCATTCGTCATACATGTAAACGGAGACGTATGCAACTCAAAGCTATGTCGTGATAATAGATAAGAGCTTACTTCTAATATCGTGTAATTTGGGAATAGTACGTGTAGCTATGAAGCAAAATGCCACGACTTTGTTATTTTCTAAAATTCGCATGCAAGTACATGTGTGAAAAAAATTTAAGTCTGTATTCGTACACGTGTTTGTTTGGATAAAATAGGGAGAGGATGGAAGGGAGAAGAGGAAGAAAAATATCTGAATTTATGCATGTTATTCATATAAAATATCTAAAGATCTTCTACAATGGCATCAAAGCGTCAAAATAGTTTACTCGTATTCAAACGCACGTACTGTTCCATATTCCTTGTCGCGGATCAGGTGGATTCGTCGTTCGGGCATTTTCCGTAAAAAAAAATAACTTATATCGACCGGTATTTTTATAATTAGAGGTTAGGTTATCTTGCTCGCAATTCTACCCTTCGCAAAGGAATTATGCAATGGATCTCTCGGCAAAAAATGACATTTTACAGATAAGCGCGCATGCGCCCGAAATCCCGCCAAAACCCGAAGGGGACGGGCAGAGGGAACCTCCGGGCTTGGTAGGAGGTTCGATTGGGGGGGGGGGGGGGGGGGGACAGACAAGGCGACTCGTATCGAGTACGACACTCGGTATTCCGCGTATTCTTATGACCGTTCGGCCGATAAAACGCTGTCGAGCTCGATCTACGAATCGCGGCGTATTGTTGGACCGCACGACATTCCACCCAAGATCCGTGACAAGTAGCCAGCAATAATCTGTAAACCCTTAGGAATATAGTATGTGCCTGGCGATTCGCGGGAACTTTGCACCGTCGCGACACTCGCTCACTCACTCACTCACTCACGCACTCTCTTCCCACGATCGTAGTAGATGAGACGTAATGCTTCGTACCGTGTGTTTTCGCGGGATGGAAGAATCGTTGCACGTTTCTTGGCCTAAAAGTACGATAACGAAAAAATTCTAGGTAACGTCTTACAAACTCTTTCTTCGTTTAATTTACATCGAGATGATATTTCGTGTCGCGCGGTTCCGCGTTCGCGGGGTATCGTTTATTTGTTTCTTATTTTTGTACTATACACGAGTGTGTTTATCGAACGTGGTTACGGTTAACATAACGACAGGTCGCCGGTAACGCGGCGTTACTTTCGTCTTAGCTCGTGCAAACGTTTTGCCACATCATGATGTTTGGTTCACTAAACTAACCATTAGCATGGCGGCGAGGACCAACCGACCGACACACACCACAGCGCGCGCTAGTCGCTACGCTGTTGCTCTCCTCCTCTCCCCGTTTACCCTTGCCCCCCTTCCACGCTGTTCTTCTTGAAGAGCTACCTCCGTCGGTCATCGCAGCAGCACTGCTCGAAGCGCGCGATTTTCAATTTCCCCGCGGAACTGACTCAAAAAGGAGGAGTTGCTGTTACCGCAACATTTGACATTTGGTTCGCATCGTTCGCAAACTTGTTTGGTTGCGGAAATCATGAAATATGTCTAGTCTATTGCATGTACATTGATTGAGGATAAAGCACGAGGAGGGGAAGGACGTAATATTTGGAGTAAAATACAATTAAAATTATATTCTATGATCGTCGGCTAAATCGGGAACTTGAATATAACGGTCAACTGCTGATTTAATTAGCTCCAATTTTGTAATTAATCGAAGATAAAACTCTCTTACCCGCATCGGCGGAAGCCCCGGTGGGTTCCTTAACAAATGCAAAGTTTCTTTTATTTTTCAGGAAAAGGACAATTATGGAAATGAAGTATCGAGATTGGCAAGACCGCTTCCCGTAGAGTACTTGTTGGTGGATGTACCTGCATCTACTCCCCTTACTCCGCAATTCACTTTCTATGCAAGTGATGAAATTACTCCGTTCCCCATTGAAAATAGGTGAGATGAATAAAGGAAGCTATTTAAAAATGAGTAGAAATACACAGCGACGCGCCTAATCATTAACGATCAATGTACCTTTCAGACTAGTCGACGGTCAAGTGCAAGAATTCGATTCCTTGTGTACGTACATGCAACAGTTCAGTCCAGATCAGTTTCCGGAGGCAATGTCGGACTTTCATCTGCTCCTCTTCATCGCCACAATGGATATGTTACCAATGAAGGTGAGTACTCGGTACTTCCGCTGAAACTCGGTACGTGCGCTCGCTCTTCACGTCGCTTTCGTTAATCGTCGCAGGATCATATGGCACCATTGCTGGAAGCAATACGCACGAATAATAGAGAGAAAGCCATGGAATGGGTCCACTCCGTACACTGGGCCACGGTGGAACAACTGATATCCGCGACAACGGCCACGTCGCCACATTCTTCTCGCGGGAGTAGAAGTTCTAGAGGAGCAGCCTCATTATCGGGAGGGGTGGGAATAGGTGTTGGTACGGGGGCAATTGGCAATTCGGCCCCGGATCAGCCGCTGTGGACATGTCTACACTGTACTTTTCTTAATCCTGCGGACCTCGCTGCTTGTGAAATTTGTAACTTGCCGAGGTACTCTTAAAAGCCACTCGTAGCTATTACGGGATCTCGTTTAGTTTCCACCGCGACTAATTTACCCTTTCGATTCTACAGGATGTGATGCATGCTGTGTGTTTGCAGCTTTAACAATTGTTTTTTTATTCTTTGGTCTCTTATTTATGGATAAATAAAAAGAAACTGTCGACTTTGTGTTTTGTTCCAAGGATATCTCGACTCTCGTAACACTTTTGGTAAATACCATGTCGGTAGCAAAGCCTAATGATAGCGTTTAAAAATCATGACAGATCGATCGGTATTCCCGTCTTCTTATTTTTGAGCGAACCTAAGTTACACCGTTTTATTGATAATTCGTTTGAATAACTAGTATCGATCGATAATTAAAAAATATGCTTATCGTGATTATATTATACAAGCAATAGCATTAATATGTAAATACATACCTGTGGAGAGGGGAAGATTCGGTAAAACCAGTCTATAAACTTCTTTCACATTTTCACATTATTTCGGTACGTGTAATTTCTGTAGATCGTATCCGATTTTCTAATCAGCAAGTGCGTAATCGTGCGTACTTCTTGGGACAATAATCGGGTATCCGAAATGTTGCAAATAAAGTCAAGTAAATTTAGTTTGTCACGAGAATGCTGCTTCCTTTAAATGGTTAAAAAAAATTCACCGGAAACCAGCGCAGTCCGATTTTCTCATGAATATGCATTAACATTTCAGTTCATTTCTCAATCTGCTGCATAATTACTATTCCGAAACTCTAACCAGTTATCGGTATCATGATATTTATGCGGTATAAAAGCATTGACCTGCAAATTATATGATTGGTTTTTACATTTGCAGCCACGAAATTATACGCGGAACGCGACTCATTTACGATTTACCATTACCGAAGCCTGAAAAACGTATGGTTATCTTCTAGAACGCTGATGTGAACGTGTGATGAGCAAAGCTGGAATTGAACAACATTGCAAGAATCGATACATCCAACTGCTACTGATCGCAGCTCCCCGTGTCAAATAGTACATCCAAAGATCTTAAAACTAGAATGTGTGTTTCACAACAGCAAGTGGAAACTGTGATATAGGAACAGAAAAGAAAATGACTCAAGGAATAATGATATAACGACGAATCGCGTTTAATAAATTGCTCCTTAAGAAAGATACATTTAAGTTGGCAGAGCTCTAAAAGAATTTAACTGTATAATATTTTGTCAGTGAATCAATTACACTTGGCAAAATAATTCTCCTCGCTTACATATGCTATTAATTAGAGTCAGATGACACGAATAGACTCGATACGCGATACGTGTAAGAGAGAATGAATGATAATCGAGAACTCCTAATTTAACATTTATTCTGTCTCTTCGCGAATCATATTTACAGATATTTTCTTTCTTCCCAAAGTGTCTTTCGCGTTTTTTTACTTTTGGAAGGTACCTTCCATTCTCTTTGAAGAAAATCAGTTCCTTTCTTCCATTCTTTTTTAACCCACAATGTAGCGGTTTACAGTTAGAACCCTCCGTCTCTTAACAAACTGGATGAAATTCGTCAATAACAGAAACACCTTTACCCGGATGCAAAATCTTTACAGCTAATTTTGCTTACAACCAAATCTGCAAGACTGGAAACCTTCAGTTCCAAATCGTCAATTTTATATGTTTTTTCAACGAGCGCTGTATCGGTAAACTCTTTCAGTTTTGATATAGGAAGTTCTTGTCCTTTGATAGAACTTAAGACTTGCTTCGTAACAGAATCCCCATTGTCCGTGTTATGAATCAGTGCGACTAAGATATTTTTATCACTGTCATCGATACCAAATTTTAGCAGCGACTGAGTTATATTTTTCGACAATGACAAATTAAAAAGAATCTCGGTATATAATGTTCTTGTGGTAAGTTGTTTAAATTTGTCGGCCACAATAGCTTTGTTTGCCGCTACTACCACTTGGAAAGGATCAACTATGAGAGATGCTTTCAAGATACAGCAACGTAGGTTCCCATTTAATACTTTTTGTCTTATTTCAACTGTATTTTCCACGTTGGTAATTAAACAGAGCGTCAAAAGCTTTTCTGTTTCTGGGTCCAACTCGATTGTGTATCCAGTCATTTTGATGTCACGTCGGATGAATGGTCAATGACATTCAGTTTGAATTCATGCTTCCTACATCAGTGTACCATGCGCTATTGATATCGTTCTCTTCTCAAATCTTTGAATGTGAAAATCTTAGCGCATTTTCACGGTAATCGCAAACTTTTTATTTATAATACGTATCTGTGGAAACGTGAATTATAACTTCAAGGTCATTCTATACGCTAAAATACCCGAGAATTCGTTCTGTGGTGATCATTGAACTTACCGGAGGAAGAACTTCGGAAAGTACATAAATCGCACACGCGTGATTGCACGTGTGTATGTATGTTGACACCGGAGAAACAACTGGTCAAGGGTCACACATTCGCGTGACCCAGCCGGTGATGCTCGACAGCCAATAAAATACGGTTTTCTGATAGGTACGTTACAGGAGAAAAGCTCTTTCGTGTCCACCGACAGCGGTTGGTCACGTTTGTGTGTGTACGTACATACACGTGAAGTGTCACCACACTACAATGGAAGATCAGCTGCACACATACACCTTTAACACCTCTCTATACAAGTAATGTAAATGCACACAAACTTGAAAGAAGAATAGTACGGCTTTCAGCTGAGAGCAGAGATTACGGAAGACAAAAATATTTCGATAATAGACAAATGCAACAAGTGGAGGTATTATCAAAACTACCTGTTCTTGCGAGTTGTGCTCCTGAATTTACTCCGAATACCTATACAATAAAGCAGATAAACCTAGCGTGACGCAATTCTTTTTCCTCACGTGTCGGAAGAATGAATAACAGATCATATTTTGAGGTGCAAACAACGTAAAACGCATTGAATGTTAAAGCATCGTCGATGCATGCTCACCAATGTGTGGAGTAAGGTGCTGTGTGGGACAGACGTGGTGTCATGTAATTTGGCTCCATGTAACCTAATCTGTCAAAAGATTAAACGCAAATGATTGATATGCATAGATGTACGCCCTCCAATATGTGGGCTCTTACTTATATTTTCGTCCTTTTGGGCACGTCTCTGTGCCTGGGGCTACAAACATCCGAGGTAAGTTGTCTGGTATGCACGAACGATGTATTCCTTTTAACGACAACTTCGTACAGCTGTTATTGGCAAATTTATAATTCATAAAAAATTTACCCAAATCGTATGTCAACTTGATATTATTACCACTAGCATTTCAAAGATCTCTATAATACTTTTCATTACTGTATCTTTACGTAGAATGACAGCACAGGGTTGATGTCGGAACAGGATGATCCCCTTCTTATGTTTTCCACTTTAAGTGGCTCTTTCATTGGAGTTGGTCAACGATCTGGTGAAATACGTTGGCGTCAGGATGACGGTAATGAGAAAATGATGTTTGATTAAATGTATATAAAAAAAATTAATATAAATCGCGTTGTAAGAAAATAGAATAGGTACTAAAAAGTTATTTCCATATTCATATTTTCTTCTCAATTTGCTCGCTAATTTGTTTAGGACTTATATTTAAATCTTTCTGTTATTAATATCTGTGGGTCTGACTCAGTTTGGAAAAAAATTAACAAATTCAACCATTATTTCCACATTACAATAAATTTCTTTGAGTAAATCATTTGTTTTAGATCTTTACTATAAAATGCTATAATGGAAACATTAATATATAAATCATACAAACAAATGTCTATAGGATAATTTTAATGTTATATTTTAGAGCCCGCCGTTAAGGTTCCTATTGATATGTCCGATACTCCTATGTAAGTATGAGCTTTCTTTCCTCAGTTTTCAGGGAATGTAAAATCTCTCTCTCTCTCTCTCTCTCTCTTTACAAACAGTTTTAAAGATGAACTATCATATATTACATATTTATCAAATCATAATACCTTTGTAATCATTTTGACGCGAAACCTATGGTCAAGAATCTAAAATACATTCTGAAATATTTTCAGGCCAATGTTTCTACCAGATCCAAAAGACGGATCTTTATACCTCTTTAGTACCGAATCCGAGGCTTTAAAGAAGCTGCCATTCACAATTCCTCAATTGGTTGCCAGTAGTCCGTGTAGAAGTAGCGATGGCATACTATATACGGGCAGAAAAATCGACACGTGGTTCAGCATCAATCCGCATACGGGGGAAAGGGAACAATTTTTAGGTTTCGAAAAGGCAGAACATACGTGTCCTGTGGAAACTCAGGATACGATTTTTGTCGGTCGGTCCGAGTACAATATTATAATGACGGACAGTAAGAGTAAAGGAAGAAAATGGAACGTTACATTTTACGATTATTCGGCTGTTAAGATGGAAAGTGACTGGGCGGATAATTATGGTGAGTAATGAGCGACGTACGAAGAGCAAAGGTGTTTGAATAAAACTTCATTGTGGCAATTGATCGTGATTTTCAGATCTCGTCCATTTCACCACTAGTGCTACTGGTCGAATCGTAACGTTAAATCGAAGATTGGGTAAAGTACTTTGGGAACTCGACTTAGGTAGTCCGATTATAGCAGCATATACCGTTAACAAAGATGGTTTAGCAGCAGTTCCTTTCACCAGTATAGCCGACGGAACATTAGATAATTTATTGGAGAGCTTTGCGGCAGAACCGAGTGATGTACCGTTATAGTAAGTTCTTTGAGATTTTCGTTAGCTTTCTTGATTATTGAATGAACAAAATAAACGACGCAAGTGTCGAGTCAATATCTTGAACTGTTGAGAGATTATGGCATAAGCAATTTGACGATATCTCATCTAATTTATTTTTTCATTCCATACTCTCTTAGTCCCACTTTATACGTTGGAGAACATAGGCACGGTTTATACGCCTTACCATCTTTGGTTGATTCGTCAACGGCAACGATCTCAAGCAAAGCGGGACACTTGTTATTGGAAGGGCCTTCGATATATTTACAACCTCAACGAAATGATAATTCAGCACCTCTTCCTGGTGATAATATTCCTCTGTCCAACATAGAGGAATCTGACGACAATTACCAAAGTGTTGAGCATGAAAAGAACGTCATCGTCTTGGGTAGATATAAACAACTATCTTGAAACCAGAGAAGTAGTCTCTTTAAGGAAAGCTCCATTTCTTTCGTTTGTTATCCTAAATTATTATTGATTTTGTATTACAGGCCACTACAAAGTACCACCGGAGTATCAATCGCAAAATCAGCCGCTACAAATCACAGGACGTTCCGATCCCGTTATTCAGAGTGGACTACCGTCGATGAACTCGTCAAAAAAGTTATCGGTTGCTGTTCAAACGGACGAAATTAGCAATACAACCAATGAGCACAAGAATTGGCGCAAAGTTGTAGCCGCGACGTACAATATCAGCAAGAAGTGGCTTAATCAGCAAGAAAATAAAGGACTGAAACTCACACTCGTCATATTGGTAGGATGCGTTATTGCAATGTTTTGGTACTTAAACGCTCAATTTAAAGAATTTCAACAACTATCCCAGGTTAGTAAAATACGTAAGGCCGAGTAATTGTTTGAAGAATGCCAAGTGCTGCTTCACTTGTTAAGAATGCGCATGGATGAATGCAGTGAAACCTCGCTTGCCCGAATATAGAGAATATAAATCGAGGTTTCACACTGTGCGTAGATCAGATTACATGAATATTTGAGAATAGCAATTTGATCAGGGTTCACGAGAAAACAGTCGCACAAGCAACAGTGGGCGAAGTGGAGTCGTAACTGTTCCCGAGGATGTCGGCGAGGGCTTGGTCAGGGTTGGGAAAATCATCTTTGAAACCGGCGAGGTGCTGGGGAAAGGATGCGACGGAACTTTTGTATACAGGTACTTACCTGTTGTTGTCTAACTACGTCCATTATATATTCGTAACGATGCGTATTTTTATTTACTATCTTAAACATGTTACCCCCCAGGGGCGAATTCGACGGACGATCAGTTGCAGTGAAGCGTCTTTTACCCGACTGTTTCACATTTGCCGATCGGGAGGTGGCATTACTCAGAGAATCCGATGCCCATCCAAACGTTGTTCGTTACTTCTGCACGGAGCAAGATAGAATGTTTCGATATATCGCGCTGGAATTAGCGGACGCCACTCTACAGGATTATGTAGCAGGCAGATACAATAGACATAAAATTTCCGCGAAGAACATTTTAAAACAAGCCACTTCTGGTCTCGCTCATCTACACTTTCTGGATATAGGTAGCACTCAGTTTCTGCGTATCTCAAACTAACAAGTCAAATATCGAATTGGTATTACGATGCGACATGGCACGAAGTGGTATTGAGAAACTGATAGGGGGGTGTTACGTTTTAGTTCACAGAGACATTAAACCGCATAACGTTCTGCTGTCAATGCCAGGACCTCGCGGAGAGGTCAGAGCAATGATATCGGATTTTGGTCTATGTAAAAAGCTGCAGTTAGGACGTATGTCCTTCTCGCGAAGATCAGGCATAACAGGAACTGACGGATGGATCGCACCGGAGATGCTGAACGGCGAAAGAACAACTTGCGCCGTTGATATCTTTTCTCTTGGTTGCGTTTTCTATTACGTTCTGTCTGGTGGGAAGCATCCCTTTGGAGACTCGTTGAGAAGACAAGCTAATATATTATGTACGCTCTCTTTCGTCTTTAAAGATACAGCGTTTTTAATACACGATCTGTGCACAGGGTGGATCATTTCTAGAATAACGTGATGTTTTCTTAGGTGACGAAAGTGATTTATCCGGACTTCAAGGAATTTCTGAAAGCGACAGAGAGTTGGCTTTGGTCTTAATCAAATCGATGATCGCGTGTGATCCTTCGGATCGTCCACCAGCAACTGCAGTTTACAATTATACCATCTTTTGGGAAGCATCGCACATTCTGAACTTCTTTCAGGTAATTGTATTTTATTTTTAATCTCGTCGCACGCGTATCACGCGGAGAATCAGAAGTGAATTGCGTACAAAGCTGATTGCGTATTTTCTTCCATTGATATGGACGTGATATATTAATACTTGTACGGTGTGTAATTAGATATTTTTATGTCGTAGGATGTGAGCGATAGAGTTGAAAAAGATGAAAGTAGCAGTCCAGCATTAATAGCTCTCGAGTCGGGAGCTTCTAGAGTTGTTCGAGGAGATTGGAGATTACATATAGACGTTGAAGTTGCTACTGACCTTCGAAAGTACAGAAGTTATCGCGGAGAAAGCGTACGCGATCTACTCAGAGCTCTTAGGAATAAGGTAACTTGACGATATTTCGTAACGTATATTTTACATTATCTTTTAAAAAAACAGATTGAAATAATACTCGGGGTGTATCGTAATTCCAGAAACATCATTATAGAGAATTAACACCCGAAGCACAACAAAGCTTAGGTGAAATACCCGTAAATTTTACGGAATACTGGCTTTCGAGGTTTCCTTACCTTTTGTGTCACGTGTGGTGTGCTATGCAAAGTTTTCGTACTGAACCTACTTTAAAGTGCTATTATCATTCCGAATATCAGTTTTCTTTCCAATGTGACGAAGTAGAAACGATGCAAAAGAAAGAATCGACGTTGCCCTTATCTTCGTGGAGAATACGAGATGCCGTTGATTGGAGCCCAAACAGAGCAAGATTTCGAGGGCAAAAGAAAAGGCAAGAGAGGCGAAAAGCCGAAGAACCGATCGTATGGACCCTACCGCCTACAAGTTAAGCAACACCAATGTTAGGCTGTAAGTATGTATTAAGCAAAAGACTCTTTTTCATTACTTAGTCTTGATACTCAACCTCGGGTCTCTAATGTGACGTTTAGTGTTACGAAATCCTATAATACTTTATCGATTTTCACGGTATGCATCACCATTTTTACTACAAGAGATGAGTAATTCAATTTGTTATAGATTCTATTTTTTTAATATAAAACTATGAGACGGCTGGCGCTTAAATCCCATGACTCTTATGAAGTTATAATATCTATTTTATATATACCAGCGAAATTTGTGCGAATAAGTCCGTCCATTTTTTTTATGGGAATGGAGATACAATCGTAATGTTAATATTATGAAGTACTATTGGAGACTATTGGAGAAATCCGTCATTAGTGATCATTAGTTGTATAAGGTCCGTTTGTTGTACATGTAACGATAATATTGACAAGTGAATGTAGTGGTTCTATATTTGGGATTTGTACACCTAGTACACACACACACACACACACACACACACACACACACACACATTTGTCGATAACTAATGTTTATATGTTACATATTTTTCTCGATATCTCTTTCACACTGTTCAAGTCGAATGAACGCTAATAGCATTCAAAGGTAGGGAATAAGCGAGTAGGCTGTACTAAGTTATTCTTTTTACATACACTGACAGAGATAATTAAGCAACAAATATTTTATTTCAAATAGATTCTTTGTCATGGGGTACTGTTTCTATAGCCGCATTGTATCTGGGACACAAGATTTTACCTATTTAGAATTACCTCATTTATACAGGCAATGTGTGTACGTTTTTTTTTGTACACGCGCACAATGCTGATTTAATAGAAAATACATTCTTACTACAAAATTGGATGTACGTATATTTTGTGAAATAGGTTGCAGTCTTAAATTCTAGATAGTGAGGGTGTATGTCAGTAACAGCGGAATTCTGTAAATAACACGTGTACATTACATTTTCCTATTTTACATAATTCGTATACTGTAAATACAATCTGTAATTAAAATAAATAATAACAAATCGTTAATAAAAATGCATCGTTCTTAATTTTGTGCGTGTAATAAAGTATAAAAGTTATTTTAGAAATATGCTAAATAATCAGTCTGAGAAATCATGGTCATGGCATCGCGATTTAAATGAGTCGAGTGACACGATAAGTTAATTTTTTGCTTACAAATGTAAATAAAAAAAAAATCTAGAAAAGATAATTTTGATTTAATAGAAATATACTTTAACCTTTTTTATACTCTCAATTTTAGCTGGACAATCTTTGGAACGAATATACATATAAATTGAGTACCAATCAGTAAATGCATCATTAGGTTTCAAAAATCTATAAGTACATATAATTTTTTTTGATTACTTTGAAATTAAAAAACGACGTATTAAGCATCAAAATAGAAAAAAAAATTCCGTGGGCCTTTAATATACTATACCTATCATATAAGTATGTAACATTATCATTATACAAATTACAGTAGAAATTATACAAATTAAAGCCTCTCCTGTGGGTCGAAATATTATACATATTGCCAGCTTAGACGATCTTTTTCACATTAAACTCTATTAAATATATTGATGCGTAATCATTCTTTTCAATTACCGCGTTAAGGGTCTTCACTGAGAATTTTAATAATATCCAATGATATTTGTTTCTCAGCTTCATCTAATGCTGTGATACCTTGATAATTACGAATCCTTACATCCGCCCCATACTTGACGAGCAACTCAACAAGTTTCGCGTTTCCAGTTTGAGATGCTAAATGTATAGGGGTATTTCCAGCATTATCTTTGACATTTGGATCGGTTTCCCCGCAAGTCAGAAGCATTTTGACGATCTTCGGTCGATTATTCAGAGACGCCAAGTGCAGAGCTGATAAGCCCGTTGATCTAATTCTTAAATTAACTTTCGCTCCCGCGTCTAACAACAACTGAACAATTTCTGCATGGCCATTAGCGCTCGCCACATGCAGAGGCGTTCGTCCTTCTCCATCGCATACATTTATACTTAGCGTGGAATTCCTTTCGCACTCTTCCGTCACCTCTTCAAACAGAGAACATTTTTCGCAATTACATAACGGATGGCACAAATTTGAAACAGTTTCGTTTGGCTTTTTATGAGGACCCTCGAGTCCCAGGTAATAACACGCTAATTGCACATCACCCTCGGCCACTACGGACAGCAGCTTTTCCACTTTCCGAAGGCGGTCCGATTCTACCTTGCTTTCCGTTTCCATTTCCGGGGAAACATCGCAGAACTCGAAAGAGACTTTCCGAGTATAGGATAAGTAATTTTTCGACAAAGCAACTTCTAGTAATCGCGATATATGGGCACTGTGTGCCACGGTCAGCGGTGCTTGACCTCTCCTATTTTTCATTCCAGGCTTGGCACCGTATTCCAACAGAATTTCCACGATACCGCTGTATCCCCACTTAGACGCAAAGTGCAGAGGAGTATCCCCGTTATAATTAGTAAAATTTACATCCAACAGACCTCTCGTATGTTCCACAAAATAAAGCAGCGCTTTGATACAACCCTCGTGACCGTTATCGGCAGCCAGATGTAACGCCGTATTACCGCGCGTATCCGCGAGTGTTGGATCTGCATTCGCATGTAACAGTAACAATAAAGTGTTCTGATGGCCCCTCGCTGCAGCGCAATGTAACGGCGTGGAACCATCCGCATCGGCATCGTTTACATTGGCATGACGCTCCAGTAGATATTCCACCATTTTTACGTGACCGCTCAGAGTTGCGACATGAAGCATCGTAAGACCTCTGTCGTCTCTCGAATGAACCGTCGGCAAGTCGAATCGTAATTCATCGGTTAAACTCCTTTCGCAGGATTCGCAGGAACACAGCGGGTGGCACAATTTTACATCGGTCTGCAGTTTACCAACTTTTTTGCTCAATATTCTTCTCACCTCTGATAAATCGCCGTATTTTATACGGTCGAACACATGGTTCAAAGATATTTCCTCCGCTTTCTCGTTTGACTTTCTATCTTCCACAGTGTTCGAGTCCACGCTAATGTCATCCGCTTCCGGATGTATCGAGCCAGTCAACATTCCAGATTTCACATGTTCTACTGCTGCTTCCAGTGAAGTCACCAGGAATCCGGCTTCGTCCGCTTCGTACACCGAATTAGCGGAGAACTTGAATTGCTTGACAAACGCCAGTTGGGCTATCCAGTTTGGCAAACCCGCTCGAATCACGAGGAATATCAGTACGGGCAAAAGATCGTCCGAAGACACCGACGACTTCCCTTCCGATATGAAGTTAACGGCTCTCTTCAAACATCCTAATTTTCCCAAGACAGTACAGAATTTGTCCAAGCGAGACAATTCCAATTTTCCCCTCAGCACCCCGTCGTACAAGTCCGTTCGTACACCGAGATCCCTCAGTTGCAGTTCGTGTAAATTTTTTACAATCTTATTCAGACTGGCATCTTCGAACGCAGTACACGTGGATACGGATCGCGGTAGAATCTTTCGCAATCCATGCAGGATATACGTCTCGACGGCGATTTTTATCATTTGAAGGAAATGACGACTGGATGCCGTTTTATCTCTCAGTCTCGTATCTTTCAAAACCGTTCTCAGACACTCGGCGTATAAGGCACTGACTAAATCTCTTTGTACGTATAACGGCTCGTTTTCCAGATGCTCGTTCGCTCGTTCGAATTCGTCAATGGCGGAATTCAATGTCTCGAATACAGTTTTGTCCAGTACTTCTGTCCAAAGTAAGTCGGCGCATTCTCTGACATTCGTCACTACCGAAATGGAATCTCTAGCAGTCGTGGAACCCAGCTCTAACGGACGCTCAACGCACCTGGAATACAAATTGATGAAATTTTAACACCTGCCTTTTTATCAATTCCACATTTTTTTTTGTTGATACTTCCAGCAAATGGTGATATCAAGAAGAGGATAGTAAAGAGAGGAAAGATATTTTTATGAAGCGTTAAGTACCTACCATATCTTGTATTTTTGTAAATCTTCCGTATAGAATGTTTCTTCGAAAAGAACATGCGAAGAACAAGGCCTCGCTATATCGTATTCGACCGTTAATACTCTGTTACACAGCTTGACTTCTCGGTCGGTGAGAGAGCGAAAATTTGACGCGGGTAGTTCCTTGTTCGGTATTAGGATATGTCCGAGGAAATCTTCCTCTAGCAAAGCACCCCTTGTGAAACTGCCACAACGGGGTACGCAAATGATCCATCCTTTGTTTATCGCCCTTTCCAGGATGGTGGCGTGTTCATTCTGGAGCTCTTGAAAAAATGCATTTTCCGACAAATCTTCGTCGTAATTCGACTCCATGATCTTCTCGGTCCATGAATCTATGAATTCTGACGCGGTATGCCGATGTACGCGTCTACCTCGAAGAAAACCCGCCGTTCCGAAGAGGCAGGAAAATATAGATATCACATCACGACACATAAGATGTCGCAAATTGTTAATCGTGGTCAATCGCACTCCAAACAGTTTTGGTACAATTAAGTTACATATTTAGTGTCTTTTGGCTCCAGTCATTTGTAGGCACGTACATACAGTAGTGAGCCAAGAGGAAGATTGTTATACACTGGAAGGAGTACGTACTATAAGGAGGAAGCCAGCAGAATTGGTCGCATCAATATTTGATAAAAACGGGGCGATAGGTGCAAGAACAGCAAGAGGTAAGTTATAATTATTGTGAAGATTATTCGTGTCGAATAGTATAAAAGAAGAATTAATGATTATTTAAATAAACATTTACGGCAATTAACGACTTGCACGCATAAGGGAAGGAGAGTGGAACTACGTAGAAGTAATTAAGTGGACAATCATTGTTTACGAAATGTTCATTAAATATATATTTCGCTACATGAATAATTACAGCAGTATTGCGATGTGAAATGATACTATTTTAAGGGAATGATAAATTGATACCAGCTCTATAAAAAAAATTCTTCTCTTAAGAAATAAAATTTGTATCTATATGTCGACGAGAAGGGGACGAGGCGCTGCGCGAAACCCATCTACGGCGAAAAATTGTCACGTAATTTTTTAAAAATCATTTCAAGTTACCACGGTTGTACAACTTTTCGAAATGGTTCAGAATTCGCAATATCGAGAAAGCAACCCGAATTTATTTCATCGTGATGAATTTTCCGGGCTTACCGATTCTCCAGCCGAATGGGAAATATTTGCCCGTCCCTTCGCCTCGTGAATTTTAATAATTTCCTACAACTCTTTTCGTCTCGTTTATCCACGATTCTCCAAATTTGTCCGTCTCTTTTCCTCCTTCGTTTCTTCGACTTTTTGTCGTCTTTCCTCCTTGTCATTCTTAACAAATTCAGGATCGTTCCAGTACTGTACATCGCCGCTGGCGTACAGCAGGAAGATCAAGCTAGTTATTATGAAGACGCCGAATACGATCCAGAACACGATGCGCCACTCCGTCAGAGTTTGATTTGGCGTAAGAACGCCTACGATGTAAG
Organism: Xiphydria camelus; assembly: GCA_963678675.1. Taxonomy (NCBI): domain Eukaryota; kingdom Metazoa; phylum Arthropoda; class Insecta; order Hymenoptera; family Xiphydriidae; genus Xiphydria; species Xiphydria camelus. The sequence goes on from OY783198.1 coordinate 27,741,114, forward strand.
GAGTTATGATGCCGGAAAATGCTCCGATGCCGTTCACGATGGCCATGAGCGTACCCGAATAATTGGGGCTGAGATCCAGAGCATTGACTTTCATTCCCGGGTAGAAAGATCCCATAAGGGTCATGCCTATGGTGAACATGGCCACCACGGTCGCCCCGTTACACCCGGAGTACGACGCGGCGATGATGAAAATTCCAGGTCCAATAGAGGCGATGGTCGTACCGAGTTTGCGCACTTTGGTCGTGGACATGTGGCCCTTGCTGACCATCCAATCGGCCAACCAAGAGGAAGCGATGCTGCTGATCCACATGCAGAGGTACGGCAGAGATGAGAGGAAGCCGTTGCTCGTGATGGAGAACTTGAGGACGCTGCTCATGTACTTCGGCAAGTCCGTCACCATCGTGAAGAAGCCCCAATCGTGACCGATTTGGGCTGCGATGAGAGCCCATAGGCGGACGGATCTCAATACGTGGAACCAGGGTACCGGGGGTGGCTTCTTGTGAGTGTGCGAGCTGAGGCGATCGTGCAGGTACTTCTTCTCGCTGTCCGACATGAACGGATGTTCGTCGGGATTGTTGTAACAGACGACAAGCCAAATCAAGAACCAGATAATGCCAAAACTTCCGAACACGTAAAAGACTGCGTGCCAACCGAAGTAATTCAAGATCAAGCCCGACAGGGAGGTGGCGATGACCGTTCCCAGCAGAGAACCCGCGAATACCAGAGAACCGATTTTCGATCTCTCCTCGGGCGGTGTCCATTGGGCCAACATTGCATTCAACGCCGGGAATGTCGTTCCTTCTCCGAGTCCCATTAAAAAACGCAAGACGATCAGACCAACGTCTTCGAACCATACGACCACTACGGGCGTTAGCATCGTGAAAACGGCTGTGGAGAGAATTCCCAAACCGAGAGAATACTTTCCACCAAATTTCTCTGCCAGCATACCACCTGGTAGATGCGTGATGACGTATCCCCAGAAGAAGGCCGACAGGATGATACCCTGTTAACGTTAATATCACGCCACATTATACTCGTGAAGGATACATTCTTAGAGATCGAAACGAAGTACTTTTTCCGATATCGATACTGATAAGAGAGCAATTATATTATATCTCGATAAATCATCTGGAAGATAAAAGCAATTCGCACGAACTCATCGACAATAGAGCGCTTGATGAAGTTCGATAGATAACCCCGTTAAATGGCTTCCAAACATTAGACGAAAACGCACCTGAGTATACTCATCCCATTCATAATATCCTTGAGAATGCGACGGACCGGTGGAATTTGAAGTGTCCGAAGGACTTGGGCAAGTATTATCCCCCACAGTGGCGTGCGATTTCTTTGATACTACCATTTCCGTGATGGCAATATTCAGACAGACCCTCATAGAGTAGGCATTGAGGATCGCCAGAAAGCCCATCACGGCGAACACCCATCGCTGTTGCACTTGCACGCCTTTGAAGTAAATTGCAAAGTGATAAATTAACTTGTCGTTCACTATTATACAGATATTGTGCACGTAAAAGAAATTAAAAGTATACACCTCTTTCAGCGTTCATTAAAACTATCGATCAAGTTGATAAGAACGTGTACGAGTCGCACAATTGTAAATATTTAGGTGAAGGACATCACCCGTACATGTGGCCAACCGAAAATACAAGATATATGTATACCATTATACGAGTATGCCAATAGCATACAGAAACTTTTCCGATGTAATACACTGAATCTCTTTTTGGGCTATCTCCGTGTCTGTAAGTTTTATTGATTTAACGAACAGTGCTTCGATCGCTTTGACATCAATTTTCTTTAATTTTCAGCTCTTGAGGAGAAAATCATGATGATTAATTCCACCTCAACTGCGCTGTTGCCTATTTTTTTTAATTTTATCGTCACAACAATTCACGTTCGGCGCGATTATTGTACAAATACAAGTATAACGTATGCGAAGAAATCATTTTTGTAAAACTAAACTCGAGATGTACAAATTAAAAAGCCGCAGGTGGCGAAGAAATTTGATTCACACATTTAAGCTCTAGTTTTTCGTAAAAAAATTGAGTACGTAACTTGTTTGCGATATGTACGACTCACCCTGTACACTTACTTAATATTTTACATAAACCTATTATAACTCCAATATAATAATTCCCTAAAAGTAAATGAGTCTAGTATCGTATAGATATACAATCCAATGAGAACGCTGAAAGTACATTTTTAAATGGTTGAAGCTATAATATTTCAAGAGGCAACAAATTTAATTCAACAACACTGGCGGCTCTCTCTCCCTCCCTTTCTCATGCTCTTTGAAAATATATGTACTTGCATACCTAGACATGCATATGAAAAGTCCTTGAAAGATACCCCTACGCTCGTTTCTTACCGCAATATTTCGCAAACGCAAAATGAAAGTGATGCAATGACATAAAGAAACTGTATTGAAGTACTTCTAAAGACGCATTTGCATATACGCATCTACCAAGAGAAAAAATTCGATAGCCATTCCATTTATTTCATACAACCCCTATATGTGCGTTACGTAAGAATATTTAAAAAAAGATACGCATATGCACTTTATACACATAATATATATAACATCAATGATTATGTAAGCAAAAATAATTCCATTTCACGCCTGAATCATTTTCTCGTTATAAACGTTTTCTCAACTAGACATTAGTACCTACACGGCAATGGCAGAATCTACAGAAGACATATCGCCGTACGTTTTAGATCGCTCTACATTTATCTTATCCGAGGGAATCGCACAGCGTGAAGTACCTCGAGTACGCTTGATGATTTACTACTAACAGTTAAGTGGATCAACGAGTTGATAGCAATGATAGCAAGCGCGGAGCGACCACTGATCCCCGCGATCTTCTGTTCCTGCTTTGCTCTAACATTTCGCCACTCATTGTATTGACGAGATTATAATATTATTAGTCGCAGAAAGACGTTCGAGATCGAGTGGATAAAAGCAGCAAATCGAACATTGAGACAATTGTTCTGAATAATTTATCCTACAGGTGTCCCTTCGTCAATGTATCCTCATAGATTGACGAACGTGTTGTCGAATGAGCTGTAATGATTATGGGCCATGAAAACTTAAATGTTGTATTTGCAATGATTATCGAAGAACACGAAAGTTTTTATCGAAGTAGACCTTCGACAGAATCAGCCGGAACGCATTAGTCCGTCATTAGCGCGGAACGCGGAAAGAAAACTTATTGGAATTATATATCGTTTCATGGTTTTTTACTGAGACCTTGTAATCTCATGGCACCAATCTCGACAGATTTTACAGTTTAATCACTTTAATAGAGCTTGCTGAAGCATACGTGCGCTCTATATTTTAATGAGTTTTCTCTGATGCATTAAATAGAATACGTTAGATATGTCCTTTTAACACATTGCACATAGAGTTACATTGCCTCGAACTCATCGAGAAATGATGCTGCATTACGTGTAAACAATTGATTTATTTACAATATCCTGTTTATACAACGTTGCATAATATGGAGATTTAAGCATGCTGCATCAAGCTACAGTACACCCCGTGAATGTATAAGCTTATCTTGACGAACTTAAAATTTGAGCAAATAAAATCCTATTTCGAGATACATATATGTGTACACATGCTTGTCTTGAGTTTCTATTAAATTTAGATACTTATCGCGGAAATGGTATTTAAACTTTATTTGTAAAAAGTAAACGAAGATTTAAAGAAAATGTCCTCCAGTACATTTTATCAAAATATTTATATTTTATCATTTTTCGATTCACCATTTAGAAACTCCATAGCACTGGTTCAAAAATATTTCTAAAGTAAAATGTTAAGATCAGATTGACGTATGTTCACAATCGGGAATGATAATCGTTGATAAAAATGTTACGATTAATATCTGAGGAATTAACATTTCAGTATTTTCTGAAAGGGGTGTACGAATACCATCGTGCTTTATCTTGATCCATATTTCGATCTGACGTGCGACTGACGAGATTGAGCTTTCACAGGAGAAACATTCAAATTGATGCACTTATATGACACATCTCATGATTCCTCTTCTGTGCCTATAAAGCACAGGCGTAAGTTTGTGTTTAAAATATAAGAATTGCTATAACACAATAGAGCCCAGTGCTATAGGAAACAGTAAATCGTACAATTTGACGGTGTTTCATGAATTAACAGGCATAGATTTACACTTGCCTCGCGGTTCATCTCACTCCACGTCCAGTCGAATATTTTCTCTCAGATTTGGTTATTAGCACTGCCGAATATTCACGAATCCGTAGAATACGAAAATATATTTGAATCTTCCTCAGTTTCCTTCATAAACTTCCACACAAAACGAAGATTGCTCTTTCGCTATACACATAGTTTTCAAAAATACGATCTAGAACACGACTAGAACTAAGAGTTTCTCCTTCGATCGATCGACGGCTTATTAAACTTCCTACAAAAGGATAAATCACACAATTTCACTATATACACTACTTACAGCAGGCCTTCCAAGAAGACAACATCCTTTTATAGAGTATTCTGCACCGACGTTAATTTCGTCAAAATGCGCAATTTAGACTATCGTTGGCTGCTTGCCCCTACAAGAGGAGGATTTGTCTGATCGGTGAAACCACGCCAGCCGCTGGTGCCGATCGGTTGGTCCGCTTACTCGTGATGTATTTGTTGCGAGCAACTGAGTGGCCACCCCCGGCAAATTCGCCTTATATCCATGTGTTCGGCCGTCTTACCGATAAGATTGGGTACTTGCCACCCTCGTGAATGGATACGCGCAGGATCAATCACAGAGATAGCGGTGGGTCCAGGAAAACGGTAGAGCAATATTGTTTCCAACTGTCGTCACGCGAGCACTTCACATTTCGAGTGAGGATACGGTAGGAAAAAGACGGAAAACATACACTCCGCGAAATTATTGTTAAATTAATTTGTGATGGAACGTTATAACGGCATTAAACGGAATCATCATCCTCTTATCATTTCAATAGAGTTAATTGAACAATTTGTACTAGGAGTTTAAACATACCGCTAATTGCGAAGAATTTTATCGCTTTTTTAATCGGGTATTTGCGCTAGGTATCCAAAATTATACTCGGCAGTATAACGAGTTCATTTCTCGTGTTAAGGACAAATATGTATCAACCCCTGCAGCTGAAAGTCTGATTGCAGAGTTAAGATTGGCGCGAAGTGTCTCCAACAAGCAGAACACTCATTATAGAGTAACTCGTACATGTATAAGTACAGCTGGAGACTGTAAATCAAAATGATTAGGTATAAGCGAGAGGGGGAAGAGGAAAGACTAATGCTTCGACAAGTCAATATAACGCCATGTTTGAGAACCAGATAGTTGAGTATCTTCGATACGATGATATTGCGTATCGAAGTACGTATGTAGAGTAACGGAAAAATCCACTGTCTCTCTTTTTCACTACTTCCTATGCTCTCTCTACACATATGAAAGATCTTTGCCACTTGTAAGGAGTTTGAGTTACTTTGCTATCGGAAGATTAAAACATACAATTAACGGCTTAGATCTTATAAGCATTACGATATGATATGATACAACTACTATAATATTAAAAAAAGTCATCCCTTATCAGATTTAAAGATTTAAAGATTGGGACATGCAGATTATTATATACAAATGATAGACTTACGTGTTTACCTCGCGATATTTGGGTAATCTATAGTAAAACGTTTCCCCCTCGTTAAAAGTCAATAAAGCTGATTAAAACTGTTGGGAAAAGAGAGTTCATTTTCAAGTTGCACTAATGTGTGCCGACACTGAATGTATGGAATTTAGCATGCGTCATCCAGTAGACTTGATATCAGACGGTTCAAAGTTCTTATGCTCAAAAGTACTAACGAGAACTCGTGCTGGCGAGAGTTTTTTTAGAGCTACGCCCAAACTCATGTAATTCTTCGAATTTCTCCTTGATCTTGAACCTGATCTGTCGCGTAGAGCAACGACCGGAAAACGCGCACATTTCTTTGCATCCTCGCTATTCAAAAGTGGTAAAGCAAATCGAGTACAAGGACTAATTCCTTCAGGGCTCAATTAGAAACTATAGAAATGACCAAAAGGATATGGAAATAATAAACGTGACACCGATTGGCAGAAAAGAAGTCCCGTGCGAAAATATTCTATTTTGTCGATAAATCGAACAATAATAATATAAACCGAAGGAAGAAGCAGAAAATATATCGATGTATAAGTTTAATCTACTTTTTCGTAATGCCAATAACGATTAATCTTCTGTCTGCTAAATCAAACTGAATTGACTAAGATCATATCTCAATATAGATACATAATTGTTTGCAATCGTTTACATACAAGTGAGTACAAAATAAGACTCGATAAGTATTTTCATTGTTTCTAGTCATTTAAGAAAGTTAATGCGTTTTTCTGGAACCCAGCACTCATGGTTGATTTGATCTTTTATTGGTAATGATAATCGCACATTTGCAGAACGATTGCGAATAATTAGTTCGATGAACGCTATTTTCCCTCGTCGTTTGAGATCATGGATTTGATATTGCAATTCTATGCCGAACTCTACATTCGACGATGAAAAATACTATAGAGCTTCCTTCCGAAATTGATTGACAACCGTGGAGATAACTTAAACGTCTCTTAAAGAGCGATCTTAACTACTGGTATAACGATGTGTTGTAGAGATAAAATATATCGACTTTTATGTAGTTGATAAATGTACATGCTGCATGCTATTCGCGGAATGGTCAACTATGCTATTATGTGAGCATGCAATTATACCGGTATGCAGTTATGTAAGGTATTGTGACACAACTTATATGGATGACATGAAAGTAGAGGTGATGCACTTCCTGATGACTGAATGGTCAGAATGTGCCCGCTTGGTAGAAGCTAATTTAAAAAATGTCCTGGTTTGCTTTGAACACGTCGTATCGCTAAGTTTTTAGCAGTACAGCAGTAAGATTTCAATAGAATGATCAACGGAATGGAACATGTGATTTATGTAGGAATAAATGTTAAAGCGTAGATAAAAACAACTAAAATGTTGACATGTGGACGATACAGGAAGTGGCCTTGCATCATTCGAAAAATGACACACACAAATAGCATTTTAAAATACAATATTAGCATTTTTCAAGGACGTAGCATTTGAAAAACAAGCGGTATACATATTTTGAAATTCAAATGAACAATGACTATCGAGTTTCCGCCATGAGTTTCCCAAGTGATAAGCTAGCATGTGTAAACGAAACTTTGCTTCTCTATCACTCTATTAAAACAATAAACAATCTGCGTGCCGTATAGGACCAGAAGTGATAACTTGACAGTAGTCGTATCTCAGCAACGATAAAAATAAATGCCATAATTTGTAGTAGGTACATACATATCCGTTTGCTTGCGTACCTCCGCAATCGTGTTTTGGATTACGACTCCACGCAGATTCGAAACACTGATGAGACAGAAGCGGTTTCCTCTCCGAATTAGCGATAAAATGGGTTTCCATCATTCTTTCTTTCTTTCTTTCTTTCTTTCTATCTTGAACGTCAGTCGTAACGTGAAAGACACTGATCTTAAGAGTCTGGGGCCGTCTAAAGTCTATGCGCCTCTGCGTTACAAAGAGATTATCAATAACACACATCTGTTACGGAATAATTGAGAAAAAAAGATTTTTAAAAATTGATTCATCAGAATGTGAATGTAGCTGATACACATCGTGTTAACACAACAGCACGTATGTGGAGTCACGTATTGTTTTGGTATATTCATGTGCGATGCGCGAGCTTAATATGCAATGCGATTAATTTATTTGAGTTTAAATATAATTTTTTTTTCAGTTTTTGATAATCCCAAACACTATATTTTAAGTTTTAAACTGCTTATTATGATTACCTTTTGTGCACGCACCAAGGACTTGAAGTAACTACAAACCCTACAAAATTAGACACTGAAGTAAATATTGATAACGACTTCATGATTAAATTGAGGATGCGTTCATTTAACAAAGCACATATTCACATTCCACGCACTTCAAAGATAAAGTTATTTTAATGCAACATGCAAGAGCTACGGCTTACTTATACCACTCGAATGGAAAGTTTCATGGAGCTTATCTGAACAAATTATATCTGAGTCAATGTTAGCGCGTCAATGATAGTTCATTTATACATTGGCTGTGATTTATGAAAACTAACGTATAGAAATCTGTTTCGAAGGACGCATGCTTTAGAACGTATGCGTTAGGGAAAAGTTAACGGCTGCTGTGTCGGTTTTTTGTACTTTTTTTTATTGTCACCTGCTAGACTGTAAGCTCTATGGTAATCGATAGTATTTCATGAAACTCCATATTACATGTACCGTGAATGTACATAGAACTCTTGCCTGGAGTTTAATTACCAACAAGATTAATTAGTCTCTCTCTCTCTCATCGTGATGTAGCTCTATTACAAGACACATAAAAGAAAAAAAACGAAATATGGACAACAACCGCGAGAATATAAATATTTGAATCGTTAGAATCAATTCCTATTTATTATTGGTACTTAACGGTATACAAAAACAGAGAAATTAAAAATACGAATACCGACTACTTCAAGAATTCAGACTGCTTCTCCATTTTTTATATGCCTTTGGAAGCTGTTCTGCTAACTCACGTTGCTCCTCGTTTATTTTAATAATTAATTTTTCGGCATCTTTTCTCTATAAAATAAGCATACAGAGATTGTGTTAAGAATAGTGGCACAGAGATGTGTGTAAAAATTAATTGATGCTATTGATACCGAATTTAAATCGTATAAATGAATAGTACTTTGCTACTTCGCAGAATCAAGACAAAGGAAATCGATTACCAAACATATTTTGAAATCTTTTACAATCAACCTTTTTTATTGTCTGTGTGACGCTGAGATAATATCTTAACGAAGACAATAAAAGACTTTGACGTATCTAAGGATTAAATTCTGAGCCACAACTATAATCCATACAGATACAGAACTCTTCTACGTTATATCAACTCCGCAAAATAGTATATTGATATTTAAATGTACGGTATTTTCCCATTATGTCAGCTAGTAAAACTTTTTCAAAGTCTAATGTTCAAAATATTTCTCTCCAAGTATGTATGATGATTATTTACCGTATAAACTAAATGATAATTGTGCTTTTTGAACATCACAGCTTCTATTAATAGATATCCAATTAGTTATCTACATTTAGCAGAAAATGTACCATACTCACGCATTGTTTGACAAAGAATGCTTTGAGCATCTTAAATAAATCTTCAACAGTCCACGTCGTTTCGTCTCTCTTATTCATTTGCACATATAAACAAGAGGCTGCGTGCTTCACGTGTTCTTTCCTAAACATGAAAATTCGGATAACTTAGTATAATAATCAAAAGAATAAAAACAGTTATATAAAGAATTAATCTTTGAGTTTGTTATGCTTGAAATAAAATCATGGTAGAAATCCTTCTGCACACAATATAACATTCATTTTTACTTGAAATATATGTATTTCATATATATATATATATATATACCAAGGATCGTCATCCGGGTCCCAGCCATTTAACTGCTTAGAGCAAATGAAGCATTCAACCAAATCAGGCTCCTCGGATCCTCCAATTGCGACAAATCCAGCAGCTGCCATCTCATCCGGAGTACATACGTTATCAGATGATTGAAAAGGCCATTTGTCAAAAGTTTCCAATCTTCCTTTAGTCCAAAAAATGGAGTCCACTTCCCTGGATAAAAAATATGAAATAATTAAAAAGGAGGATAAGGAATAACAAGATGTATTTCAATATCCAAACTAAAAATTATTTATCTTTCAGCAGCTAAACATTATAAACGCTACTACCGATCACTCACACAAGCGTCATACTTGGAGGTTATCTTTTGTACCTCGAATTAAATCGCCATAAATTCATTTTGTTTCCAAGACAATTTCTGCATTACGATACATGTTGCGATAGTTTTAAAGAGTTATAAACTTACGATATTATGTCCATTGGAGTTTGGTGAACTTAATTGTATCCAAAAATTAAAACACTACCTATATCCACTCTCAAAAAAATCCGGCTTCTCGTGCCATGACCGTTTAAATTCAAATCCATCCGTGAGTATTTGTAGCTACCTACATGTGTGAATGCAATAAAATGTGTGAATGCAGAAAACAGTAAGTAAACTTTCACTTCTTCCGTAATAAAATTAATAAAAGAAAAATGTTATTTAATTATTTCGAATTGATTTCTAATAAACAAATGGTATGAAGCGATGTGTCAGCTGATGCGCATGTCTGGTTGTCATGGCAACGAAACTTGAGACGGACGCTATATTTGACAGTCATCGGCCTTCTAAAAGAATATCATTTAGAAGAAATCATTTCAATACATAAATGAAAATGGATATCGAAGAACTTAATCTAACTGGGATTATAGCATTCGATGGTTTGTACACTTCATCAAAAAATAATTCTTTCCTCTTTTTAATTATTATAAAAAACTCATCACCGACAATGAGCAAGTGCCTGGATCAGAAACTGAATTCTGTTAGATATTATTTTAAATAATCTTTAGCATGTATATTTAATAGTCAGATATTTTTACATTAATTTAGTATAATGATTCGACTATCTTACATCGAGTTAATTTATTTACCTACATCAACTACCTCAATAGGCATAACTAAAAATGGGTTGCGGCTACATCCTGATAAAGAGCATCTTGTTTATCCTATGGGAAATAAAGTTACAATCAAGAATATTGCTTCGGGTAAGCAAACTTTTTTAACGGGACACACGAATCTCATTTCCGCTTTATGCATATCACCCTGCGGTAGATTCATTGCGTCGGGACAAATCAATCATCTTGGATTCAAGGTATACTTCTTTTTTACGCGTGCTGGAGTAAAACATAATGTATTCTTTGTTGAATATACGATCTATATTTAATGCACTCAAACTTAAGGATTTATATGAAAAATTACCAACTATTACAGGCGATGGTAATTGTATGGAATTACAAAGAGGGAACAATAAAAGGAAGTCATGAAATACACAAAGTACGAGTTGAAGACGTGTGCTTCTCCTGTGAGAGTAATTACTTGATTAGTCTTGGTGGGAGAGATGACGGCAATGTAGTGATATGGGATGTGCATAAAAACGATGCTATATGTGGTAATTATCATAGATACCTATTTAAAAAATTCAATTTGGGTATTAATGATTCAACTTGTAGGATCTTTTGCGAGTAATGAAATTGCTGGAAATGCTTATACCATTACGAGAACAAACATTCGAGATCAATGTTTCATTACTGGTGGAGATGGAACCTTAAAAGTGTGGCGTATAAATAACGAGACGCGTAAAGTTTATGGAGTGAACGTGAAGGTTGGTAAATTAAGACGGTCGATTAACTGTATCGTCATCGACGAGAGAGACGAAGATGCATATTGCGGTACATCATCCGGAGATGTTATAAAAGCAAAGTAGGTAAATATGTTTTATTAATATTTATAACATCGACATCGATTCGTTTTTAACTGTCCGTCTTATTTAAGTGCATTATTCCAATTGTAGACTGAATTATTATCACAACATGGAATACGTAGAACCTGTACAAACGCCAATAATGGTTGGCTGTTACTCCAAGATACCAAAAAGCTTGAAGAAATTCAAAACGGGAGAAGGAGATTTATACGAAGGCGGGGTACGAAATTTATTGCTCTTAAATGATGGGAAATTGATTATAGGAGCCGGCGATGGAATTGTCGATTTAGTAGAAATTGTAGACATTGGAATTAGCATAAATGCTAAAGTGAAGATGCCCAATACGCCCCAGATACGAACAGTAAGTTATTCGATAAAGGACACGGTATCGCGTTAAGTGGAACGTATTTGTCGAGAACTTTCCACGAGGAGAGAGAGAGATTTCAAGAGTATATTTCTTCTAGTACTTGACCGAAAATGTACACAGTGCTGTAACCTCGATGGTTCTCCACAAAGAAGAATTCATTCTAGTCGGAACTGTTCTCTGTGAAATCTATCAGATAAAATTATCAAATTTTGACATGCGGCTACTCGTCACCTGTCACACTAACACGATTTATGATATTGCATTTCCACAGTGAGTAACTTGCGTTTAATCGTGCATCGTTTATTTCGATTTTTCTCCACTCTTGTATTTCCTACCGTATCTTACAGTAATTACTCAGAAGTCTTTGCTACGGGTAGCAAAAATGATATTAGAATATGGCGGCTGGAAACGCAAAAAGAACTGCTGAGAATCACCGTGCCAAATTTTGTTTGCTCCAATCTTTGTTTCTCGTATGATGGAAAAATGATCATCTCCGGTATGTACTTCATCCGCCTTTTTACGGACTATAGGGGACGGACAATTAACGTAAATTACGTCCCATGATTTCAGCGTGGAATGACGGTCTCGTAAGATCATTTACGCCGCAGAGCGGTCAACTAATTTTCGCTATTCACAATGCACATACCAAAGCTGTGTCGTGTATCAGTATTACGACGGACGGTAAAAAAATAATTAGTGGAGGTTGCGATGGGCAGGTAAATTAAAGTACTTCAGAATATAACTGTAAGCCGCTTTCCTTGACTACAATAATATATGCAATAATTTTCGTTATCGGTATAGGTGAGAGTGTGGGATATAAAACCCGATGTACAACGATTGATTAAAGTTTTAAAAGAACACAGGGGACCAGTGACATCATTGCATATTTCACACAACGACGAAGAAGTGATAAGTTCGAGCACTGACGGAACATGCATCATATGGGACATCGTGTGAGTGTTGAACGTGAATAAAATTGAGTGGTATCTGGGATCTAATTTAAACTACCATTGTGATAGACGGTACTGCAGAAAACAAGTTTTAATAGGAAACACGATGTATATGGCAGCACGATTCAGCCCAAATGGTATTCAGATCTTGACCTGCGGTACGGATCGCAAAATAGCATACTGGGAAACTTTGGACGGCTCACTTGTTCGTGAAATTGAAGGATCCGGTGCTGGTGCTCTCAACTGCTTAGATATAAGTCCCGATGGTCGCTATTTCGTGACCGGCTCGAACGACTGCATAGTGAAAATTTGGGAATACGAGAAAGCCGATACCACGCATATTGGAATAGGGCACGCAGCCATAATAACGGCGTGTAAATTTAGTCCCGACAGCAAGTACTTCGTTACTGTAAGTGCTGACGGTGCCATTATGATTTGGGAATGTCCGTTCGAGCCAAAGTTTGAGAAGACGTCGGTCGAAAAGTATTTGGAAAGTGTCAGGTCTAGGTCGACGTGTAGTATTAGGGAGGAAGAATGGCAAAAATTGCAATTGCAGAATGTAGAAAATCACGACGAAAACATAGCGGACATGACGCCGAGATCCGAAGCGGCAGAGAGTGTTAAAGCTGTTCACGAAGGTATCAATTATTCTTTAATTCATCTACTTAATGCGTAACTAATGCTTCCGATATTTTAGGGGTTGTGGATAAGAAGCTTTGTAAATGCGACCCAACTAAACCAACCGAGGTTTGTCAGCATAAAATGGAAGGAAGCAAACCACGCGACGATCGGAGTACGAGAGTTAAGTCGCCAGCATCTAGCAAATCGAGTGGAAGAATATCCATAGCGTCAAATAAAAATAACGCGATGTCACAACTTGATAAGCCTAATGCGAAGGAGAGAAAATTAGCGCGCGTTCCGCTAAATCGTAATACCAATGATTTACAATGCTCAGACAAAGGACAGTCGACGTTAAATCAACAAAAATTAGCGGCAACGGAAATTTTCCGTGACGACAAATCTACAAATAAACCTATACCGTCATCGAAGTTATCTTCACCAGTACCGCTTAAATTATGTCAACCAAAAATGGTGTTGGCAACAAAAGCTTGTACGCGGAAATAATGATTTTATGATACAAGATGTATAAGTTTTTCTATGATTGTATACACGTCACAATTAACGCAAAAGTCCTGTCGATATTCTAGTCAAACTTCTTGGACATAGACTCGTACTTGTATTAATGGGAAACATAGCAAAAATTCATTGATATAAAAACAATCTTCATGAAAATTGAAGCGCAATAAGTAGTTTATTAAGATAAAAACGATTTATTTATATCGCGCTATTTACAGAAGTACAGATATTTGACCTTGCGTACGCAATAATGAAAGACAATACGAATAAATACTTTTTTCACATTATGTGCCTCCTTTTTTTTTTGAGAAGACGTAACAACTTAAGTTAAATTGGTTTTAGAGGATATTAATAATACCAATACTTTGGTATCATGCAAAAATAATTGTACACTTACGCTTAAACGTCTTTGCCTCTTAAAAGCTAGAATCTCGTAACAAAGTTCATCCCCACGCTTGACTCTTGCAATAGTGGATAATTAATTTACCATCGGTTCCATAACAATCGTAAAGATTCTTGACTGTCTGATCTGGCGCAGGAGCAAACGTTTGATTTATATAAAGAAACTGTAATAAATGGTTATTGAATTATCTGGAACACCGTAATGTATCATAAATGGTTGTAACTTAAACTTACTAATCTCTCGCTAGCATCTAATTTGAGGTACTTTTTGATAAACTCTGAGATCCAGCCAATATGTTGGTCCTGGTTGACAGCCCATCTTCTCTTCTTCATTATTGGTGCATTACCCGTTGCTTTCAGCAATATATCAACTGGATAACATAATGGTAGATTTTAGAGGTTATTTTTACAAACAATTAAAAGGTGACTAACTTTTGGTTTTATCTTTGGCGGCAGTTTGGGGAGCTCCATCCCCTGAAAGATTCGTATCCAACGAAGCAGTTTCTAAACTCGGCGCAGCTTCTTCTACGACAGATAAATCTGGAGCATCCTCCGTTTTCTTCGTTTCTTCACCTGATAAACTACTATTTTCTTCTTTGTCAGCCATCGTGTTGTGGATATAAGCACGAGAAAATTAATTCACAATATTGTATTATATCATTCTGCTCTAGTAAGGTACGAAAAAGCCGGTATAAACAATTCCCTTTTTTAAACGTCAGATCAGCTCACGCGTAAACTCTTGAACAGGACAATAATAACGCCATCTTGAAAGACAGATATTTAAGGCGGGTTTACAATAAAATGCAGACGTTTTCACGTTCACGTTCATGCGCCTAACTTTCTTCTCTATGTAATTACTCCAGAACTACTCGAATTGTTGGTCAAATATAAAAGTTAATCATGAGTTTATACGGTTCGCGTGATTTGATATGAATCCACCTTTGGTGAAACGAATACCTCCACGTTTGTTATGTTGTATCTCTAGTGGCGCCACGAGGTGGGCGCAGTTCGTAACTTTGGGGTGATAAGTGACCAATCAGGATCAAGTATTCCGTTGTGGTGGGTGACAAACAACGGAATACTTGATCCTGATTGGTCACTTATCACCCCAAAGTTTCGTGGACTATCCACGAGGTCGCGCGCGCGTCAATAATTTGAGATACTTGCCTAGCCTATAGAAGTGTGATTTTTCGACCACTTGTAGCGGCCCGCCACCAGATGGCGCTGCCCTTCTCACTAGTGGTCGAACACGAGTACGTTTCTACATAAGACCGAAGCTGTTCGACAACCACGGAGGACAGAGCACACAGAGCGTCTAAGGCAGGAGTCGGCCTAGCCTTACTGACGAGTCCACAGGCCGACTCCGGGACGAAACGCTCCGCCGATAACATGGCGATCGCTCTTTTCGCCAAACACTTGTAGCGGCCCGTTGCGCTACGGCGCCTTGCCGCCAGGTGGCGCCGACCTTCGACTCCACGGCTTTCGGCTTCTCGTTAGTGGTCCATCAACGGGCAAGTTTCTATATAAGACCCCGCAACTGCCCGTCTACCACCGAGGACCACAGAGCGTCTAAGGCAGGAGTCGGCCCAGCCTTACTGACGAGCCCACAGGCCGAGTCCGGGACGAGACGCTCCGCCGATAAGATGGCGACCACATCCTTTTCGCCACACACTTTTGAGCGTTAGAGCCATCTACCGACTAACCCTAGAATTAAACTCTAAAAATCGCGACATTTTTTGGCGAAAAGAGCGATCGCCATGTTATCGGCGGAGCGTTTCGTCCCGGAGTCGGCCTGTGGACTCGTCAGTAAGGCTAGGCCGACTCCTGCCTTAGACGCTCTGTGTGCTCTGTCCTCCGTGGTTGTCGAACAGCTTCGGTCTTATGTAGAAACGTACTCGTGTTCGACCACTAGTGAGAAAGGCAGCGCCATCTGGTGGCGGGCCGCCACAATTTTTAGACTCTATCTCCATCTAGTGAACGTGCCATCAATTTGATCAAATTCGTGAGATGAGCATTTGATATTCGCCTAGATGGCGATGTAGCCTAAAACTATTGCGATTTTCAAAGCATAGTTTCAAAGTTATTCGCTAAATGACCCCACGGCCCATAATTAGTCAAATTTGAAGTGAAGTATCAGGAGAACATCGAAATCGAATTGGTGGCACATTCGCAAGTTCCAGCGCAGGTTATTCACCTACCTACAGGCCATACCTAGTACAGCGGGCGAGGTGCGCCTACCAAGATGCAACCAGCTATACAGGCGTGTAAGCCTTGCAGCGGGTTGCATAATTTCAGGTATCGTATCGTATCGTATCGCCATGGCCCGAAATCTTTGGGTATTATATGCTCTCATTTTTCTTCTTTTATTTTCAAAAAACAGAATATTTTAAAGAATTGCAGCTTCAACAATTCTAACGGAATCTAATCGAGAACCTCCTTATACAGATTTTCAATTACTTCAATTCCTGCATCAACATGAATATTGTAGACCCAGCTTTATCACTTGGAATACTTATTACTCGAATTAAAGATATATTTATAAGGTGTATTACAAAATTGCATCTGAATTATTTTTCAAAAGAGATTGCTACGGATTTTCTAGAAAAATACGATATTATTTTTTGTATTACAATGTCAATTGCATCTACGTAGTGGGTATGTCAGAAAGGCGAAGATACACCATTTTCACATTAGTTGACAGCAAGGTTTTTCTCGATATTTGCAAGTGCATCGTGATTTGATTAATTGTCTGTTCATAATTACCTTCTATTCATATCTTTGATCCCTATACAGGTACGTAAAATGCGCTTTCAAATAATTAGTATGGGAATACGATTTTATTATATTAGCTGGTCTTGTGCATTTTGCCGCCGCATTTAATCTAACCTTTAATCTCGAATCCTTTGTCATACCTTTCTGCATTATCTTATTCAAAGTATCCCTGTGCAAGATGTATTTTTAATAACAAGAAAATTATTCTCATTGATATCTTTCTATTTATTCATCACTTGATTGACCAAACAGTTTATACTGCTGAAATCTAGGTTACACAAAATCTGCATTGTAATGATTAAACCAAAAATAGTCAATGGTGTTATGTACTGAGAATGAAGGCATTTATTTACCACTAAGCGTCTATGCTAAAGAGCGAATTCAACTCTGTGGCATGTGATACGTTATATATCAATACTCTATTATTATTTTATAAATTTTATTTTACAGACCCAACAATGGCTGAAAGAGCTCCAATCGAAGGTGGTAAGATAGTGAAGATGGAGGTAGACTACAGCAGCAATTGCGATGCGAAAATTCCTGAGTGTAAAAAATTAGCTCGTGAAGGAAAATTACATGAAGCATTGGATCAATTACTGGCATTGGAAAAACTTACCAGAACGGTTAGATTATTCGTCAAATTGAAGTCTATGAACTTTTGGAGCAGATTGTTAGATATATAAACAAATTTACAAATACGTCTTATACATATATTACTTGTATCCTATAATGGATTTTTTAGGAAGCCGACGTTTTTTCGACATCTCGTGTTCTGGTGGCAATAGTAGAAATATGTTTGGAAGCAAAAAATTGGGCTGCACTTAACGAACATATAGTACTTTTATCTAAAAGGCGTTCTCAATTGAAGCAGGCCGTCACGAAAATGGTTCAGGAATGTTGTACTTACATCGATAAGACTCCGGATAGAGAGACCATGATAAAGCTCATCGAAACTTTACGTTCAGTCACCGAAGGAAAGGTGAAACTGCAACTTTGTAAGAATAATTAGAGGCAAAGGCCAGTCTGGGTGTGTAATTGAAATTGAAAATGGTTATTCTCTCAGATTTACGTGGAGGTAGAAAGAGCGCAACTCACGCATCGCTTGGCTAAGTTGAAAGAGGAGGACGGAGATATTGCTGGTGCTGGAAATGTTATGTTGGAGCTACAGGTCGGTACATGAAAATACGTGAAAATTCTGGAACAGTAATATTAATGAAGATCAACTATCATAGGTAGAAACGTATGGGAGCATGACTCGAAGAGAAAAGGCTTCCTTGATCTTGGAACAGATGCGACTCTGCTTAGCGAAACAAGACTTTATCCGAACTCAAATCATTGCAAAGAAGATCAATATTAAATTCTTCGAAGATGAGAATGACGAGGAAACTCAAACTTTAAAGCTAAAATATTACGAGTAGGTGTCATTCATTGTGATAATCTTTAGAAGCATTGATATGCAGCCTGTGTACATTTCAGTTTGATGATGGAGTTAGCGGGCCACGAAGGCTGGCATTTGGAACTTTGTCGCCACAATCGTGCGGTTTTAGAAACACCGACTATCAGAGATAACCCTGAAAAGCGACACATCGCTTTGTCGAGAGCAGTTCTTTACCTGATTCTAGCTCCCCATGAACCTGAGCAAGCAGACTTAACTCACAGATTACTAGCTGACAAGCTCCTCGACGAAATACCTACGTACAAGTTAGTTCCTTTCTACGCTCTATTGTTACACAAAATCAAATCAATTGCACGAACCGTAGCTTCAATTGAGTGAGCATTATATATTGCTTCAGGGAGTTACTTCGGCTGTTTGTGAATCCCGAGCTCATCAAATGGTCCGGTCTCTGCGAAATTTACGAGAGGGAATTAAGATCGACCGAGGTGTTCACCGCTGCTACGAAGGAAGGACAAAAGCGCTGGACTGACCTTCGTAATAGGGTGGTCGAGCACGTAAGTAAAACACACAGATACGTCTATTTATGGAAAACGAGTGTGAAACTAATATCTGGACACTCTGAATTCAGCTAATTAAAATGTGCTCTTTTTCCTTTGCAGAATATCAGAATAATGGCAAAATACTATACCAAGATTACGTTAGTCCGTATGGCAGAACTGTTGGACCTTCCCGTGGAAGAGACGGAAACGTGTTTATGCAATCTGGTCGAAACGGGTGTTATAAATGCCCGCACGGATCGACCAGCTGGCGTTGTTCGATTTACTGGTACTCAGGAACCAGCTGCCCTTTTGGATACATGGGCTGCGTCTTTAAACAAGTTGATGAGTCTCGTGAATCATACTACTCACTTGATACACCAGGAGGAAATGCTGGCAGTCGCGCAATCCTAGGATCATCTATGTGAAGTCAAGGCTGGTATTACATTCAATTGGAATTTCATAAAACGTTTATGGATTATCAATGTGCATTATGACAGAATGTATTTACAGCTAAAATGAGCTATTTAATAAAAAATTATTAAATTTAATTCCCTTACGTGTTTCTTTTTTTTTTATTCGCGCCAGACTAATGAAGATTTTTGGTTCGAATTATCATCAACTAATTAACAGTTGAGTTTGACCAATCTTGTATTTGTCGTATGTGTGCGTTTGAGATTGCTCTTTTAGATAACTTGTTGTTGTAAGAATCGTCATTTTTTCAACGAGATTCGAATACTTTTCTAAGTCAAGTTTCGAAGATGAGATATTTCGATATCTCTGGTAACGTCAATATACGGTATGCGAACTGACATCAAACAAAATGGGAAATGATGGATCCTTGGTACAATAATATAGTGTAAGATGATAAATTTATTTCACATTTTTACACCAAGAACATTTAATTAAATAAATCCGCGGAGTTCTCTGACACATCTCTTCATGAGGCATATAAATTGTACAAATTCTACGCCAATCCAGTAACACTTCCTTGTGAGTACCGTAATTAAAATCACATTAATATTATGCCATATCATTTGAAATATACATATATTCTCCAATATTCCGCCATATGCAAAAGCTTATTTTAGGTACAAACAATTGTTTCATTTAAACATTTTTGATATACACTTTGTACAGCTACACCGAGAACAACGTAAGTTTAATATGACTGAACATTGTTATTTCAAAATCTATACCGTTAATCTTGCTATTATTCAATTTTTGCCGTCGGCAAAATGTTCACGTATTATATAGGAAGAATAAGACGTAAAGCTGTCGCCAATTTGCGTAGGATCATATGGATCGAGATGCTGAAATCTTCCAAGGAACAACTTATCATCATCATCATGTACAACTACAAGTACTAACATCAATTAGTCTGTGTAGTTCAGTAATGCAATGCACATGACTAATTACTGATATGTCCGTTCAAATGCAATTGCTTTTAGATGAAGTAGTATCATTCGGATTCTTAGTTAGTCTAAGGTTGATGCTGAACTCGCACTCACAACATAAAAGAGATTAGTTATATACGCGGAACGCATAACGAGAAAATCTAAAGTTCCGAAAAATAAAATGTTTTTTGTGCATCATTGGATACTCCACATATTTACAAATTAATGATTATCAAAGCCATCTTTCGACTGATAGTAACGATCATTATATCGGATTGGAAATTAGTAGAGTTCTCGGTGATCTCTCCTCTAACGGTGCTTCCTTGTTTGTTTCTTTAATATTGTCGAATTCTTTTTACTTCATGCATTTGCGCACAGGTTACGAAACAACGTCACCTCTATCATTTTGTCGTAAATTTGTTTTATTAGATTCTGTATTTATTGTTTAAGGCAACAGCAGTCTTATCGTATATGTCATAATACAAAAATATGTCCCGTTTGCGTTACATAGATTCAACAGGCTTCACTATATTGTTTTCAATTCAAGCTGACGCAGAGAGTTCGAGGTATTTACATATACAACCTTACTACTAACTAAATTACTTACTGTTTACTCACTATCAATCTTATATTATCTGGCAGGCACATGGCCTTGTAGCTTTGCGCAGAGACTCACTATTTCTGTTTTTACATTAATATGTATCTGCCAAATATCAGGACGATATGCCGACTGACTATAAGGAAATCTGCCATTTAAGGTTTAATATACATATATGTAGATCATCAGAGAACTTTCACTTTCTAAGTACAATATTATAAGATACAAAGTAATGGTCTTGTCATATTTCGTTTCATGCAATATTTCATCACCTTAACCGATGTTAAGAGTGACTATTGTAGAAATTAGCACGAAATATAAATTCGATGCTCATTGGCGCTTGGTGGGGGTATTCATAATTTCGTAAGTACAGTCATTCCCATTGTTAAATAAAACTGTTACGTTAGGTAAGAGTGTACTCTTGAACCGAGACATTGTCCGCGTTTTTGGGATCACATTCTCACACATACCGGAGGAATTATCATAAGAAATTCTCACAAATTTTGATTTCGTTATTTTTAAGATGATCTTTCATTACTTCAAAGCTGTTTGACGAGGATTGACCAAATAATGGACAAATTAATCTTTAAGTCCAGTACCATATTGACTGAGTCAAATCAATCGCAATACATATCGAATTCCTTCTTTTAGTAATAATTTTATTACTCCAGTGTACTTTAAGTGATCGAATAGATTCACTGACTGATATATTTAGGTATTAAAGCGACATTCTTTTTTCCTTTTTATCTTAACCCGTAAGCCCTATATTAAAACGTAAATATTAATTAAGTCCATATCATAGGCTCGCATCGTAATTAAAAATTATTTCTATAATAATTATTAGGCACTGTATAAACGACAAGAGCTATAGGTATACGCTCTGCTGTGGCAATAGTAATTACATCATAACACAACTGGGAAATAGCACCAACTCAATTTGGTATCACAAAACCAGGGAAATAATGCCGAAATCACTCTTGACTAGGCAATGGCGATTAAAATCATACCATATTGACAAACCATTACCACCTCTTAGCTAAATGTACCGTTTCCTATTTTTATGTTAACGCGTGCTGTCAATATTTGTGCATCGAATTTTCGGCCCATTATCCACGTACACATGTAAAACTTTGTGTGGCTCGAGCGTAAAAGAGTATATTTCGAAACGAAAACTATAGTTATTATTATGATATCGCAAATGACTTCCAGTTACTGTTGAATTGAAGCGAGGGGAGGTAAGATGAAAGTCATCATAGGAGGAAAATGACACTATTCAAATTATAACTATCTCTCTCTCTCTCTCTCTCTCTCTCTCTCTCTCTCTCTCTCTCTCTCTCTCTCTCTCTCTCTCTCTCTCTCTATATATATCTTCGATATAACTCAAAAAATAATTTTTGATCCATTTTTCACATGTTCTTCAACGTAGAACGTCAAAGAAATCTACCGTAACCCACTAGACTCGTTGACTAGTGCGCATTAGTTTGGGCGTGTCATAAAATTTGGCGGAAATAGTCCGATACTCTTATTGAGGATGAATTTACAAGAAGAAAGTGTCATTTTAACAATCACAAAATACTTGGACAGTGTTCAAATGCGTAAGTCTATGCGTGTAACTCTCATACTTACATTTTCGGACACAGCCATATTTATATCTAATATATTATAATGGAAGTCGATTAGTTATTCTACGGTATTACGTTTGGACCACATCGCACATATTTAATATATTTTTCAAAATAGTCATTTGTCAGTATAACTTGCAATAGCCAAAACACCTGATGGGCTGACCATTGGAGAAGCAGACGGTATGTAGTTCCTACGAAGATACTATGTTTCAAAACAATACGATTAGAATCACATCTCGATTGGATAGGCGCCTTTGCCAAAGAAAATCATATCATTAATGATGACTTGACATGTGGTCAATTCTCATTTTCGTTATTCTTCTTCTCTACTGTAGCTCTAGATACAATTTCCACATCAGGCCCCACAGTTTCGCTCGATAAATTATCCGTATCAAGCCGCAAGGTGCGTATACAGTGGAAAACACATTTTTTAAGAGAGAGAAGGAAAGAGAAGAAAACAAAAATCAACGACAAATGTGTAAGTCACGATTGCTTGTGCATAGCATATGGTCGTATCAAACAAGGACGCTGAGCGCAAACAGCAATTTCCTGCTCTTTCAATTTTACGGCTTTGTTCGCCCAGCTTCACCCATATCCACTGTATTGCACTGTGTAGTACCGCAGCACACTTTACCATCTATAACAAATTGTATGAGAACCATACGTTGTTACGATGAGTCTTTGCGATAGAAATTATATAACGACACGAGTAGATGATGCGTTTGCGAAGAGGAAATGGAATATAAAAATTATAAGTTAAAGGAAAAGGATTGCGAATATCGGTCGAAAAGTAAAAAGAAAAACGTTTGATTCCCGTTACGTCATTCGCTTTTATGAAATGAGCTTTTTCGACGTTATAGACTCTGTCTTCCTTTCAAAAGTAGATGGCAACCGAAAATATGCCATAAATGCTTGTAATCGCGACATGAGAAAATTTAAACACTTTTTAGTGCCTAGGGCGAATGGCTTCTATATCGAGCCGTTTTATCGTCTTTTTTATCTGTATCAGTGCGAAAATGAATTGCAAATATGAGGGAAAGGAACATGTGCGTTTACTATTTCGAGTGTTATTCCAAAAGTTTTTTTCTATCATCAATTAACTGGAATATTATAAATGCTCAATATTTATAGAACATGTTGATAGACGAGATACTTCAATTTCACAGATATACATAGATTACATGTGAAATTGATGATATATCTTTATTACTTTGATCATAAAATTATTACGAATTCATTGGTATTAACCCTTATCAAATCTCTTTGATCAGGTAATATACAAGCATGATACATCTTGTTATTGTACCTATGATATAAAACCATCTGAATAAATATTAGCGATAAAAAAAAGGAATATCTTACTTTCGCAAAGTACATTAAACGAATGAAGATGAAAAATGACTTTATCCATATTTGCTTACCTTGTCTTCCACCTTGCTGAAGAAGAGCAACAGCCTCCGCATACGACGGAGGAGGTAATTCACTCGGACCCTGACCTTGAGTGATTACATCGTACGAAGGTGGTCCAGGGGTACCCGCCGCTGATCCAGTTACGCCTTGGACGCCCGCCAGCTCCTGTAAATGCTGTTAAACAATTAAACTATGCGAATGTCGAAGCAAGCAGAGGTTAACGACAGTAGTCGTTTGTTGTGGAATACCGATTATCGCTCATAATCGATACAGTGTACACGTAAAAAGAGAATTTAGTTTGAATCATTGTCGACTAAAAACGATCGTGTTCCGCTTTACGATTAAATTGAAATACCGCTCGGTGTGAGCGATGGTTAAAATAGGTGGTCGTTTTCGGAGTGCGACCTCGCGACTCCGAAAGGGAAGGTCAAGGATACTTACCCTGAAAAGCAGTCGCTGATGTAATATCATCTGTAGAACTGATTTTCTTCTAAGATAGAGCATGCACTTGACTGCGACCATCAATCCGGAGCAAATGAAGATGGGCCCCACGAGCCACATATGCCCCAAGTTCGAAAATACATATCCGTCCGCGACATCACCGAGAGCCAAAATGGTAATAGCCGTACCGACTGTGAACAGGACTACACTCAGAGCCAAATAACTATAACTCGTGCAGTCGCATCTGCCGAAGGTTGTTGGCTCTTCGTAGCGTTCCTCTATTTGGCGCAACCTGTTCGAGAGGAACGGACTTTCGAAAACGGTGGCCATATTTTCACGCATCGGGCCGTACGAGCCCGGCCGCTCACACGTCCCGCGCACTCAGCACACTTTTGCGGACTCTACCATGGAGAACGACGAGGAGTGATCAACTCTCTAACGTGGAGCGGGTTCTGAACATTTTCCCGGCTGCGCGACTGTGAAGTAAATGATATTTATAATAGGTATAGGTATATACTTCTTTCCCCTCGTCTTCGCTTCCTTTGGTGAAACAACGCGACGCGACGCGACACGCACGATACCTCACGCGCGAGACCACCGCGAATGACAGAAATAAAGAATGCGACGCGCGAACTGGCAAAATCTGCTGCGCAGTGTTGCTGCTAGTGAAAATTCATTCCGGGATCGGCTGTTGCCCGAGTTGCGGTTACGATCGTCTGGCGCGTTTTGTACACCCCCGATGCAACCATGTGGTTAAATTTTCGGAGTTCAAAAATACCTATGTAGGTAGGTAAGTCATCCTTCCGATTACATTATTTTATCCTTCGAAGGAATATCCACATTTCCGTGGCACAATTATCACGGAAGTCGCAATAATTTTTCCCCGTTCGATGGTCGCGCGATTTGCCAATTTTAATTTGAAGGAAACATTCGTACGCCTCTAGGTTTTTTTGCGACGTATAATGTAATTGATCAAAAGTATAGGTAATCACGATCGCTGTTCTTGATTCAATGGGCACAAGACTTTCGCAGTTCTGTCATTATGCGATTTCTCCGACCGAAAGTGTAACCCTCTAGGGTTTTGCGAATCCAATTCTCCCGCTTCGCGCATAGGTATTATTTGCGTCATAAATATAGTTTTTAAATAAAGTTTTGTCGCACTATAGCTACTGTATGTATGCGAATGGGTACAATGTGCATGCATGCTCCGAGAAAGATGGCGATTTATTGACGGATAGAGGCATATCAACGTCGAAGTGATGCTCAGTGTGTGGACTTTGGTGAATTTGCCGAAACCAATACAGGATAAAAGGAACGTCAAGACGCAGTGAAAAGACTTATGTGACATCAACTCTGTCCAAAATGCGGACCACGCACGTTCACAGTATTATTGTTGGAGTTGTTTGGTGTCTGCTGCAAAGTGGTAATAAAAGGAGCATTGCATGATTCACATTATCTATTCTTCATGAACTTGTCACCCATCTACTTCAATGAATTAGATTTATACCTTAGAAATTACAACATTTATCGGTCTCTAACTTACTAAAAAATTATATCGTGAAGACATTAGCAATCTTTGTGAAAACATAATTGTATTACCATTTAAAATTACGCAGTTTTTGTATATCCTGTTCTTTTATACGCAATCGATGATACCAAAAAATTAGCTAACTTTAATCCTTACAGTTGGTGGCCAATACGTGACTATCACGCACGACGGACCCATTGTTCTCGGTGGTACGATTACATTTAGAGCGGATCTCTATACCAGCAATGGTAAAAGACCATCCGGAACGTTCAAGTACACTTGGAGAGATAATGCGCTTTATCAACACACATACGAGGTTTGTATTGGAATGACACGATATCGGTCGCCTGCAGAATCTCTAGAAATAGACGCAATATTAATAATGTAATATTCAGGGATTGTGTGAATAATTTAATATCCTTTTGTAGACAGAGCCCACAAATAACGTAACGACTTATTGGAGGGTGACTTATCCACGTGCTAATTACACAGTTGGAAATTACGGTGTAGAAGTGGTAGCGAGTGAAAAAGTTATAATACTTCCGTGGTTCAAGGACATTTGCAGTCAGCGCGAAACTTTTGATATCACAGGTAATTTCTTATACTCCGTTAAAAAGATTAAGCTCGTAATGATATATGTTTCACGTTTCGTTATACAGCTCTTTTGAATGGCAATATGATGGTGCAACAGCAGAATAAAACGTTGGGAAATTACGTCTCATCCACGTCTGTGGCAAACATGAGTATAGAATTAAACAAGGGTGATTACGATTACATAACGAAAGAAGCTACGTCAATTTCGACGTTTTGGTTCATCAGTTGCAAGTACTATGGTCAAACGACCGACTTCAGCTTTGTCTACAACTT
The DNA here is from genome assembly GCA_963678675.1 of Xiphydria camelus. Taxonomy (NCBI): domain Eukaryota; kingdom Metazoa; phylum Arthropoda; class Insecta; order Hymenoptera; family Xiphydriidae; genus Xiphydria; species Xiphydria camelus. The sequence goes on from OY783198.1 coordinate 27,768,041, forward strand.
CACGATACCTGAAACGCAACAGACCGTAGAAGCGTTGGTCGTGGCTTCCTATGAAATCCCGACGACAATTCCACCGACGACAACGACTACTGTGCCGCTAATGCCGAATGAGCGACTCTCGCCTACTACCGATACGACGACATTGAACGACAGTGTAACGAAGTCCGAACCGATTGTCGCAACTTCGACGATTAATCCTTCAACTGCAACGCCGAGCATAATAAACACGGCCTCTCTCTCTGATGCAACTCTGCGAGAACTTGGAAATATCACGCATCCTTTTTCCTGTTTGAATACGTCCATCATTCGACTGGATCCCAAGAAAACATATGGTTACTTTCGTAAAGAAATACAGGTTCGAGGTGAGTACAGTGCGAAGGTCGCGAAAGGCATAAAGTGCCGTACCGTCGATTATATTCAAATTTATTATATTTGGCATTCGTATCATTTTTAGCTCCTATAACCAACATAACGGTGGAGGGAACAAATTGGATTCAGCCGTGGGACATGCTGTCCTTAAATGTGACTTGCAAAGGTTCGGGACCATTTCATAAATGCCTCTACTTTCACCCCGATAAGTACAACGTAACTGGGAACGAAACGTGTACGACGGAGGACATCCTGCCTACTTGCAATTTCTCCATTTTGCATTACTTCCTCGACGCCAGGGTATACACCATCGTGGTCATAATCAGTAATAACGTGAGCACTCACGTGTATCCGTTAACGATAAATATTTATAAAGGTATGCTTCCCCGTCCGCGCGCGAGTGTTTAAACTCGTTTGTCGGATCGTCCAATTGGAGAGAGACTAGCGTTTTAAAATCTTTCTAAAATTATTTTCGTTACACAGTAACTACGAAGGCACAGTTGTCCGTCATCGTTGTACCAGTCTCTTGCTCGTTGGCTGCCATGGTACTGATCGTTTTCGGAATTGCCTATTATATCCAGAGTAGAGCGAGGTACACCGTCGAAGTGGCAGACTTCGATTTCGGGCAGAACAATCCGGAAATGGAGTACAAGACGTTTACGGAGCGACTGCGGGACTCGTTCAACAACGCTGTGAGGCCTGGCAGTGAACGGATAAATGTACGCCCGTCGTCCTATTACGGAAGCATGAACCGCTGATCGGTTCATATTACACAATTTAGCCAGTCAAGCATCTTCTCTTTTGAAGTTAAAAATGCAAGCACAGTAACACATATTGTTTCTACTTTTCCTTCAGCAATTTATTTATGCTTCGCCCCATTGCGCTTCAATATCTTTGCTCTCTTTCCAATTACCCAAGTTATCCTCTTTCCACTGAATCTTTGTATCCATGTTTAATTTCAATGTTGTACATACTTCATTTCTTTAGCTTGTTCGTTAGTGTGCCGTTGTTAAAGCTGCAATATCAAACACTTTTAACGTTACTATGTTGATTTTAAATAAAAGCTGTAAAGTAGCGAGTATCGGTGCCTTCGCTATTAAAAATTCTCAAAATCGTTTGCCTCGCATTTTCTGTCTTGTCGATAAGTGCCATTTTATTATTATACTGATTTGTTTTGAACCTATTATGAGATGTGATTGCAGTACTAACCGAAAATGATAATTTATATTAAACATTTCAGGGATATAAGCCGTTGAGCAATTCACAGTTAGTACAAGAACAATGACGAGTAACAACGCGCTGAGAAAGTTTTTCTAGGTCGCTATCTCTTCTTTAACGAGAAGAGAACTAAGCTGTTAAGCGAGAAGACTCAAAACATGCCGAAAGGGAGTGGACCGAAATTTTCCACGAAATGGACCTGCCTGTATGATAATAGGCACATTCGGTAGAGATAATAACACTCGTACACAACCATTGAGTGATTTTCGACCTTCAATGGTAATGCTCGATTTCCATCATCGAGCAACGAGTACTCCCTGAACGCTCTACTGTGAGTTTTTCTGCCAAATATGACCAATATAAATTACCAAAATGATAAATCCCGTAAGGAAACTTGCAAGTGAAAACGGATAGAGAATAAAAGAGACTATTCATCGTTACTTACTCTGCGAAAAGAGAACGTCGAGGCTCTATATTAAAGAGATTGAACGTGAAATAAAAAAGTCAAAGAAATACCAAATTTTTCGTAAGTACGGAACTTCCAGACGCGTCGAATAATCATCAGCTCGAAGTGTCGTATCGACGTGTGTAATGAAATTTCGAATGCGCATTATACATTTACACGAACGGGCAAATGTTTGGGCTTTGAATTCCAGTATATTCGTATAACACTTTACATCTTAAGGTACGCTATTATCTCCAGCACCCTCGAGTCAATAAATTCAATAAATCGCGAATATTTCCGAGTAACAAGTAAATAACAGTTTTGAGAATTTATGTACATAGAAAAAGATATACATGTAGGCTGTGAATTGATACACAATATAATGTTATTTACTTTACACGATGGATAGATGTTTTTTCATCACCAACTGGACTCCCAGTTATTAACAATTTTAATGATTTTCGGCTGTATCTTATTATTGATAATTTCTTATGTTATTTAATTCTAAGCTATAATATGCTGATTGTGTAGGAAATGCGCTTCGAGCGGTTTCCCGCTTATCGAAACTAATAAAAATAAATTATAAAATAACGCAATGAGTGGCGATCGGTTGTTATTTGGTAATCTACCCGTTCTATACACCTTTGTTGGTATGTATGTATAGGTATGTAATGTAAGTTAATAACAGATAAAACATACATAATTCCTTCTTACATACGAATAGACTCCCAAACTAGTTTAGACATCAAACGCGTTTCTGGTATATCATGCATCCTTTGATTTGAATATACACCTGTTGCTTCGAATCTAGATTTAGCAAAGCCTTTTTTCAACCGTCACCCTACCACTAGGTACTTTTATTTTCACAAAGAAGATTCGTAGAGTCCGGCACGCGCGGACTCTTCAAAGGACCTCGCGCTCTGGAAACTACCACGGCACCATCTGTCTGATGAAAAATGAAGCACGTTTCCACCGCGGATACCTAGGTAGGTAGGTAGGTAGGCCTTCTACGAAAGTGGTAAAGTTTCTCGGCAAAGCGCGGAGAGAAGTCGCGACGATGGAGTGTGTGGTTGTCGAATTGAGCCTGTAGGGGTAGGGCTGTAGTGTCTTTCGGCCCGAATGGGCTGATGGTGATTTGCGAAACGGAGCAATCCAAGAACGTCGTTCGATGTTGTGTCTTATTCGAGAAAAGTGTTAGCGGGTGTGTCGAGTATCCGGAGTGTTTTGTAAGAGCGGTGGCGAGTCGCGGACAGCTATCGGCGAACGATGTCACTGATCGTGACGAAGCCGAGCCATGAGGTCGAGGAGGCGAAGCAGTCCGAAGAGGACTGGAAAATGCCAATCGCTTTCAACAAACCGCGACATACAACAACCATCGAGGGTGTTAATTGCGTCACACAAACCTGGCGGATGAAAGAGCGGGTTCGTAAAATGCTTCGAACCCAAAGAGATCGCGTTGTAGCTTGAACTGTCCACTTAATCGATCGGGCAAACATGTGACCCTGTCACGTCTATTTCAGATGAAAACTGTCAGCGTCGCGCTGGTTTTATGTCTCAACGTCGGCGTCGATCCCCCGGATATTGTCAAAACACAACCCTGCGCGCGATTGGAGTGTTGGATCGGTAATTCGGTTTATTTATATTCGTGTCACATTCGCCACTATAGGAGGCACTTTTAAGGTTAAGCGTTTGCACGCCTTGCGCGATTTCCCGAGCGAGTCAATTATTTGGAGCAATATCTTCGACAAGAGTTTCCGAGATTAGACAGGTGTCAGGCGTGCATGATAAAATTATACTCAATGAAAGAAAAGGTTGTTCCATTGATATCAATGATCATATACTCATTGGAAGATATGAGCCGATAAAGCATCAAACTTATGTTAAATAACGCATATTCGTATGCAAAACAGATATCACGTTTATTTATATGCGATTATAATTACAGATCCGTTGTCTGTCAGTCCTACGAAAGCCCTAGAAACTATAGGATCAAATTTGCAAAAGCAATACGAACGCTGGCAACCCAGAGCAAGATACAAGCAAAGCCTAGATCCTACTGTAGAGGAAGTTAAGAAACTGTGTACCTCTCTACGTCGCAATGCCAAAGAGGAGAGAGTACTTTTTCATTATAACGGACATGGGGTGCCTAAACCCACGAGTAACGGAGAAGTATGGGTGTTTAATAGGGTCAGTACCCCGCGAAATTTACGCGTCACGAGTGAAATTGACCAATTGTGTAGTATGAGCTTAAACAAGAGGTGAACGGCGTGTATATGACGATATTTATCATTACAGACATACACACAGTATATTCCATTGTCCGTGTATGATTTACAATCATGGATGGGAGCTCCTTCTATTTATGTATACGATTGCTCCAATGCTGGCATTATTGTGGAGTCTTTCCAACAATTTGCTGATCAGCACGAGAAGGAGTACGAGGTATAAGATGAAGTTGAGATTTCAGGGGATAGTGGAAAATTTATAATTTATAATTCAAAATTGATTGAAATTTGATTGAAATCCATAATTTTTTATCAGATGGAGAAACAGGCGGTTCAACAAAACAGAGCAGCTGGAGTAGCAGGACCGGTAGCTCCGTCGTATAAGAATTGCATCCAACTGGCTGCGTGCGCTGCCAATCAGATTCTACCTATGAATCCTGATTTACCGGCAGATATATTTACTTCTTGCCTTACTACTCCAATTAAAATTGCTCTACGGTGGTAAGTCGAATTTTTGCGCTAAGAACAACGTATTACCGGTTAGCGCGATAACGATATATATCGAATTTTCAGGTTCGTGATGCAGAATACGTCGAAATTAGTACCTAAAATATCATTGGATCTCATTGATAAGTAAGGCACATCGTTCGCGTCATAGATGTATAATTGTACGAAATGAAACGGCTGTGGATAACAACTTTTTCCCCCCTCATAATTCCAGAATTCCTGGTCAGTTGACCGATAGAAGAACAATGTTAGGTGAACTTAATTGGATATTCACAGCTATAACTGATACCATAGCATGGAATATTCTACCGCGAGGTATTTTTAAATGCTTAACGCGAGCAAACTCATTTCTCGTTAACGTGCGCGAGCGACGTAACTTTTAAACGCATGAACATTCTTCTTTTCCAGATCTATTCCAAAGACTATTTAGGCAAGATTTATTAGTGGCTAGTTTATTTCGTAACTTTCTACTAGCCGAAAGAATTCTTCGATCGTACGACTGTACTCCAGTGTCTTCGCCAAAATTACCACCCACATATCAGGTGAGCTGGTTTTTTCCGTTACACTTTTCCATAGATCGTATTGAGATTTTGCCGTAAACCTCCTTTTGAAATGACTGATTATATCTATTTTGTAAGAGATCTATGAGGGTGTCACGTTACTTAAAATCAAAATTATTACACGTCATGCATTACTTTTTCAGCATCCAATGTGGCAAGCTTGGGACTTGGCGCTCGATCTTTGTCTAGCGCAACTCCCAGCGGTGCTAGAATCCGAAGATCAGTTTGTGCATTCTCCGTTCTTCGAAGAACAACTCACCGCTTTCCAAGTTTGGTTAACATTGGGATCCAAGAATCGCCATCCCCCCGAGCAACTGCCAATTGTGCTGCAAGTTCTCTTGAGTCAGGTGCACAGATTACGCGCACTGGAATTATTGGGACGCTTCCTCGATCTCGGACCGTGGGCGGTGAACCTTGCGTTGAGCGTTGGCATCTTTCCTTACGTATTAAAGTTGCTGCAAAGTAACGCGAAGGAGCTGAGGCCGCTTTTAGTCTTTATCTGGGCTAAAATACTCGCAGTTGACAGTGTAAGCTAAACACGTGGACTTATTCGTAAGGCGTAAGGGGTACGACGCGTGTGCGCGTGCGTGTAGTTTTCATCGGCAATGCAGGATAAGGTAACTCCAGGCCCTCTGTGATGGTTGTAATAAAATTGCAGACGTGCCAAGCAGATTTGGTTCGCGACAACGGTGATAAGTACTTCTTATCGGTGCTTCAGGAAACTTCGATGCCGGTAATTATTATCACACGTAGCCCTATTACTCGCAAAATTTTATGTATACGGAGAGAGAGAGAGCAGCTATTTTATGTTCATCCCTTTTTTGAATGGTTCCATGTAGAGTGAGCACAGAACGTTGGCAGCCTTCGTTCTCGCTAGTATTGTAAACAACTACCCACCAGGTCAGGAAGCCACACTACAGAAAAACCTCGTATCCATTTGCCTGGAACAACTTGGAGATCCCAATCCGCTGCTGCGACAATGGCTGTGCTTGTGTCTCGCGAGGCTTTGGCACAACTTTGACAAAGCACGCTGGTGCGGAGTCAGAGATATCGCGCACGAGAAGCTTTACACTTTGTTGGAAGATCCCGTTCCCGAAGTCAGTAGATTTCAAGTTGAATGACTCGCGCGCTCCTCGTAATAAAGTCATCATAATTTATTGCGATTCTTGTTGATGCAGGTTCGCGCAGCTTCGGTGTACGCTCTAGGTACATTCGTCAATAGCGTAATTGATCGCAGCGAACACGCCAATAGTATTGATCAGACCATCGCGATAACGCTTAATAATAAAGTCACTCATGACATGAGTCCTTTAGTCAGAAAAGTATGTAAGTTTTTGGTTAATAGATTCTCCCGTCGAGAGAGAGAGAGAGAGTGAAGTTTTGAGTGCAGAATGTAAACCAACGTTAATTTGTTTCGATCCATAGGAATTGGTTGTGGCTCTCCAGTGGATGGTGTTGCACTTTGAGAATTCTTTCGTCACATTGGCACTCGCGGAAGAAAACAGTAGAAGAGATCTCGTCGTGGAAACCTTTTCGCCCACCAGTGGAATGCGGCGAATTGGATCTAGAGATCGATTAAAGATACTGTCGCCTAACAACATGTACGGCGTAGACACGATCGATAGCTCGAGTCAAGATCGCATGAAGAGGGTTTCGTCATCGTCGTCCATTAGCAGTTTAGGTAAGGCATATTGGCACCGTTAAAGAGATCGCGATCTATAGTTTAAAATTCATTAAACGTCTAATCTCGTATATCCCTTATCTTGTTCCACTCTGCATACGCCAGGAAATAATTGGGAATTCGTGAGGAAACCTTGTGAATCGCTCGGTAAAGATCAAAAATAACTCCAATATATGTACAATGCACGCGTACTTGTGATTCTTGTTGTTTTCGTTTTCGAAACAGCTCTGCGAGACAAATTTCTTTCAATTCATCACTTTATGGTTTATTCGTCGAGCGATATTCTATTTCTTTCCTATACTTTTTTAAGATATATACCAAAACTATTGTGTTGTCAAAACATCAAAACTAAACCTCTCTCTCTCTTTCTTCGTAACACTATACATTTTGTAGGGATGATTCTTTATTTGTGTCTTGATTATTATTCTAGTGGTTTCACACACACACACACGTTTGTCTCTACAGGTCACAGCTCACTCGGGAATTTGCCAAGTTTATCTTACGGTAGCGTGTATATGAAATTGTGGCATGGTTTATGTGGTCTTGACAATGATCCCCATCCTGCGGTCGCCGCGATGTGTCAGCAAATTACAAATCACATTCGAAGCCAGGTAACATTAGAACGCCAGAAAAAGTGTTGTGTATGATTGTGGAAAAAATAACTTTGTGTCGGTGAGATATCTGCATTTATTAATTAAAAAAAATTTTAGGCGAAAGAAACTTCGGCACCAAAAGATATGATGGAGAGAGAAAGAAATAAAGATATCACCTCTCTGTCTTTATCCCTTCCACCATCGCCATCCAATCGAACGACCTATTTGAGGTTCGTAACGTTTGAGGATCGAAAATCATGACGTGTGGTGTTGTAGCAGCGTTGAGCAGTTTTAAGGTTACATTTTATTATTTTATAGTAATAGCAAAGGAGAATCACCTCCAGCTGTTAACTCCGCTACGGACTTGCTTCGCGCCTCGAGGATTCCTCATACGAATCGTCCCAGAAAGGCGATACCCAATACGGTAGTTATTCTTAATTACCATTCATGCCGTTATAATAGTTTTCTTTTATGATTATAAATTATATATTTTTAGATATCTGAAGAAACCGACGAGGTTTCTGGTATCAAAAATCCATTGACAACATCGCAGTTCGTTGAATGGAGTTGCTCTCAATTTGCTCAACCAGTTAGCTTCGACACGGAGTCTGAGTCAACTAACGATGTCGAAAGTAGGGCTCACTATGAACGAGAATGGCGGTATGAATCGATATAAATATGTATACTCTCTTAAAAGTCGTAAAGTGTATGACATTTTTATCTCGTATTTGTCGAATAACGCATTTGTGGAAGCAGCTCTAAATATGCTGCAATTAGAAGTAATGACCTCACAAACGACATATCTTGTCTTTCTTTTTAATACATTCATTTATTTCGCAGATATCTACGAAACAAAAGGATGAGAAGAGACGCGAAGGATGAGCAGTTCAGAGCTTTTCACGGGAGAATAGAATCTCAAGTGTTCCATGCGCGGTGCCCGCAATTGCCAGAAGTTCTAACATTTCATCCATTTGATACTCATTTGGCGGTAGCGTTGAAGGATTCCTTTGGGTAATTTCCTTTTCGCGACTGATCCATCAAATCTATTTACACGGGTCTTCTTGTAGTTCATGTTCGTTCTTTTTATATTATCAGAGTGTGGGACTGGCAAACCGGCACGAAACTCACGTACTGTGCGAGCCGCGGAAATAGAATGTCGCGGATAACTTCGTTGGAGTTTATCAATCCTCACGATGTCGCTTTACTAATGGCTGGCTCGGATGACGGCTCCGTGAGAATTTGGAAGAATTATTACAATGTCTTAGGGCGTGATCCGACCCTATTGACAGCCTGGCAAGCTTTAACTGACATTCAACCTACGCCAAAAGGTCCTAACGGTATGAAAAATCAAATATTTCTTCTGATTTCCTCATGCGCGATGCAGCTAATACCTCTATAGAGTTAAGAGAAAACCCGAGTATGTAATGCTTTAAACCGATCCTCTCTTCGGCAGCTTCTGCGGGTCTAGTCACAAGTTGGGAGCAACGATCTCTGACTTTAGCTGTCACTGGTGATGTTCGAATAGTCCGAATCTGGGATGCAGAGACGGAATTGAAAAAGCAGGACATTCCAACGGGTGCGGACTGCTGCGCGACTTGCCTCGACACAGACGGTACAGGTGTGCACTCTTTCGATTGTTCACCCGCAAGAATGTCGACTTTCACCGTGAAAGCTTAACTGTGTTCCATTTGAAAATGTATTCACTTCGGTATTCAATCTTAGGAGCCATGATGGCACTCGGTTACGGTGATGGTTCCGTACGTCTTTTCGATCGACGGCTTCCTCCTTCCGAAGCAAACGTAATGAAGTGGTGGGAACACAATGCTTGGGTTTTGGGGGCGTTCCTGAAGAAGGGTGTCGGCGATACCTCTCGTTTGATAACCGGGTCGATGTCCGGTGACATCAAAGTATTCGATCTCAGAACAAATTCTTCGCTCAGCACTATACAAACGACGCAGAGCATTACCGCTTTGGCGGTGCACGGAGTAGCGGATATCTTTGCATGGTGAGTCTCGTCTCACACACACATTTTATGTTAAATTATTCCATGCGCGAGAAGAAACCTCGAGGCACTCTTATATGGCTTGATTTTAGCGGATCGATGAATCAGTGCATCAGCGTGTACAACTGCTCGGGGCAACAGTTGAATAGTATAAAATTTCACGAGGGTTTCATGGGAACCCGTATCGGTCTTGTCGATTGCTTGAGCTTTCATCCTCATCGCGTGGTATTAGCCGCTGGTTGCGTGGACAGTTCGATATCTGCTTACTCACTGGAGCCGCGCAGATGACTATCACACGTGCAGCTAATGTAGAGCTGATCCATCATCAAGACGCGCGAAGGCATCATCCCGCCCCACTTTGTACTTTGCTTCTACTGTTTTGGTAAACCAGCCATAACTGTACGGTATAACGCGAATTATCGAGCTACAATTGTTGCGTTCGGTTTGCGCTCCTTCGCCTCATTCTTATTTTCTTGTATCGGCGATACCCCGACAGGAACGGTTAATTTCCCCGAGCAATTCAAATTCATCCCGTTGCAAGGAATGACCTTATCAATTTCCTTGTCAAGCTTACTTTCGCGGTAACTCTGGCGGGGTTAAATTTATTTCGAGGAAGCAAATAGCTTACGTCGAGTTTCTCACTTGTAGTCTGCTGGCTGGTATAAATTCGACGCTGCACGAAGTAATTCGAAATATTCGAGGCGATTTGGTAGGATGCAGGCTTCGGTTAGACGTACGTAATAATGTAACATTAAGTGAAAGAACGACGAGAGAGAAAAATAATTTTATCCACGACACACACTCGACTTTACGAACAAGTATTCTGGAACGTTGCAAGTGAGATACCGATGAGATGTATTTGTAAGGTCAATCTTACTACAAGCACAGAGATGTTGTCTCTGAAACAATGCAGCAGCTACGATACGATGAAGTAAAGAGGCTTCACACCTCTCTCTCTCTCTCTCTCTCTCTCTCTCTCTCTCTCTCTCTCTCTCTCTCTCTCTCTCTCTCTCTCGCGGAATATTTGAGAGAACGCCCTATTGTGCTTTAAATCGCGAGCCATAACGACTTGTAATGTATGTATATTGTGTACGAGAAGAAAATATATAAAACGCGCACGCATGTACATTTATTCGGCGTAAGTGTAAGGTACATAATAAGTTACGGTGGTATCACGATGTACACTTAACGCGCGAGTGTAACTTGAACGGACGCTCTAGATTTTCTACTAGTGATCGATCTGGTACCGTAACGTAACGTGAATAAGCTTAACGTAGATTTTCTCATTCTACGACTCTTCGACGATTATTATTTTTATCTAGGGAGACCTGTCTCGTTACGCGCGATTTACCTGACACGTAAATCTTTCCATAACGAACGATTTACTATTAAGATCTTCCTTGCCTCTCGCGAATAAGTTGTACATACATAGATTTACGCGAAGGAAACGTAACCGCAGGTACAGCTGTGTTAACGTAACGCGTACTTAAAACTCGCATTGGAATTGGTTCTACGATGTCTGGGGGTGTGTCGTTTGCGTCGAGAGTGTGTGCAATGATTATATGTATGTGTAAATGTAAAGCAGCGTTGAGTACGATTATTAATTATTAACTACGACGGCCATAGTGTAATACTATTTCCGGTTCTCTGCGATCACTTAGCGGGAGTAGAACGCACGATTACCGATTCACACTGTACCACCTTTGTACATAGAGTTTGCCTAATAATAAATACAATACGATCATGTTGAAAGATCATAGTACGAATAACGATACGATTGTTTTTTCCGTTTTTCTTCACTTCTGCCGCGTAAACGAAGATCGACTTCGACCCGCTGCGCTAGCAGTCAACCGGTTTATTCCATCAAAGGGATTTTTTAAACATGCTTTCTAATCGCGGTGACACATTCGAACTGATATACTAGAAACTACTTATCAATCGAAATTAAGCTTATACGAATAGGTAGATCGTACGTCCAGAGACGTATAAAAACACCTATTCATATTGGTGACAGCTACATTTGTATCCGTAATATTTGTAGGAATGTCAGCATGCGAGTAAAATAGGAGGATTCTCTACCTGTATATTATCTCCGGAATTATTGTTTCAATGACGCAGACATATCTTACGTCATGGTCAATATTGTCTGATGTATTTTCCATGCAAAGAGATAACGCGGGTTTTTTTTTCACCTCAAAAGATATGTATGTAGGAATCCCGCGTGTCTGCGAGACAAAACGCCGGCCGCGCGATAGGTACCGATCTCACGTGAAAACGTTCGCGTCGCATACTCTCCGGCCCTCGCGAACGCTTGGATCTGGCGGCAAGAGCGATAAAAGGGGGATATCCGATATCTCTAACTCAGCGTTTTCCCTTGCACTCGCACGATTATCGCGCATCAAATATTGAAATTTACCCCGTAAATCAATTGTTGCGGATAGACGTCTACTCGTTTTTATCTTCGCTGCACCGCAACGACCGACTACTTTTGCTTTATCGCAATTGCAGGGCTCTCAAATATTAAAAAAAAAATGCAAAATTGAAAAAGTAACATAAAATGCTGTATTCGATAACGAAGAGCATTATTCTTCGGCTTCTTTCTCCGTAAAAATGGATGGCATTCATTCCTGTACTCTAGATAAAAGCACGCTAAAAATGTTCTCTGATAATTATGGCGTGGCTTTTACGTTAATAACTCAGGATCATCAGCCGGTGGGCTGTGGTTGTTTACCCGATCGTAAAAGCACAATTCCCGTCTAACGATCTCGGCTCGACGCCGAAGAAAATCCATTAAGCTCGGTACGCGATGCCGAGCATCACCCCTTTCTCGCAGGATGCCCGTACGTACCTAAATATTATTCCACGGTGATCGATAACCTGTTATTCTCGCGCGGCGGACCCAAGAATCCACCGCGGGAAACTAAAAAAGATCTAAAATTTCGATCCGCGTTGCGAGCGACGGCCGCTCCGAATCCGTCGCGTCTCGACGCATCGTCTAATCCGATTAAGCGCGAGAAACTAACGAACGGACTTCACCTGACGTTCCGTAGACTCGTCAGAGGAACGGGGGGTAAGGAGGTAGGGTGTCTGTCAAGGCCAATTTGTTCGTGAAAGAAAAAGTCTAGAGAGAAGAGCGGAAATATCCGTCGCCCGCTATTTTGTGTTCCGCTTAGCCCGCGCCAACGGATGTTCCATTTTCGGAGAAAGAGGGAAGATGTACTTTGAAGTGAAACACCGATGAAATTACTCCTATTTCGAGCAGCGATACGTGAACAAATTCGCGATTATATCTACGACATGTACGGTGGCGATAGACAGAAAAAAAAGAGTCAATTGGATCTACTGAAAATTACTTGCGGGGCCGCAAGTAATTATTTATTCATATCAATGCAATCTTTTGATACATCAATTTGATATCTCTTTCTTACAATTATTATATGTGATTGCGCAAGGACGAAATATCTGATTAATATGAAAAAAGATCAAATTGATGTAGGTACCTAAATAAGTAATTACTCGCGACCCCGTAAGTAATTATCGGTAGAGAGATCCAATTATAATTCCTTTTCCCTGTGTAGTTTCGCTTCCTACGCAAAAATACATTTTGCGCAATGGAGGAAAAGGGGAAAAAATCGCGAGCGAGGGAAGTTCCACAAAATGTGTAATTAGCTTTTCTTTGGTTTGCAATGAGATCGTAACAGAGATTGCGACAAATTCGTGTCGAAATGGGGAAGAAATGATAATCGAAACAAACGTTTTTATTAAAACACAAGTTAAACGATAGCCACGTATACGGAAGAGATTCGATCGTCGATCCCAAGCCGTGACCCGTTCTACCGCTTCTCCGATAAGAGGCGGCGCATATACGGACCGAATAATATCTGTACCTATATACCGATAAGCGAGCCTCGGAACCGCGCTCCGATAAAAATGCATCATACAAAATCGGAGCGGTTTCGATGCAACCCCATTTAACTCGTTCCTTCGGTAGAAATATGTAGTACAGGAGACGGTATCTTTCGAACATTCCGCATACATAAGTATATCCGTGCACCGCCGCGCGAGTGGGTACCGCGCCCCGAAATAACCCGCGGCGACTGATGGCAAGAGACGAACGAGGGAGTGAGTCGTGGGATGAGAAACGGCGGAACGAGGGGTTGGAATTCCATGCGGCTCTTAAAAAGTTAATTGTCCACTTGCCGCGCGCGGCCTAATCGCCGCGGAGTGCTTTGAAGAGGCTCTAGATGGAGAAAGCGAGATTAGCGCGCTGTTCGCAAATCGTTAGTATCGCTACTCGGTGGGCGGCGCATCGCCGCTCGCGCGTCACGCACCCCGATATGTAGGTACCCGTCAAAGCAAACATCGCGCGCGCGCGCGCGCGCGCGCGGCGAATCGATCAGCGATTCCATTTAGTCTCGAGTCGCGGACGATTCCGCGCTGGAAATTATTTGCGTCGTAACCGCGTGGACGGGGCGCGCGTCGAGGGTTCTCGCGAGGATGCCGATTCGCGTGGACTAGTGGACTCTAGCCTGCGCGCGAGCCAGACGGAGCTAATCTCTCTAGAAAAATATAGGTATCGTTAAAGAGAGCGCTCGGGAACATTTATCCCGGTTGCATTCAATTTATCCTCAATTTCCCACGCTTCGTCAACGGGAAGTCACTATACGTTCTCTCTCTTTTTCGAAAGTACGTAGCGTCGATTGATGCACCTTATCGAATCGCCGAGGCATTTGCTCGAGGACTATAATGTAAAGGACGGTTCATTTAGCGGATACCTCGACTGCAGTTGTTTCAACCGAGTAGAATGAGATACGGCATTTGAGATTGTACGACCCTGTACTGGTGCGGGATTCCGTATCGAGAGAATCTTACGATCGCTATATCATTGGGCATATTTTTCCAAATATAACAAAAAATGCGCAGCGATAGCGACTATAGAATTCTATCGATACAGAATCCCACCCCTGGTTCGTCCGCCCAGCCGTACCTAACGCGCGTACGTAGGTGCCCGGAGAGTGCCTCGAGCGCGCGACTCTCGTTTCGACTTGACAAAAATTCGTAGGTATGAGGCTACCCCCTGATGGTACCCCTACACCCTTTTAAATAAAAAAAAGAATCATCGAAATCGGCTCAGATTTGACGAAAACGTGAAGTAATGTACCGAAAGAAAAAAGAAAAAGCATGCGAGACGAATTGAGAACCTCCTCCTTTTTTGAAGTCGGTGAAAAACGGAAACATCCGTATCCCCGCTATCGGCGTTTCATTCCCGCGCCATCGCCACCGCGAAATTATCCGTCGGGCAAACATCGTTCTATCTACCTTCGAACGTCCATCGACACTCGGAATCCTACGCGCTCGACGCGCGTTTGTACTTATGTAAATACACCCCGTCTCTCGGAAAGTCCTGGCGTACGCGCGCCTATTTCGAGAGCGGCTGCGGTTTATACCTACAGCGCGCAAGCTCGTCTATTATTTCAACTCCGGGTTGATCGCCGGTACTTGAACCGCCCACCGGCGCAACGGCTCATAGATAGCGGAAGCTTCACGCGCGAGAAATTTCACGACTCCGTGTTGATTTTTCCGACTCGCTCCGATGCGCCGTGCGAAATTTGCAAAATGATTAGAATTTTGTACGTTTCCACTTTGGAGAGAGCGCCTCGATTCTTCCTCCCGGGTTAGTAGACGATAAACGACTGGGTAAGATCGATTGTCGATTGTAATCATTTGTGGAACGACGGTGAGGGGCGATACGAGGGGTACGTGGGAAGGGTCAGGAAAGGAGGATCCGTGCCAATGCGCGGCGAGAAAATCGGTTCGACAATGAAAGGGACTCGACCGCCAGCAGCTGCCTCTTTCGGCCTTTGCGCCCGCTGATCCGCTTTGCGCGCTCTGGCCGCGTTAAAATAATAATAACAATGCAGGGCGTAGAATTCGAGCACGCGTGCGTTATTTTCACGAAATGGGAATAATAATTTGGCGACTGTACAATACGGAACTCGTAAACGATATTGCTTGGACAATATGAATTTGGAATAATATTAATCGATTCCTCAAAAGCTCGTAGTAGGTAATGAGATAATAGTGATTCGAGTTTCTTTCCCCTGGCGAGTAAGTTTAGCCTGATATTATGGTGTATAAGTAATCGTAATTGCGCACGTGCAATCGCAGTACAGCCTATCCGTCGAAGAAGCGAATCACTTGCTATACGTTTCGAATTAATGACCAGCTGCCAGCGATTTAACGAAGATACGATATCGGCCAATCGTAAGCAATTACAAGCTCGATGCTATATATAGTTAAAATGTTTATCTCGCCTGGCCGGGTATATCGTAGTGCGATTGCGTTTGGAAATCATTCTTCCTCGTCGTATACCTATATCGACTGGCTTCGAATATCGAAATTCGTATTGGATCTTGTATTAGAGAGCGCGATATAAATATAAATCGCGGCTGGTAAATCTACCGTTTCGATGTCACGCGTTAATCGTGTACAACAAATCGCGCACGTGGCTCGCATTACGCTCAATGATTCCTTCGGCTCGCGCGTGTTATTGCATCCAGATAAGAGAAAGAGACGAGAGCCGGGGGAAGAGAGACTGGACGTGATTCAGCGATCTTCGATGCGTGATTTTCGATCGCGTCAAAGATCGCTTTGATTTTCGCAAATACTCGTCCCGCGACGATGAGCCGTTTCGCTCGCGCGAGTCATCCCCTTTTTTTTACGACGCGACGGGAGAAAACTCGAACGGAAATGTGGGTTTTGCGGCGGAGAAATTTCGTCGGAACGCCACGTTGCAGCGACCGTTCGCCACGAATATCCTTTCTCGGCGAACGACTCACCTGTAATAAGGGGGAAGAAGCGAGGCGAAGGCCAAGGCGAAGAAGGAAGGGAAAGAGAAACAGGAAAGCGCAAAACGGGAAGAAGAGTCGGCGCGCGAGAGAGTGGCGCGTACAAAGAAACGGTTTCGCCGTGGGCTCGACTCGCGGCGCAAAAGGAAGACAAATTTCACCCCCGGATCTGCCCGCGGAGTCGCGGACTATACCTCGCCGCGGCCGGTGAGCGCCGTCGACGGGGGCAGCGCGATTAATTAAATTGAAGATTGAATCGGAGAGAGAAGGCCGATTTACATAGCCTCTCCATCTCTGAAATTCACTCTCAGTCGGGAAGAGGGATGCGCGGTCCGTTCCTCCTACATACATACTATACCATTATACAGACAGACAGATGCACCTCGCGCACGATTAGCCGGCGTCCGCCGTATGCACGTCGATGAAACGCCCAACGCGCGGACCGAATAGAAGTTACCTTCGCGTCGGCGACTTTGCTCGGCGTCGCATTGTGCCGAGCGCCGAATAGAAACGGAATCGATGCGCGAAGGCTGTCAGCGGCGTATCGCGCGACTCCGGTTGGGCCGGGTGGATCTATTGGAAGCGTGAAATTAAGGGGAAAGAAATCGGTGTCGAAAGGTGAACGAGCGAATGGAAGAAAATTATCGTGTAGCACCTTCCTCTATAAGTATATGCTTTATACGCCTATTAGGGGGTATATGTATGGCAACGATGCGCCTACCGTATGCGTAGTGGTATAGGTGAATACGCGCCAAGTATACGTGCGCAATATATAGGAGCGCAATAATTGGGCAAGATGAAATAGGCGGTTGCGTTTTAGGGCCGAGATTATTGGCGGAGTGTTGGCGCGGTTTCTCTACACAGAGAACAAAAAAAAATAGTAGATCAGATTAAATCAGCGGTCACGGGCGGCGGAACGCCGATTTTGTTACCAGGTGTGTATAATGATTTGAAACTGCTTGACGCGAAAACAAGTTGTAGTCAGAGTTGTAGCAAATTATTCGTTCGAGTAACCAGATCTGCGTTCCCCCGTCCGTGACCGCTAAGTTAGTCAAAAGCAGTACGTGGTTTTTTTTCTCGGTGTATAAAATTGTTACATCTCATCGCGCTTTATTTTACGGTATTCGAGATGCAGAGATACGGAAGCTTGTAGGTATGTACGTATTTATTTGTATTTTTCAAAGATCACACTCTCTCTCTCTCTCTCTCTCTCTCTCTCTCTCTCTCTCTCTCTCTCTCTCTCTCTCTCTCTCTCTCTCTCTCTCTCTCTCTCTCTCTCTCTCTCTCTCTCTCTCTCTCTCTCTCTCTCTCTCTCTCTCTCTCTCTCTCTCTCTCTCTCTCTCTCTCTCTCTCCTCTCTCTCTCTCTCTCTCTCTCTCTCTCTCTCTCTCGAGGAACGCAGTGCATACCTATATACGCTTCGTGAAGCCTGTGTAGATAAGAGCGAATTGTGCGGCGACGAAGCGCAAGCACGTGTGTCTGCTGCGCTCGAGAAGCGTGATAATTGCAGTGCGCGGGAAGAAGAGAGTGTGCAGAGTTGAGGAAGCTGAAGAGAGAGGAAGAGGTGAGGAGAGATCGTAAAGGGAGGAACCGCGTCGGGTACCTACTCCTCGGTGCCGCGCGTCAGCATGTTTATTTGTACGCTACGTCTATCGTTACGACCCACGTAATCACCGTTCAAGAGGTAATTACTCGGTCGGTCGCAGGCGTGGATGATTTTCACCGCGCGTTGAAAAAGTTTCATGGGAAGCGCCCTTCCATCGTTCCCCGCAATTCGAAATGCATTCGGCTTCGATACGTGGCGATCAGGACGGCCGAGCGGGTTGTCCTTTTTCTTTCGCTCTGTCGCTTAAAAATTTTTTCAAACGCGCCACGAAACGCGACAAACACGAACGTTAACGGTCGAATGAAAAAGCGATAGTATACGCTCTCGTTAAGCGAGACGCTGTCGTCTCATTTGGGGTTCAATTGAGTCATTTCCGTTTAACGGCATTTCCACGAGGCGATGAAGTTATATCGGACTAATCAATCGGGCCGAATCGAGCAGTCGAACCCTTTATTACGGTAAATCAGCACAGGTACGAATTTTTTTGCGCGGTTATTATTTATGTGTATCAAGTGTAGGTAGGTATAGGGACGCAGAGAGACTCGCGCGCTCGCGGGGAGTTAGTTTAACCTATCGGGGCTCGAATGAAATAATAATCGGGATATAATTGCACACGTCCCAAGTATAAATGAGACGTTGCGCCGAGGTCGGTCCATATAACGATCCATAACTCGATCGATGAAACTCGTTTTTAACCACGTGGCCGATCGCGCGGAGGTAATGACGTTTAATTACGTGGCCGGGTGCATCGTTATTCCCGGGGATAGAAAATCGTGACCCATCGCCTGAGAACGCGTCCTGGACGTGCGTGCGCGTACACAGAGAAAAAGAATTAGTTGGATCTACTAAAAATTACTTGCGAGGTTGCACGTGTCATTATTTATTTATATCAATGCAATTTTTTATTACATCAATTAGATATCTCTTCCTTACAATCATGTGATAGTACGTGATTGCAAGGAAGAAACACTTAATTAGTACGAAAAATGATCTAATTATTAATCTAAATAAATATATTAATTACTTGCGACCCCGCGAGTCATTTTTAGTAGATTCAACGAATTCTTTTTCTCCGTGTATACCTATAGGTATGATGCGAACGCGGTGGACGCTTCGCAAAGGGTTTCGCGCTCGTTCCTCGTGATTGTAGCGCTCGTTGTGGAATAATAAGGTTAATTCTACGTTTTAACGGAGTCGCCAGTTTTGTCTGGTTGAGTTGTATCCTTCTCATCGCAACACCGGACTCGGGGGAGCGCTCGTTTTATTATTGCGCTAAGTAAGCATGCTTGCTCTGCATTAGATATACCTATGCATACTCTTATGTGCTCGAGTCGTAGAGCTTTACACGCGCGTGCACAGTAAGCGTGCGTTACCGGGTGATATTTAAGATCATCTACATTGTACCATGAGGCTAACTTACTCGCCAGGAAGGAAATTATAGTCACTATTTTTTATCTCATTAGCTATGAGCTTTTGGCTCCTATATGTATGTATAATACTTTTTTGAAGATTACATTTTTATCTACGATAAAGTTACATCAATATAGGTCAAATGTTCATAAACAATGATATAATAGCGACTGAAGTTTCTTTCCTGGCGAGTAAGTTTAACCTCGTGTGGTATGGAAATAGCGAATTAAGTTTTAAATTGATAAATATTCAATGTCGAGCGGAATCTAAGGCTAAAACTTCTCGATTTTTCCAGATCCTCTAGTCTAAATTACATAAATTTTGTCCACACAAGCCGTTATTGAATTTCCCCAATTCTGAGAGAATTAATACCTCATTTGTGTGGGGTAAAGGAGTGAATAACGTCGGAATACATTTAAATATCCGAATAAATACATATTGTCCGCGCGGCGATAAAATCGAACAACTAATTCCGGGACACATTCTTCGTTTTTTCCTCGATAGTTGGTACATCTTATTTCCGTTCGACAGATTGTGTATACCTACGCTCCCCGATGCACATGAGTACGCCTCGTCGACCCGACTGACGAGTTATCCCAACGTCGATTACAACACCCGCCCCGATACGGTGCATGCGCCCTAATGGATCTACCGATACGCGCGTCCCTACATATTCATCCGGACTAATTATTCGATCGGATGTATCGCACGATCCATCACGAATTCAATTAAATCCTTTTATTTTCCACGTCATACCATTTCCATCTCATTTCTCGCACAACGACGAATCCGGTATCTCAACCACAATCCTCGGTGTAGTGAACGTTACTACAGTTCCGAGCAAGCCTATATACGCGGAATGCCCGCGCACGCGCAACCGAGATTCGAACCGTCCGGTGGAGGTGGTGGTCGCGACTGAAAGCCAGGCCACACTACACGGCCGAAGCCTACCTCGGCTACGGTCTCCCAGTCGAGAGTGAACGTCGCAAGGCGACGGTCTTGTTTCGCGCGCGTGTGCGGCCCTCCTCGTTCGCACGCCTCGGTCATCACGCAATTTGTCGACCGTCCCACGTAAAGCCGTACGAGCGCATACGGCTCGTGCCGGTCGAATCACACGGCGAACGCGCGAGAAATCCAGGGAAACGGCACGAAACACGACGGTCTACGATGGACGGGAACACGAGGACTATCCTGCGAAAATTAGTAATAGACTTCCTGTGTCTATTCGTCGGTAAGTTAAGTGGTCCGAGTCGGACGTTGGGATTTTTATCCCGATCTCTCGTGACGTAATCGCGGTCCCTATCGCGAAAAGGTGACGACGACGACGCGTATCTCCCGCGGGACCGAGCGTGCGTGCTCTGCTCGCGGTGCGGGGTAGGTTAGGTGCCTCTCGCGCACCGCGTTCGATCAGCTGTCAATTTGACAGTTCTCGCTGCGCGCTTACGCCTACCCGCGGGATCGCACAGCTGTTTCGTGCTTTGGATTCTCGCGACGCAGGGGAGTTTTCGCTCGATATTTCGAAAACTGTTCGATTTATTTTTGATTTAATCGCGAAACGTCGTAGGATTACATGTCTTTGAAGATCACGAGAGATCGGAATGGTCGATTTTAAGAGAGGAACGGAGTGGAGAGCTCCGAAAGTTGGTTCTACTGTCGTGTCTAGGTCAACGTTCGCCCCCCCCCCCCGCCGCCGACATACCCGTCTAGAATTTTAGAGTTATCGATTCGACACGAAGTGCTCCAGATTTGAAATGTCTATAGCTATACACGCCGGAAAGTTCTTTCTATCCGATGAGCGTTCATTTATGTGTGTGTTTGTGCCTATTACTCGTTAAATATTTATTCAATTCCATTAATGTTAGTTTCAATCAAATTTAATTTTCAACGAATTTTTTATTGTTCTTTTTTCATCCCGGAGCTCGAATCGATACACGACAATGCATTTCCAACGAGCGTCGATCGTTTAAAGTCGCCAGGGGAGTTAGCTTTTATTCAACTTTCATTAACGATTTCTCATTAAACCCACATTTTCAACCTTCAAACGTTCCCGACTCGTAGATACTTACTCGTGTGAGTACACCTATTACGCGCGACTACGTTCTCTCGATTCTTCGTGACTCATTCAAACCGCATCGTGTCGGATTAATATAATCGGGGCCTTTCAGACTTCGTTACAGACGCCGTCCATATCGGGCGAAGGAGTTGGGCCTCGAAAAGAAATTTTTCTCCCGCGAGATTCTATGCGTCGGCTCTACGAGCGATGCGCCCCGAATTCGACTCCGAATACCCAATTAATTAAATATTCTCGCAAAGTGAACGCGAGTTTTTTTTCGTAAGGATTCATTCATCCTCAGAGATTTGCAGTCTTTAACGAGCCATTCCAAAATATATAGACGATCCACGTTCGAGTCGCGATACCCTTTCGTTATAAATCGCTGCTCCATAGATCGCACGAATCACACATCGTCCTCGAGGCTCTGTATGAATACAAGTATGTAATTCTTGAACTTGCATAATTCCATGCGTAATTCACACGTGGATCAGACGCCGCAGACGTCGAACGACCGCGTCTGCTGGAAGCCACGTGGATTAGAAAATAGCTAACGGGCATTACGCAACGTGTCTATCGCGCCAAACAAAGGGAGCGAAAAAAGGGCGGCAGATAAGAGCCACGCGTGCAAAGCACGAGCGTACGTATGGGACGCCATAAATGTATAACGGAACGGAGGAAGCGAGTCGGGTTTAGATTCAACGGCTCGCCACATCTTGAATCGCGCGTGTCTAGTCACTTTCCGCCTTCCCAGTCCTTAAGGTAGTTCCCCCGCGACAACCTCAACTAAAAGTAACATACCATGTTCGTGTTTAAAATATTGATATTTGGTTTAATTAGTAGTAAATAAAATTAAAAACTACGCAATATTGACTCGATACTAATAGATAATACGATGGATATCATTTATTGCCGTAAAATATATTCTATATTATGTTTTTGATCTACCATAGCCAGTAAACTTTTTGCCGAGGCTGTTCGGGCTTTGCCCCAATACACGAAATAGCTTTTATATACAGACGACGCACTCTTCTGTGTGCGTGTGAGGACGACGATCGTGGCAACGTTGCGCATCAGCTGTGGCCTATGTCTAGCGAAATCAACCGATATTATTTGTGAGCTACGAGAAAATCAATTATCAAGAAAATGTCAACTCGAACCCGACACAATGGAAAATTCATTAAAAAAAAAGTGCTCGCGAAGAAAATAAAATCCGTAGCGGCTTCCCTAAAAGCACGAACACGACACGAACACGATGAAGAAATGGACAAGGAAAATTTAGAGGTTATCCAGTGCGATGGGAGACGTATCGTAGAGCTGGCAGAGCTTGGCAAAAATCTTCGATGTTGTATGTGTCGAAAAGTTCTTTCATTGGAAAGAATTGTGAAAGAAACACGTCTTGGACTCAATTCGTGTTTAACAGTTTCTTGTGACTCTTGTGGCGTAAATACACGTGTTCTGACAGGAAAAATGTACACTTCAAAAGACTGTGCAAAATTGTCAGGTGTGAACACGAAAGCTGTCCTTGGTAAGTCAATTAATTTAATTATTGAATCCCATATATATATTTTTTATTCTCAATATGCAGTGAAAATTTCTTTGTTATGTTCAATAGGGGCTGTTCACTCAGGTATCGGACCCACCGCTTTGAACAAGCTTCTAGCTTGTTTAAATATACCTCCAATAACGGAGAATTTGTACAAGCGGTACGAACGAGAACTTGGCCCAGTAATTGAGGAATGTGCCAAGGAGAGCTGCAAAAGAGCTGCAGAGGAAGAGCGTAGATTAGTTATTGAAAATGTCGAAAGGTTGTGTCAGGAAATGTGAGTATTCAACGTAATTAGGGGGGTCAGGATCTAATTTGATGATCGAGTATATCTTTTTTATAGCTTTCATTTTGCATTATTGAAGTAAATTAACTGATTTGATTGTTTTACTTTTTTGCTGTTAGGCAAAACTAACTTTATTTTTATATGGCTTATGTCGTTTATTTGCAAATTTGTCTGCAATTGTATATAGAAATATATTTCTGGACATAGTTATTCTATGTCCTCATCATTTGTACATAATGAATCGTATGTTTATAACTATAAATTAATATATCAATAGAAACTATTTACACTAAAACCTAAGAGCTGATAAAAAGTAATGGAATATTTTTAAATTTATTGTAACTATTTTGTTAAATATTATATCATCGAATTGTAAGAAAAAATCAGTTTTTTTGTTAGTAAAGTATTAATAAAAACGTCAATTTTTCCTCAAATATTCTATGAGTTAGGTTATTTTACGTTCTACGACTGTTTCTCTGTATCAGGCCGACTGAAATAGTTAAAGAAATTTATCCTCATCTGCATGACCTTGGACCTCCAACGAAACCCAATATTCCTCAAATCCTGAATGGCGATCTTACGGTGGCGACTGCGTCGTCGGATAAATTCGACAAGGCATTGGGCAACATCGTCAACATCATCGTTTCTTACGATATGGGATGGAGTAAACGCGGCAATGGAAGGAGTTATGACAGCCTTAATGGTTATGGTGCAATAATAGGATTTTTCAGTGGCAAAGTCCTCGATTTTGCGACTAGGAATAGAAAATGTAAATTCTGTGATGCGGGTCGAGCGAAAGAAGATCATGATTGTCGAAAGAACTTCCGAGGAAGCGCGAAAGCGATGGAGCCTGATGTTGGAGCTGAAATAGTAAATCGGAGCACTATTCTGAAAGAGGCAGGGCTTAATGTTCGTGTTGTAATTGGCGACGAAGATAGTTCTACTATCGCAGCGATACGTCGAGAAACTTCAGAACAAGTTTTTAAGTTAGCTGATACAAATCATCTTCGAAAACACTTCGTTAGTGAATTGTATGAGCTACAAAAAACTTATAAAGAGATGAAAAAAAAAGAGGCAATCCCCCATCTCAAGAAATGTTTTGGATATGCAGTAGCTCAAAATAAAGGCAACCCTGTGGAGCTAGCAAACTGTCTTCGCAATATACCGGACCATTTTTTCAATCGACACGAAAACTGTGGAAGTTGGTGTCTCCGTCGCAATAATACTTCAAGCATTCAAAAAGTGACATTCAAAGATCCAGAACTGTACAAAAAATTGCACGAAATATTCACCAAATACGCCAGTAATACCTCCAAATTTTCGGTAGCAGTTTCGAGTCAAGCCAACGAAAGCCTGAACAATATCATGGCTCACAAGGCTCCGAAAAATCGATGCTACAGCCAAAGCGAATCCGCCGATTTTCGTTTCTCAAGTGCTGTGTGCAGTAAGAATGACCGTGACAATTACTTACTTACCGTTTCAGAAAAAATCAGCATTTCACCCGGGAAAAATACTGCATCATTTGTTGCAAAAAAACAATTTAAACATTTGCAAAGAGCGTCAAAAGCTAAGTTACCTAGCACAAAGACTCGCAGAAATATACTGGCTGATCAAAGGCAGGCTTTGAGAAAAAAATCGGAACAGAGAGAAGGAATTCAATATCAACCTAATTGTGGCTTTGAAGTTGATATCGATGATTTAGAAAGTCATAACGGCATTCTCAATAACAATGTACCCGATACTTCTTCGTTATTAGACTCGTCAAATTTCGTTTTCTTCGACTTGGAAACTTCGGGCCTTCAAAAATCTGCAGACATTCTGCAGATTGCAGCCAAGTGCGGTGAGTACACTTTCTGCGAATATGCGAATCCTTCTCAGCCTATTACATCTAGCGCAACGGCTATCACGGGCATGAGAAATGTGGCTGGAGAATTGTTTTTATATGATAAGAAAGTTCAGTCGATTCCTATTCAAGAAGTGCTTTATAAATTCAAAGAATGGCTAACTGTGCTGAAACCGTGCATTCTTATTGCACACAATGCAAGATTTGATACTCCACGCTTACTCCAAGCTTTCAAAAATAATTCGATGATAGAGGACGCCAAAAATCTTATCGCCGGATTCGCAGACACTCTCGTCACTCTAAGGAAGCTTCATCCTCAAAGAAAAGGTCCCGGAATGTTTAAGCTATCTACTCTCGCTGCAGATCTACTGCACATTGAACCCACTACAAATTTTCACGAGGCATCATACGATGTCGAGATCCTTGAAAAACTCGCTTCTACTATTCCAAAAGAGAATTTAATTGCAAATAGCAAATCTTTCAAAGAATGCTATATTCACGAAGCTCGACTACAAATGGCAGCAGTACACGAACGAGCCTTGAGTGATCTCAAAGATGTTATCTCTGCGGGAATGATAAAAAAAATAGCAAGTGCGGGAATCGATCTTGTAAAATTACAAGCAATATATACAAAAAGTGGAAGAGAGGGTATTATAGAGTTGTTGTCGACTAACCAAATGAATAAAAAACCTCGTGTCACCAAAGACAAAAAAATCTTAGAAAAGATTATTCTATTTTTAGAAACGAACCAAAGCTCCGACGTTTAGATAAAAAGCGAAAAAAACGACAATGTTATTTAAAAACCTTTGTTCTATTATTATATGTTCAATTACGTTGTATTATATGAAAGCGAAAAAGATTATTTAAAACATAAAATTTATTTGTTACACATTCAAGCTAAAACAAAAATAATCTGTTCAAATAAAAAACTTTGTTAATATTGAAAGATATATTTAAACAATATATTTGCAATAAAAAGTATGCTTTAATATTTTTTCTACCAATTTCTTCAAATGCCATTTCTTTTTATCCGAAATCATATGTTCAAACTAAGCGTCTGGCCGTGCACACTGTTGCCAGATCGCTGTCCCGTTCCCCCTCTACGCACTCGTTCGCTTGCAGGCCTTGCAGGATATATGCTATACGACCAAAATTGTGAGGGTTATATCTTGTAAACTAGATGGTAAATCATTCTCATTTTTTTTCACATTATTCGTGATATCCTACTCTACCTTATCCTCGTTTTTGGTCAACTTCTTAGTTTTAGTTTTGACGCTAGATTTAATAACGTACTGTTTTCCCCATCATAACGTATCTGTTACATGTAAATCAAGCCAACTTCAAGTGTCAATATCTCAGGTTTGGGATGGTAAAACTTATTTCAATTGCACAGATGTTTGGATAATGTATTAAATAACGTATATGTCAAATTTCAACCATTTCTTAGTTCAACGATCTTGTGGGGGTACTACCTTAAACTCGTACATCTCGGATGGTAGGCGTACGCGCGCGGGCGCAAATTATTCGCGCGCCGTACTTTTCCTCGCCAAATGTCACAGGACATCCGCGCGTGGAACTGTTTTCGCTCGGGGCGAATCGTCCGTCGACGAGGAAAGACGCTATACCGAGATAGAGAGAGAGAGAGACTTTTACGATCGTCACGACGTTCATACAAACTATAATAATTAAATGCTCTGAAATCTACACAGAACAAATAAATTGTAGTATTTAGAAAGTTTGTGGTAAATTTCGGGACAAGGCCAATTTATTGTTACGATAACTACAATTTTAGTAAAAATTACAGCAACGCTTATTTTTTTTACAAATTTTACTATAATTTTTGCTGAAATTGTAATTATCGTAACAATAAACTGACCTCGCGTCTCGAAATGTACCTCAAACTTTGTAAATGCTACGATTTATCTTTTTCCGTGTACGTTTATTTTGCCGACTGTGAGATAAGACAAATAACTGTCCTTCAAAAAATTGTAAAATTTACATTACAATGTCATTCAAATTAATCGCTGCATTTATTGTAAAATTGTGCATATATCGAATAAATTGTTGGCATCCAAATTGCATCAGTTTGAAATCATTTAAATTACAAATATGCTGCCTCAGCGATGACTCATAAAGCGCACAACCTTGGTGCATCTGGTGAGCCAATGCTACCTAAAGTTCCTCCACAATTCACGTACATTTTTGTCTAGATCTGGGTAGCTAGTAGGTATATCGAACGCTCCGAGCGGGGCCGACAAACATCGCAAAGTCTCCGCGTCACGCTGCAAAATTGTAAAAGCGAAGGATCTCGCCGCGAACGACCGCGTGCAGTTGCGCGGTAAAGATGTCAAGGCGGTGCCAAGATCGGTTGCGTCAGTACCGCAGACTTCCTCGCGTTTAAGCTCGGCACGCGTCTTGTATTTTATATACAAACATTTTGTGCGGACCTACCGCGTCCACCCACGTGAACAAGATTACACGTAGGCACGGTCAACGAGTGACGAACATCTGGGAGAAAACGGTGCATCGATCGAAAGTGCCCGTGATTCACTCGATCGCAGCGGGGCGCGCACTGCACATAACGTACCGGCAGGTCGCGCGCGCGCGTCCGATCGTCACCAACGTAAATAACCGGCCGATCGGTCACGCTCGGAGCGTGTCAGAGGAGAGCCGGTATCGTTGTGAGAGCGTCGTCTACCCTCTTCCCCGGTCCGCCGGTAATACTCGTTCTCCCGCCGGAGGAGGGTCTTTTTTCGTTCATAAATTAACATACGAATGATAATCTCGCTATGCGTAGTCGCTCGCCCTTCGCGTTGTGCGTAGGACTCGAGCGTTCGGTGGAGCTTTAACACCATCATTTTTGGCCCCGCCGCACACCGCCGCGCCGGTATGGGTAAACGCGCGCGTGGTAGGTAGGCAGGACAAATTTAATGAGGCTTCTCTCGGGGTTGGACGTGGAGTTATTTCTATTGTCTACTGATTGCGTACGGGTGCCGCCTACCCACGAGAGCTTCGGTTTCTGAATAATCGCGTCGGTTTCTCTTTTACATCGTTTCTTTTCGGTCGAATTAGGCGCGTTCACCTGAGGCGCGGCGGAGACGCGAGAATGTCGGCTCCGTGAAATGACGTAGCGTTGAAATCGTCACGCGAAGGATATATTTTTAAGTTTTTATTTAATACGATTAATTTTTCGTGTGCGATAGAGAAAGTCGAAAATTACAGTTGGACTCTCTAGAGATAGCTGCGAAAAGCTCTCATTGTCATGCAGGACGGATTCCCGTGGCAGAGCTTTTTAACCATTATCATTTTTTAGACTGGTCTGCCGCGAGGAACGCGCGATAGACCGAACGATTTTAGCGCTCCCTTCGCCAGATGTGAAGTCACGCGTGCATTGTTTCTTAATTGCACGGAATTTCCCTTTTCCGAATAATCGCACTGGGAAATTTCTTTCGGTTGTACTCGGAACGCTGGCGTACCTATATCTTCCTAAAACGTGCCACGCGGGGCATAACATATTTGGAACGATTAACTTCATAATAATATGAATGAGCGACACGTTTAAAAATACGTAACGGATACTGAGAATTCGTTAAATATTACGTTGAAAATAAATTGCGTGTACCTACCGACGCGTTCCATAGAAAGTTCACGCCGCGAATTAAAATGCCGATAGCGCCGGACGATCCGTACCTACGAGTGCATCATCGTACCAACCGCACGAGTGCACTTAACCAATTAACCAATTCAACAGTCGGTATAATCTCTCGCGCCGGCCCTTATTCTTTTCATTACGCTCGACACGTTCCCAAATGAAAACAGATCGAGAATGTTTCATTAGCTCTTATCATTCGTGGGCACGAAAATAAATTTAAGTATTATAAATAGCGGCGAAAAGAGTAAGGGCGTAGATTCGTTCGGGAGTTTCTCGATGCGTGCCATATATATACGCATATAAATTACGACTTTTTTTTGAAGAGAAGTCGATTGCGTGGTAGATAAGTAATGTTAAAAATCGGTATTCCCCCCCCGATATATAATATGTATGTAATATTTCGAAATTTTGAAAGGACTTCTCTCGTGGATATTCCATAGTTGTAAATTGTCTGAAACAGATTTACGGGACATTTATGAGTCGTTATATGAAGATTTGTACCACCGGTGTAGACGCCGGGGGGCCATAAATTTTAATAACAATCCCGTATATGATGAGTCTGAGTTTCGGACATTAACAGATTCAACAGATTCAAATATATCAAGAATCAAGAAATATATATATAGTTAAATCTCCATACTTAGTTGAATGACAAGTTCTACTATATTTTATTGTTGATGAAGTGTTTCAAAATGTGCACAAATTTCGGACATGATGGTTTAATTTTTCATTTTCACTGGAGAGAAAACTTCTTTCCTTCGAATAAAATTTATCTGATCCAGGTAACTATATAGACTCCAATAAAATGAAATGAAAAGTTGCAGTTTTATCAAATAAATATTTACTCAAGTCAATCAAGTTTAATTTGTATGGAACAAATATCGAGTAGGAAATAGCAGGCAAGTCAAAAGTCGCTGTGAATGGGAGAAATTTTCGTTTCGGTATTAATCAAGTATAAACAAAAATTGTAGGCATCTCAAAGGAAGTATGTAGGTACATCGATTTTATATTCACCCACGTGCCATTATCGCGCGGTTAAGTTCGATCGTTCTCGTAACTCAATTGCCGGTTCGATTATTCATGAATGTAGATTGCTGTCCGTGTCGTAATGAATTTCAGATTTTTTACGAATCTCCCGTTATCAACTATATCGTTGGATCGTTAACTAAATCGAATGGCGAAATTTAAAAAATAGATAAGCAGAGCGTAAATCTGATTTGCAACGGAGATAAATGTTAAATAAATTACGCGCATCTTTGACAAATCTAAGATTTTCGCCGCAGGAATAACACGAGTATACGTTGCAAGATTGCAATCGAGAAAAATGTCAAGTAATCGCGCATTTTCGACAAAAGCTCCGAAGTTCTATTTCTTATCCGTAACTAGCCGGTATCTGCTCCCGCGACAAAGATTTTTAAAAGGTTTTTACGGAACCTCGAACCGATAACGTTCGGAGCCACGTTCTTAGAAACACAATGTGCAACTATCCTCGCGATTCTTTTCCGCGTAGGTATCTAAACAGCCCGGCTTTTAAACATTTCCAAAGCGCTTTCCCGATAAAGCGTATCGCCGCGGGAGACATCGTATATCAATATTTTTAGAACCGTAATACTTAGGTACTCATAACACAAGTATCTTTGCGGTTCTTATCCCTACATATTTAGCCTTCTCTCTTAAAAGCTACGAACTCCGAAAAGTCGTATTGCCGCGAGGGGGGGAACGCATAAATAAGCACGGCACGACCCCGCGCGTATAGGTAGGTATATAATCTGTTATCTTTCTCTTCCCGGGCGGCACGTTAAAGCCCTGTCCACCTTTATGCGGGCGTATACGTTCATCCACCTCGTGTTCCCCCACCCCTAAATGTGATCGTCGTTGTAATTCTACACCGGAACCACGAGTCGTTGCACCGCCGTGCGTTTTCGTTCGGGTGACGCCGCAAAAAAAAATCATTTGGTAGGGTTCGAAAACGTCCTCGTTAAATATTTGTGCCTCCTCCGGAGGGTTTATTCGTGGCGGCTCCGTGCTATAAAATGCCGATTGATAATTATATAAGCGTGGCTAGAACCTATTCGGTTACCTATATGCATACACGAAACTCGATACCTATAACGCAACTCCGGTTGAGATAAATCAAATATAAATTTAGCTACGACTTTTTTCTCGTTCATGCGATATTGATTCCCGCATCGCATCACCTACACAGAGAAACAAAATTAGTTGGATCTAGTGAAAATTACTTGCGGGGTCGCAAGTAATTATCAATTTATATCGATGAAATTGTTTAAAATACATCAATTTGACATCTCTTTCTTACAATCATGTGAAACAGTACGTGATTGCAAGTGAGAAATATTAAATTAATATGAAAAAAAATTACTTGCGACCCTCGGCAAATAATTTTTAGCAGCTCTCCAACTATGTAATTCGTTTTCTCTGTGTACCTATATTCCGTCATTCCCGCGTATTTTGTAACGTGTCGACCGAACCTGATCAATACGCACGCGAATAGCGCAAAACTCGTCTATTCCCGGAATAGGCATTCCGATCGATAGGGCCACGTCACGAATGATAAATCATCGAGAATACGTGTAGGTATAGACGCGTGACGCCGTCAATGATGTAACTGTACCGCGCTTCGCGGATACCATAACGACCGAACTATGTCGCATTTCCCGACACGATTTTCCAACTCAAACATTCGGATAATCCGCGCCAGATTGCGGAGCACGCCACGTGCTATGGCGTGAAATGACAAGCTTCCCTTGTTACGAAAACACGGGACACGATTGTACGCGTCCTTTGGCGATAAAAGTGATTGTCAAAAAATAGATAACGCGCTCAATGCTGAAATTATACGCCGTGCGCGCTGTATACGTTGGAGTTGTGGATGTCTTGTGAGTCAGCTGTTATCGGTCAATACTTGATTGATTCATAGATGAAATCGTGTCGTCAAAGGGAAAAAGTTTCTTCGTGTATTCTTTTAATGACAGAGATATCGTTTGCTCACTTCCCCTTCTCATCAAAATGCATCGATTGAAAATTGCAAATACTATGCTCACATTTTTTCAAAGCATGCCTATATACAGCTCGACTCTACCTCACGCTATAAATGTATTATATATACCTATCGCGTGTATTCCCATGGCACGGATTCTGCGAACAAACGTTCCGCGACGGACTCGGAGAGCGGATAACGAAATAAGGACGCAATTGGAAAAAAAAAACCGTCTCGCTCCATCGACGGTGCCGTGCCGGATATACCTGGAGAAAACACTTTTTGGTATCTCGCGCGTTGTCGCGATCCGCTTCGCGAAACTACCGCACGACGAAACTGTAGGCCAGGGTGGATGTACGCGATGACCATTTAAAAAAGTAAAGATCTTAGCATCGCGAAAGTCACGCGGCAGTGCGATCACTTTCAGTTTCGGCTAATTATTTACGCACAAAAATCGACCGATCTAAATTCGGGACAGTATCCAGAGAGACTTGCACGATCGTCACGACATTCATACAAGCTACAATACGTATCGTTCAATTGATCATTCTAAAGTTTACATTTGTTTTGCTGCATGAATTTGAAAAAATAACTATTCTTAAATAAATGATTAATTTTACATTACATCGCGATTCAAATTGATCGCTGTATTTATTGTAGCAACATATCAACGAAAAATGGTGCATATATTAAATACATTTTTAGCATTTTATTTGTATTATTTTACAATCATTTGATGCGACAAACATGCTTGCTTAACGACGACTCATTGAGCGCTCAACCTCGACGCATCTGACGAGTCAATATCAGGTACCTCGAGTTTTCGTACAATTGACGCATGTAGGTACATCTGTCTATCCGGGTATCGAGGAAAAATCAAAGTGCCCCAGTCCCTCCGCCCGATGCGAAATTGCTATCGCCCGGTAAAATCCCACCCATCCGCAGCTGTGAAAGTCACGGTCGCTCGCTGCACCGGCACGTCCCAGTCATGTGCACCGGTGCACCTCGGGCTGTAGTGACTGCCGCTGCACGGTCGGGGCTGACAATTACCGTAATAGCCGACTTCGCCTCCGCGCCCTGCAGCGACGGCATCGGCACACAGGTATACATTCTCGCGCACTACGCGTGTACGCAACGTACACTCGAGATCGCGCGAAACCCTATACACGCCCACTTTTCTCGACGTTGCATTTCCCCCGAAATACTCGAAATTACATAGGTACCTATATACGGAGCTCGCGGTAGTCGAGCGTATACACCACTTTGCAAGGTCGTTACAGGGGAAACGGTTGATTACCGGCGACTACCGACAAATATACCCGATGATCGTTAAGGCCGGCCGCTTGGCGCGAGGGGTAAACAGAAGATTTGCATGGGAATCCTTTCGCACGTGCGTCGACGAGGAGCAGATGTGCGCCGCGTGTTAGAAGCGCTCGGATAGACAAATGTGCGTAAATTGTACAGCAATTTTACGCAGCATTTTTTTTGGCTCACCTGATGCATCGAGGTTGAGCGCTCAATGAGTCATTATTATAAGGAAGCATATTTGTGACATTAAATTATTTTGAAATACTGCAAATAAAATATTAAATATGTATTCAATATAAGAGCAATTTTTCGTATACATAATATAGGTATGTATACGTATATGTTGCTGCGATAAATATCTACAGCGATTAATTTGAATCACATTATAATGTAAATCAAACAATTTTTTTTAAGAAGAAACTCATGCGGCAAAATAAACGTTGACTTTAAAACGAACAGTTATTGCAGTTTGTATGAACATCGCAACGATCATATCAGTCTATCTGGGCGCGTACCTATAATGTATCGCTGGTATCTCGCCGCGATATCGGCACACACACTACGAGTATAGGTACATAATTTACCAGGCGGTTACCAGCGCGCGTAAATAAAAAGAAATACGTACTCACGCACTTACCTATCTCGTTCCAGTTGGCATAACAGTGTTGATGTTCTACCTCTTCGGCAAGCCCTATCGCCGAGGATTCTTCTGCAATGACGAGTCCCTCTATCATCCCTACGCCGAGTCCACGGTGACCAGCCTGATGCTCTACGTCATCGGCATCTTTCTTCCCGTCTGCGTGGTGAGTCTTCGCGTCCTTCGCACGCGCCCACTCGCTAATAAGCTTTCCGGAACGGCGTCGAGCGATCATTGGGGGCCTAGCCGCGTGCGTGCTATACCTGCAGCGAGACATCGTAAAAGTCGACGAGTTGTAAACTGTCAACGCAGCCGAGGTGCGACGGCCAAATTTTACAACGAAACTCGGACCCTCCTCCTCCGGGTGCTCAAAATCCTGCAACTTCCATTGCCGCGATTTCATCGCGATTTCGACTTCTCCGAAAGCACCCTTCCGCGCCGGCGCGGCGGTCGCGCGCGGGACGCAAAGTCGGTCTAAAATCGTAACGCGCGCGCCGGCTCACGCACGCACACACACACACACACACACCTACGCACCGCTGTATGTATACCTAATATCCGTAGACACGCGCATCGGCGCACACTCCAAACAAGTCGAGCAAAAGCGCATTCTCTTTCGGGAGTTGTGGGAATCGATTTAAGGCGCCCGCGCTCCGGTATCCGGAGAGTCGCGTATACGCATCACACACGTGCGTCGGATATTTTTACCCGCGCGGCCGAAGCGAGCGGGAAGGATGCGGCGGGCCTTTTATTTTCTCCGCCCCCTCGTCCGCGCGCGCGCACGTCTCGGTTGCCACGGGTTAACCGCGGTCGACGCTTCGCGTCGCGAAATTCAAATTATCGTCCTCCGCCTCCGGCCGTCGAGCGAGGCTGCAACAGCCCCGGAGGGTTCGCGCGCGAGATCGCAGCTAGGGATAAGAGAGACGAAAGGTACACGCGGGGCGCGCGAGGTTCCCGCTCCCCTCGGAGATGAGCGCGAGGGAGAGCGCGCGCGGTTCGCGTGTACCGTCTCGGTTGAGAGGGCACGAGTGGGAGGAGGAAGAGGGAGAGAGAAAGAGAGAAAGGAAAGAGAGCAAAAGCGTATTCAATTCCAACGGACACCATCGCGTTGGCTTCCTTGGCATATTTCAAAGCGAATCTCTTATTAAATTATTATACGATAATACACACGAGATATATGGTATACCCCGGTGCGAAGTTATATAGCGCGCGCGACTCTGCGAGAGATTTAAGCTCGCCCCGAAGGGCTAAGGAGGGAGAAAGGAAGAAGACGCATCGTGCGATGCACCGCGAGGAGATCGAGGAAAGCATCGGTCGCGATCGCAAGAGAAGAACGAAACGGATAAGAAGGAAAGGAATGAGGGAGAGAGCCAATGTATTCGATTTCAGCTTTCAGACATCATCGCCGCGTGTAGCTTCTTCTCCTTTGAATATATTTATTATACATAAAGGGCGCGTACAGCCGTGCTCGAAATCGGAGTGCCTTAAGAGGCTTTATCTCTCCACGGCACCGTATGTGTAGCGCAGATTACAAATTCAATCTGTGGAGCAGGTGAGGAACGAGACGGACGCGCAAGAGGGAGGGAGCGTGTCGAGGGTAGCGTGCGGTTGATCGCTCCGCGTGCACTTGCCTCCTAAATGCAGTATACCTGTGTGCCTGGCTTGGATTAACGAGTATGAGCGACGAGTCGGGTCGAAAATGTCGAAACCGACGGTGAAGCGTTCGTAAAGGGATGGATGCGCCGCATACCGGGGGCGCGGGTCTTCTTTATCCTTCCCGTTTCACCAAAATTCAACGGGGATTAGTATACGGTCAAGGGGGACCGCGCAATTCCTTCTACTCGGTAGTGGTACTCGGAAAGATTTCGAGCTTTCACATTTGTAGCGGATCTACCGCGTGTCTCTTCTTTTCGTTAGTGTGTATATATATTCGTAGTACGCACACATGTGAGCGAGTATACGTAGAGTGGTGACGGTCGTTCCGAACGAATTAGAGTGCGTGCACTCTCTCTGTCCTCTCTTTCTCCTTTTTTTTTCCCCCCCGGAGCAAGAAGCAACGCTCCCCGATAAATCCCTCGTAAAAAGAAGGAACGACGCGCTGCACAAAGCCATCCGACTACATAGTTTGTCGCGTTTAACCTAGCCCTTTAGACTCTCGGTATAGGATTCCCCGGAGGAGCTTTTTTTATTTCCAACGTCAGTACCGGGTTAACCTACTTTCGTCCGCCCCCTCGTTTATACGTATAGGTAAGACGAATAGATAGGGGATGTTCCGAAGGGGATTATACGACTCGTTTTTTTTTCTCGGTGCTGATATGTACTTTCGTCACCTATTTTTGTTCTACTACCGCGTCGTCGTTCGGAAGCTCGAGATTGAGTGACCCCTCTCTCTTTCTCTCTCTCTTTTTTTGAAACTTAGCCGCGTCACTGTCAGGTCAATTAATTCCCCATTGGCTCTTTATCGAATGTCTAACGCCAAACCGCTTAGATTCGGTCTGAGGATTTTCCTAAATTCGTTTATCGCAACGTTTAGACGTACTCGAGACTTTAATATTCCATTTAACGTTAGCCTCCCAAAATGCCTCTTTCGATTAAAATTCCGGCCACTCTGCGTTTAAACTTCGTTAGACTGAAATTTAGAAAATATTCCGAGAATGCACCCGAGCCGTCTCGAACGTGACATTCGGTACCGTAGTCCCTGTTAACGCGTCAGCTCTCTCTTATTACCTCGCGGATATCTCTTCTGTGTTATACTACGTGTGTACACTTTTCCAATTTAGCGCTAAACTCGGATAAGAGGCACGTCAAGAGTCGCTTATTGTTAGATAAATAATGCAATTCCAATTTGACAGTAATACAATTCTAATAAAACTACACTCAGGGTAATATATACACAGTTTATTTATAGTTAATAAACGTTTACCGGATTATGGCGAAAGAAATATTTCAATTTCTGTTTGAACGAAAAAGACATTCCGATAATTAGCATACAATTTATTTGACCTAACGAAATATTTCTTTCGCCATAATCACAAGTATACATTTATTAACTACAAATAAACTCTCCTCTCAATGTAGAGGATTCTAATTTCATCGTATAATTCACGCGATAATTGTCAACAATCCTACAACTCCGATTTGTCAAACATTGCCGATTCGACCGCTCTCCGTGTCAGTAACGACAATATGCACTTGTCACACAACGGAACGCGACGTGCAGCGAATAGAAGAAGCACCTCGCGTGAAAACTGAGAAACCTCGTCCCTCTTCTTCTATTTTCACACCTGAAAGCGTTACTATCGCGTGTGTACAGGTGAGAGTGCGGCGGCCTTCCAGTAGTACGACAACGTACCTATATACGCCCATATTTTTCCGTAGGCATCTGCACTCTCGAACCTCCCTTATCAGTTTGGACATCGCTCGAATTATCTACGAAACTCGTTTACACGTTTCTCCCGGCACTTGACGCGGTACGCAGAGTTAATCGTCTCGCTGCAGATAACCCCGTCTCTCTATTTGCTCTCGCTCCTATTTTCTTCCATTTACCCCGTGAGGAATAATTAAGTATTTATATCTTTGTCTAGAGCGCTCCGCGCGCACAGCCGTATATGTACGGTATATCCGATTGCTTCTCCCTTTCTCGGTGGATTCGTTCGAGAAAAGAATGGAATTTATAAATGGACGGTGCGCTTTAATCACGCATACGCGGCTCGTACCTGAGCGCCGAACAATGCCACCTAAAGAACGGACGAGTCATGTCGTAAAGATTCGTCAGGGCGACCTGTACCGTTTCTTTTTCCGTATAACTGCAGCGGTGTGTACGCGCGGGGTGTATGTAGATACCAATGGACAATGCACCGCCCGTACGAGCATGTATGGGTGGATGATCGATCGCTGGATCAGAGCGCAGCCTCTATCTCGGATCTCTATCTCGAGCTTCGTGGTTCTCCGCGTGCAACGCTAACTGAGCGTGTAACAAAACCCCCGGCGATACGAGCCTTCAAAGGCATGGAGTTGGAAAGACGCGAGCGATCTGGGGCTATGAGCATCGGTGAAAGAAATTTATACGTAATATAAAAAATCGTGGTTGAATCGTGGTTGGACGCCACGTCACATTTATCAATTTATCACTCGGTCATTTAACGAGTGGAAAAACTGATAATCTGCCCCGCGATTCGGATATCATACCGCTACAAATTTTCCCCCCCCCCCCCCCCTCCCCCCACTAGAAACTAGTCAAACCGCGAGACCGATAAGGAGTTCCTTCGGTTTATATAAACTTTTTTTTTATCGTTGGCAATTATTACCGTCATAATTACAGATACTCGCAGTTACGTTAATCGGTGCCTTTGAACTTCTCGATATGTACGCGCGCGCGCGCGAGTACATATTTTACCCCTCTCCCCGAGTCGGCGCTACTGAAGGCGATAATATTCGAACGAATCGGTCATTCCGGTGACTAACGATAATTTTTCGTTTTTTTTTTTCGCAGATGCTCGGCGGGGAGTATATGCACTCGAAAAAATGCGGCGGACAGTCAACCCGAATGTTTTTCGGTTATGCGATACCACCGTGGGTCTGGATGGCCTATTCCAAGGTAGAAGAGTATGCGAAACAGGAAATTCTTTCGTCACTGGCATTTACGATGCAGAGTGTTGAGATACCTATCTGTTCGAAAAATGAGCGTGGCGCTTCACGAATTCCTCGTCTAACAGAGAGTCGGTTTCAGCGAATCGAGCGTCCCTTCCTTTGATCAGATTATAGCTGCAAGGAGATTTAAATCGCAGAAAATGACTCGTCATTCGACAACGTATTCGGTACACGTCGCGCGCATTATCGAAGCAGATATACCTACATACTGGAATGCCCTGTACATATAACGCTTCGGCCAACGTACCTATATGGAAATCAAGATTCGTTAAAATCTCCTCGCCAAAGATCAACGGCAATCGAATTACGTCGACGAATCGTTTTCAGATCGGCGTCTTCGGTTTCGGAGCGGCTACTACTACTTTGACGACCGACATCGCCAAGTACACGATCGGCCGACTTAGACCCCATTTTATGGCCGTTTGCAAGCCGAGCGTGGACTGCTCCTTGCCCGAGAATCACCATAGATACATCGAGGACTTCACCTGTACAGCCGCGAACGTTTCGGCAAAACTGTTGAAGGAAATCAGGTGAGCCGCGAGCAAGAACGCGACGGCGCGGGCGTCGCGAGACTCGTGAAAGTTCTCGCGAAGAGTGAAGAACGAATTGGGGATCGAAGGATATAACGGCGAATAGCGGCGATGACTCTAGCGTGACAATGTATAAATAACGGCATCTCGACTGCGTCACGTGGCAACGTTTCTCTCTCGACCTGATCCTTGAAGCGTGTCGATTTGCACCGTTTCAACCACAGGGCGTATTTACGGTGAAATACTGCGAGCGTACACCGGATTATTTTCGGCGAATAAATTACCGTGTACCATGTGCAGTTAAATCCTACCTTCGTTCCCCGGTTAATACCATCGCAACGACTATTATCTAAGCGCGGATGCGAACATTTTCATTACCTGAGTCGTTAGTGCTTCTATCGTTGATTTAGATGTAGCGTATATACGCTATCTCTAAATCGCGACGACAGAAGCAGTCATCTGCGCGGCTGTACCTATACCTACGATTCCAAAACGAAGAAGACTGTTAACGCGTCGGTTGCGAGTAGAGCGAAAGAGGAGCTAAGTCAATGGCGCACCGCCAACGGAGTAAGTGGCAAAAAGCGCGGATCTCAAACGCGGTGACTTAGGTGCGCACTCAAACTTATCTAGGGTCATTCGCGCTCAAAGAAGGACAGTTCTATATATAGGAACACATTTGAGGAATCGCCGATAAAGACCACAGAGAATTCATTCATTCATTCGCTCCTCTTCCGTTCGTCCCGTTCGAATGTCTCTTTCCTTCCATTTCGAAAGGGCCAGCGCGCGATAGGGGGCAGATCGCGTGTAATCGCGGTCGCGCTTTGCGCGTCGTTTTCGTTGAACGATCGTTCGGGTGGTCGCGCGCGATGCGTTTCGTCCCGGCTGTCTCGACTGTACGATTGTTTGGTCGGCCCTGCAACAACGCCGCGTCTTTTTATCGCGCATCCTGATAAATCCGAAAACTGCAGGCCTGTGGTTAAAGTCATCGACACCGCCGCCCGTCGAACCGCTCGATCAAAAGAAACTCACGTTTTTATTATAAACACGACGTGAAAATACCCGAATCTGTTTACTCGAGGCTCCGCGAGGCCTACGCGGCTTCGTCGTCTACCGATCGAACCCCGGACGCTGTTCTTTCGGTGATCCCGCAGCTGAGATCCCCGTATGTTTTCCTGTAACACGGCTGCATGATATTGCGAAGGGAATTTCACGACCGCGAGAAATAGCTACGCCCAACTATAGGTATCTGCGGGAACGTAAATAGAGCGTTCTTTTTTCACTTCCTCTATACGAAACGACCCCCGTATTAACTCCCTTGTAAGAACGCTTTCTAACTCTGGCTAATCATTCCAGATTATCCTTCCCCTCGGGACATTCTTCCTTTTCGGCGTACACGATGCTCTACCTCGCGGTAAGTCTATATTCGATGTATTTTTTTTTTACACTTCCGCAATCTATGATTTGCCAATTAATTGCCGGGTAATTGACGTTATACCGTGTACCTGACATCGCCTAGTGAAAAAAGCTATCGAGGCCGGAAATGATGAATTTCAATTTTAATGATTTTCTCTCTCCAGATATACCTGCAACTCAGATTTACTTGGAAAGGTAGCAAGCTGCTGAAGCACGTGCTTCAGTTCATTTGCCTGCTGATGGCCTGGTACACGGCAATGACCCGCGTATCCAACTATAAACACCACTGGAGCGACGTGTTGGCCGGTTCGGCCCTCGGTGTTATCGTCGCTCTGACAGTGGTAAGCACATGGTCATATCCCTGTATCGCCAACGATGGGTGATTTATCGCATGAAAGCCAATAATGCAGTAACGAAAGCGCTCAGCGGCCTCATCGTCATCGATCAATTGGAACCGTTATTGATTGTCAACTATTTATCTCGCAGGCGAATTGCGTAGCGGACCTCTTCAACGAGAGAAGGGACTTGCCCGCACCTACCGACAAATTGCGAACAGCCGAGTACGACGCGGAAGAGGGGACACAGGTGAATAACGGCACTGCCAATCGTGTCTGTTGACCTAAACGCGCTTGCTATCGCCAGGGGGTGCGGCGCTCCTTCTCGTAACTCCTGAATTATCGTTGAGAAAGAAAG
The DNA here is from genome assembly GCA_963678675.1 of Xiphydria camelus. NCBI lineage: Eukaryota > Metazoa > Arthropoda > Insecta > Hymenoptera > Xiphydriidae > Xiphydria > Xiphydria camelus. Next base: position 27,809,110 of record OY783198.1, read on the forward strand.
AGAGGCGAAAATTGTATCCAAGACTATTTGGGTTTCGGTAGAAAGCAGCGGACGACTCTCAGAGAATCGCGCTTGACGATTAGACTTTTCTCTGTTTCGCGAGATGACTTTAGACTTTACCCTGATGATGCATACCTAAATATTGTATTATATTTGTCGTATTTTCGTACCGAATCTCTCTATACGCGGAAACCTGCGTCAGCTGCAGCCTAGGAAACGCGACTACGCGAATTATGTTATTACTACTTAATATCGGATCAACACGATACGCGACAAGACCACTCTCAAAGGTTTGCCGAAGCTTTGTAAGACTCTCCGTGTTACGTGTGCTTACGCTTTGCGCGATTTAATTACCTCACCTAATCCCCCTCATCTCGTTACGAGGTGACGACTGAGTCGACGGCGATTTCCTTCTTTTTATTCTTTTACGTACCTATCTTAGAAAGAGAAAGATTGATTGATTGAGAGATTGGAGGTAGATTTATTATTCAAATTGAATAAATGTCGAGAGGAGGGAGAGAGAGAGGGAGAATGTGTGCGTGTGGCTGAGAGAGAGAGAGAGAGAGAGAGAGAATAGAAAGAAATCATTTATTAACGTCAATGTTGGGATAAAATCTCGTCGGGGAAAGTAAACAGTCACAGTTGTTTCTGCACGTAATAAAAGCGGAAATCAATTGTACGAATTAAGAGAAGCAAAGTAGAGGTAAGTAGGCATAACAAAGAAAAAGTCGTTGCACGCAATCGTAAAAGGTTTCATGCTTTTTTTCTGTCTACCGGCAACGAAATTGGTCTGTACACCGGCTTCGAATGACTCGGCGATGCTCTGTTCCGAACGACTTTTGCCGAAGCAGTTTTTTAGCGTGCAACGTGCTTCCTTTCGTCACATTGAGACGCGCATCGGTTGAGATTCAGCCGAAAATGTATTTATTTCCTGTTCGTCGCGATGTGTACATATACCCTTTCCCCCCGATTGTTTGCGTTGGGAGACAATGTACGCAGACCGAAACGGGGTGATTTAATGGTTTCTCTCTTAAAATGGCTCTGTGTCACGCGCCGACGCTTAGTTTTTTTTTTATACATCGCATTACCTCCTCGATGGTGTAATAATATTAATTATCTCAAAGTACGACGTACCTTTGTACATACATGTATCACTGTGTTCGTAAAAAAGTGGAGTAGGGGTACCCTTATTTTGTCATCGTAAAAACCATGTGAAATTTCTCCCTAAATATTTAAACGACAGGAATTTAACATACTTTTTACGACGATGGTAATCCCTTAATTTATCGTAATTTTTCATACCCTCCTTACTGCCCTCTCCCTCTATTCCGTTACTTTATAAAAACTTCTAGAGCAGTATATTATAGAATATATCTAAATTTTATACCGACATCCTGTCGCCTTTATACGAGGACAAATGTCTAAAGAGCATTGACACATGAATACCTGTACCGCCAGGTGTCCATCATTTATATCCGCCTCGAGTACACGTGAATTAAGAAACAAATTAAAGAGAACCAAGCGACGAAAAATTCACCGTGGCGGAATTAGGTGTTATATTATTTATTACTTCGTAAGAGCAGTTTATCGTTAAAGAGAGATGATATTTATATACGAGGAGATGCGCGTTCGCGCATAATATCTACAATTATAGTATCGATATATATTTATTGTGACTGATAATCTTCCAGTTATTACGTCGTGCCAATATCATTTGTTTTGGCAACCATTCGATCGAACGACCAAATGACCACTTTTTTCTCAGAAAATTAAATGTTTATTATTCGGTGCATACTTCGCTGCTGTACCTACGCGCAGTATAATCAGTTTCCGCGCGGTGACTCAATTTTTTTGATACCTTCCCGCTGGAAATCCAAATCACACGTATAACCGATTCTGCTTTATCTATGAAATCTGAGCGAATCATCGCTACGCGTATCGTATGCAGCGGAGTATCGTGTAATAAAAATTGTAGAAACACTATTGTAGATACGTTACTTTGTTGGAGAAAGTAAAGGGGTAATCCGACGACATATTTATACGTACGAGCTAGTATCAGATTATGATTTCTCCCTCACTTCCCTCACTCGTCAAAAATTCAACTATAAGAAAACATAAGATTTCTATATAGGTAGGTATGTTATTTGGTATACGCGGCACGATCGAAAGAGAGAGTAGAGAGAGAGAGCGTACGAATTTTAGCGTCGCAGCTTGCGCACCGTATTTCGGCTACACGCTCTTTTCAATAGCTTCTCACCTATCAAGACCAATTTCCGGCTCCGGTTTAACGCTTTTAAAAACACTTCGCTCCACGTTACTCGTTGTGCCACGATAAAGTGGCGTGTACCATTAGCACGCTGTGTTCAATTTTTCTAACTTTCGCGCATATCTCTCAACCGCGAGGGAAGTACGAAGGCTCACTTTATTGGGAAAAACACGGTGATTAACTTGACGATTCATTTGAATTTCAGGGCGAATCGTGCCCTCTAAGGATTGACAGACGCATGTACTGTGAGGGACGCGCACGCACTGGCGACGTGAATTAGAACCATATTGAAATGACGTTGGTACCTATAATGTGCTTGTGTATCTACAATAATATTTTTTTTATACAGCAGAATTTACGATGTAATTTATAACGTGACATCGCGACGATTTCGTTTTTAGTGAGCATATAGGTACTTTTTTTTTATAACTTCGATAGCGAAGTGATTAGTGAATTGCGACGGGGGGAATACGTATTTATTATCCACCGTCGCACTGACTCTCGCTAATTAACACGTCGACTGCCGCGACAGTGCGCAGACAGACATTTATAAGTGTAGTAACGAATCACGTAAGAATTTTTTCAAAATTTCTATTCTTTACTAAATTATGTCCAAAAGTAAAATTCTCGATCCAATAGACCTCGACTGCCTGTGCGTGGAAACTTTTTTTCTCGGTCATACATAGGTACATACAGGCCGAGACGGCAGGCAATGTGTTAATAGTTCGAATGCATTTGAATATATTATATCAACGCCGGGTGTAAATCGACGTACTACTTTTACAGTAACGTGGGTGGCGACACCTCCCAGCGATCGTTTACACTATCGAATAAAATTACCGTAGAACGAAATCGAATATTTCGACAATACCTATAATTGCTGGAACAATCTCTTCAGTCCAAAATCAATGATAGTCGTAGTCGTTAGATACCTATAAATCGTGTCGATTAAATTTTCTAATGCTCTTCTATAGTCTGTTATCTTAAAGTAATGTCGACGATTGTATACATGCTCTTTGTTATAGTTTAATAATTTATAAGTTATGACGTATGCCGCGGTGCAGGTGTACCGCGACGAAGCGCAATGAGAGAATAATAAAAGTTATAATTCCATTTCTCGAGGATCTTTTATTCCGCTTGTATCGTCTCAAACAATTACGTAGAAGCAATACCGTTTCGACGAGTAATTTCAATTTGGGATGGCTCCTTACAGTTCCGCCGGCCGCTCTTCCAATCCGCCATAGCGCCAATGCCGCGCGGGTCCACAATTTATTCACCTGATAAACGTTATGCGAGCGTGCAGGGTTCCTTCACCTTTCCCTGTACACATTCACTTGCGTTGCGCGCACTTCGATTAACACTAAATATCACATCACAATCACATTTCGACGAAAGAAACGAGCTCTGGAACGTGCCGCGACAAAACACACGATTGCACTCGCGTTCGCGCCGATCGTACCACTGAACCGTCACTGCGTGAATCATATTGAAGACACCAAATTCAGGAGCAGTCAAAATCATTCCAACACCTTGTTTGCGGCTACCTGATCATTCATTTATCAAAATGCATACATTTCGAAATAAAAATACATTTCATTAAATATTTGTCGGAAGAAATTAAAAATATGCCTACTTATATTAGTCGTCAATTTACTAGTCAGTACTACAGATGAGAGGACGTTGGGCAACGTCTAGGTTTATCAACAAACCGCATAACTGTGATAACTGCTCCCGGAATCATTGTGAGATGGTCATGTATCGAAGTAGTTGATCTCCTCGATGTTATATTTAGCATTACACATTACTCCGGATGAAAATCATTCGTCAGTCGGACCATAAATCACTCCTGGACTGAACCTCGAAATATGTTTAGGTATTTACCTATTCATAGAGTAGCAGAGAGAACAGTTAAAATAACGTCTAGTATTTTTATTAAAAAGTTACTTAGTTTGTAAAATATATTATACCTATATGCGCAGATTCCAAAATGCACACTCCCTCGTTCTACTGGGAAGCATGGTATTATGTTTAATACTAATGATACAGATGAAGCAGATCTATGATAATAATAAAAAATACAATAGGTACATCGGGTATAAACAATATGTAAGTACCGTCGTGCAAGATGAGGATTGTATCATTCGTTCGATACAACATGAAATGGGCGCTTGGGGGTAATTCATATTTAAAGAATAGATAACTACAAATTTTGTGTTCTTACACTCATTCAGATAGAAGAAATATCGGCAGAGATGAATGCGATAGAAAAATTTGCGAATAAGTCTACCAATTACGTTCGCCAATTGAATGACGCCCTCCTCAAGCGTCACGATAGAGAAATGAGAAACATTTCGCTACCAAGAGTTCCTTTGTAATGTTCCGTAAGTAAAATATTTCCAATTGTGTGATTAAAACCTTTTGTACATGTACATGTACAAAAAATGAAAGTTCTAAAGACTAATCTAAATTATCCAATGTCATGCATCGCGCATCATCATTACTTTTGCCAATTGCTTCAAGCACCCCGTGCGGGGCGCATAGCCATGGATCCTCCGTCTCCTGTTGCCATTTTGTTAATCTCATTTGCAAAGCGTTAAATATCTCCTGAAACAAGAAAAATATACTCAAATCTATAGTACAACTCGGAATTGTTAGTTGCTTTTAACTTTTATTTTGTTTTACCTCGGAGGAAGGCTTTAATGCTATGTTATTCAGTTCCTCCGGATCGTATTTCAAATCATACAATTCCCATTCTGGTCTGTTGTAATATTGTTTCAAAGATTTATACCAACGGAGTGGTTGATTTGCCATGGTTCTGTTCAAAAGATCCTGTAATCGTTGAAGAAATGTTGCAATTAACAGATGACTCTCTGAGAAGTAGGATAAAAATGATTTCGATCGTCATACAATACTTCTTAAAACGATAATCTCTCGTTTACGCGCATTTCAGATGCAGGGGGTAACGTACCTGGAAAGATGGCGATAGGTAGAAATCTTGATCTATAGGAAATGGCATTTTATAGTTCAAATTGTGGATGAGCTTATATCGTTTAGTCCTGACAACACGCATGGGGTAATACATGGTGACCTCGTGATGAGTCTGGCTGGCGAACACGGCAGTGTCTTTCTCCTTGGGCTCTGTGAGCAAGGGATAGGATGGATTTGAAGAGTATATTTATTATATGCGTATAGAGTGTTCTTCTCTTGACTGTGAATTGAATATAAAGATCTCCTTACACTCGATTCTTGTATCAAATGACAAACCGGAAATAATTTTATCGGAGGAATATTCTCCTGTATTGTGTACACGCGAGATTACCTTCGACGAGAAGCGGAAGAAGTGATTTTCCCGTGAGCTTTGTCGAAGAAACATTATTATCCTCGATTGAATTTGATGGATAAGTTATATCGAACCAGTCCAATAAAGTTGGTACGATATCTAAAAGTGATGTCATACTGTGCGTCGCTTCATTTCGTCTGTGCTTAGAGTATGGCGACGAGATCATCATTGGTTGAGCCATGCCTGCGTGTGCAAAGAAATTGACTGGTTATTATCGCTTAAAGCCAGATTAAAGCCTTAACCACTATGTGCAATTTATACTCATTTATTGGAATCCTATAAATAATAGTCGATTACGGAACGTTTGTCGCTACGAAAATTTTAGCGACCTGGATCGTAAAGATTGGTGCGACCGCTGGGAAATGGTATGCCATTGTCCGATGTGTAAATAACTAAAGTATCGTCCTTGAATCCAGCGTCTTCTAGTTCTTTTAATACCAAACCAACTCCTAAAAAAGTTGTAAGTAAATTGTATAAATTCCAATGGAAATTGAAAAAATGGAGAGATTGTCGCTGTAGCTAGATTTCAGGCTACCTTGATCAAGTCGCGAAATTGTGGTATACTGTGTAGCGATATCACGGCGAGCTGCTTCGGTATCTTGCACGAAGTATGGCAGCTTCACTTGCTCCCACTGATAATAAATGGGATGCCAATCTGGAATAGTTCCCATTCCAGATTCGCCGTTGCCAAACTTCTCGCAAAAGCTACCGTATTCGGGATTGCTGTGACCACAGCGGTGAGGGTCGTGAAAAGCGACGTAAAGGAAGAATGGTCTGAAAGATATTTTTTGTTTTATCCTATGCTGCGCTATTAACAAAACTGATGCTCCAGGCAATAAGGCGAAAAATAATTTCGTACTGAGATTTGTCACTGGAAAGAAACTCTCTCGTTAAAAGCTTGATTTTAGTGATGTTTCTTCCCACTTGAAGAATGGAATTATTCTCTTCAGTGTGAGCAAAGTCGAATGGATAAACGTCGCTTGGTCCCACGTGCTTCTTACCGATAATACCTAAAAGAATGCATAAAGTATTGCATCACGGCACATAAAAAATGCTTTCTCCCCTGTGCAAATACTTCATTATTTAAATACCAGTTCGTATATTATGTTGCTTCAATATCCTTGGTAAGCTTTGGACGGTATCGAACGAATTGAAGTGGTGAACTCCGTGATGAAGGCCGTACATTCCATTTTGATGACTCGGTAAGCCGGTCAATATCGTGGAACGACTGCGCGTAAGAGAGAATAATATTTATAGAGCAACAGAGATTGACACGCAAATGTATTGCAATAAGTGTAATATTAAGTCACTCTTTACCTTGGCGAACAGCTACTGACGGATGTATACGCGTTGTTGAATATTAAACTATTTTTTGCCAAATTATCCAAATTAGGAGTTTGACAAATATTATTCAAGTAGGATCGCATTTCAAAACCTCCATCGTCAGCTGCAAATAAATATTGAATTGTTGTAGAGTGTTTAAAAGTAAATTATCGCACGCGCATATTTCATTATGTGGATCGTGATTTCGAGTTAGGTATTAGAAATTAGAGTGGCTATACGTGAATACCGACTATCTCTATAATATTCAGTTTTCCCGCGTGATTAAGCGATAGCAACGCCTCTACGAGTTTTTTACTTGAAGGTAATTTTTTCGAATTCTTTGATTATTATCTGCTTACCTAAAAGCAGAAGAACGTTCCTGCGTCCCTTTAGAGTTTCCGCATCTTCTAACGCGATTAGAGGGCCGGTCCAAAGGCAAATTAATAGTACTCCGATGCCTCGTGACATTGTTCACGGTTAACGGTGAAGCGGATCTTGAGAGTGCGCGTGACACGTCCGTCCACGTAAACGCGACTAGGTACCTATAATTTCATACAGCTACGAAAGTGGTCGGCCGACGAACCGTGTGAAATCACGCCGACGTAGAACGCCGATACAATTTTTTTGTATTTTTGTGAGTGAAAGTGCAGGCTGTCATCCAATCGACGAAGTAAGTACAGATTTGTGTACTCGCATGAAATATGGTATCTACCTACTTTCTACGCGTCAAAATATTTCTACGAAATCCGGGCTTTTTTATAGGTTTGCAGCATTTCGAGAATGGCTTACGCAAAATGGGCGTAACCGATATTAGGAGTTTCGTTCCTACGTCAGTTACACCATATCTTATGTATCGTCTGCTAGTAAAGTTTATCTTTTTTTAATTTATCAAGGTAATTGATTTTACCTGAATTTTTAGGAAATATCGGAAGTTTAGAAAAAGGCTAAAGCTGTTAAAATAAATAGACGAGATAAATGTTTGAGAGTAGGTAGATCTAAACGAAATAATTTATAATGAAAAAGAGAGAAGAATGTATTAATTTGCTACTTTTCATCAATTTTCAGAGCATTCAAATGTCTACAAACATATCTACCATACCATCTATTTTATTCTTTTTCACCTGCCCTACCTCAATTATCATTAAGATTCTTGATAAATATTTTTAGGTATACCTACATAGGTATACCTAGGTATTAAATTTAATAACAATGTTGTAGGTATTACAAGAAAATAATGACTCATAATCACATTGAATGTAAATACATACTAGGTACACACATTTCCCTTTTGAGTACTTACTTTTAGTACACGAAAGTCCCCCTGGAAGAGAGCGTTCTCAAGGTCCTTGACAGCGCGGGAATGACTAGAAATCCATATGAATTCAATTTGATAGTGTACAAACGATTTAAATATCTGCAAAGAAAATATAATACAACGTGTGTGTAAATTATGTATTGTTTTACAAGATCATTTTCTTTTATCGCAATATAATTTTATTAAAAAATTAATATAATTCATCAATGTCTTTCATTCGTCACGGCACATATTTTTCAGAAATTTGGAAGGAATTTCAATGGCATCCAAGAAAATAATTTGCTTATTCGACGTTGATGGTACTTTGACTCCAGCGCGGCAGGTATTTTGATATTACATATGTATCAGAGCTTTAACTGTTTATAATTTTTATCCTACACACATGAAATTTTGATACGAAACTGTTTTCTCAGCCAATCAAGCCCAATATTGACAAATTCATCCAGGAGACCGTGAGAAAAGAATTCGACGTCGCAGTTGTAGGCGGTTCCGACATAGCAAAAATGAAAGAACAATTAGGCGGCAGCGGTATTTTTGAAAAATATAAGTATATTTTTGCCGAAAATGGTGTGGTCGCCTATAAGGAAGGCAAGCGTCTCCCCTCTGAGGTGAATAAAAAATGTCACTATGAATTAAATCAAACGTACAGCGATTTGTAAATTTACTCGTACAAGCCTTTCTCTGATACATCTACTTTCACAATGACATAACACATTCTTTCAGACAATTCAAAGTGTAATTGGCGAAGATGCGCTACAGGATTTTATTAACTTTGTCCTGAAGTATATATCAGAATTAAAATTACCATTCAAGCGTGGTACGTTTGTCGAATTTAGAACTGGAATGTTGAACATTTCCCCAGTAGGGCGAAACTGTAGCAAGGAGGAACGCGATGAATTTGAGGAATACGATCGCGAAAATCAGATTCGTCAAAAATTCATTCACGCACTCAAAAAAGAGTTCCCCGACTTAGCATTGAATTACAGTATTGGTACGTATTTCGTTAAACCAACGAATTCGAACCATACCCAGATTCTTTGGATCTTTTCATATATAATAATGTATAATATCTTTGCGCATTTTTTATCCTAAAGGTGGTCAGATTTCATTCGACGTCTTTCCTTCTGGTTGGGATAAAACATATTGCTTGAAACACATTCAAGGATACGATGAAATTCACTTCTTCGGTGATAAGACGGCGGAGGGTGGAAATGATTATGAAATCTATGAGAGTGACTTAACTATCGGTCACCGAGTCAGCGGACCCGAGGAGACGATTAAGCAGTTAAAAGTGCTCATAGCTCTGACGAATGAAATCCGGATAAAGGAGCAAGTTTCCGCTCCGATGCAATGTTTGTAATGCGTTTGAGTTTCCGAGTCTATATGGCGCCCTACCAATGGTAACGTATTGATCGATTAGAGAATGTTATGTATGTACGTTATATATTATATCTCGCATGCGTGTATACTTATGAGTACTTGTAACATTTATAGCGTCGATTTGAGAATCATTGGCATTCGTATGTAATATCGGAGCATACTTTTTAACCCGTGATATGTTATTCCAGTAGTAGCGTAATACTCGATCATTCCTATGACAACGCCACGGCTGTTGCAGAAAATGTTTTTAACTATTTTCGTTAATATAAAAGAGAAATCGCACCGGTGGTCGGCTGTTAAGACCTTCGAGTCTGCAGTCACATTTTCAGTTCCTGCGCCTTTAATAATCAAGTATGCTATCCGCACTGGATGGTATCTTTTTTTAAATAACTATTTAGAAACGTCTAATCAGTAGGTCACATTCGTTCCGTATTTTACTATTAACGCGAAGAATAAATATATCTTTATAAATGATGATATAAGGGTGGCTACTGGTGTACTTACTCTATATATATCATTCTTATACATTTCTCACAAGACAATGAAACAAGTTACGATGAAAACTTTTGTGAATTCTATTTTTTTACTAATGGCATTTGATCATTGCCCTCTACGCGTCGTTGACATACGTTCAAAGTTGATGAAAAACAATCGTGAAATACCTTCCCGTTATTACTTGAAAAAGGAAGTAACGATACAAAATTATTTAATATCAATACCCTGTATAAATTGAAACTATGAGAAAACTATACGAAGCTTATTGTATATTGTTGTATGTGTAGATAATTGTTGGATAATCCTATTCGTTTCTTGTTGGAAGCAATAAAAAGTATTGAAAATTGTATCTCAACCGTCTATGTATAAGTATACATACGATATTTTATGTATTTTAGAAAATTAGGCATCTAAAGTGCGGTGGTGGCAGCAAGTTCTATGTAAATAGATTGAAAATAAATATTGAATTAGATGAAGATGATCAGAAAACGTACTTGCCAAATTTAACGATCTCTTTGTAGTTATTTTTCCGTTGAATATTAAACTTCTCTATAAGCATATCTTCTCCTTTCTTTCTCAACGCGTATTATTATTTAAACTCTCTCATCTATGATTTATGCAATTGAAGATGCATACATTACAAATACTGCTAGCTGAATACTTTCTCAGTTAGGTATATCTCACGTATACATATGCCATCTTAATGATTACTAGTTTTTTTTTAGTTTATATAGGTACATGATATCATAGATGACTTGTTAATAACTGTACACATAATCATAAGTAGTTGTATACCACTTTTCTTTTTATTAAAATATACTATGCGTACATACCTATATACAAAACAGCATGTCTTCAATATACAAAATATAAAATCTCCACCTGATAGCAATATGTATTAAGTACATACCTACCTATCATAGAAGTCCTAGAATCACACATAAGCCCTAAGACACCAACTCCGTAGGAAGCGCCCACCACAAATGACGCGTTTAGCTTATTTATTATTTACAAATTGCACGTTTAATTTAAAAAAGGACATCGAATAGTATGTCATTCCTCTGAATACCCTCTTAGCTTATACATAATACACATATTTCGAATTTCATTAGGTAGCAGTCTTTTCCTTTTTACGGCAGTCAAAAATATTTTGCACGACTTCTGCTTCCATAATCGAAAATCACTGAATTACATATAAATCTATATTCCCCTATAGACAGGCGTACGTTTAGAGATGAATGCCGCAAGACCCTCTATTCTATCTTTGGTTTCCAACACCTCACTGTAACATCTCTTTTCGACCTCAAATCCATCCTGAATGGGAACTTGAGTGCCCTCTGATATTGCCACTTTTGCCATTCTGGAAATGACGACAAAGTATATTCCACCGTATAGTATATGTATTGATTTATGTAAACACTACCTACCGTTCATTACACAGATAACATTGCATATGAACTTATAATACGATAAGCAGTGTGAAACTGTTTCATATAATTACAATCCGATGTTTTCGAGAAGAAACGATTTTTATGTTCTCAGATAAGCTCTCTGAACGATTTGCTCTATAAATGAACATGCATGGCCCGCGGTAAAGTTAGTGGTTATTAACTTCTTACGCGCGCGCAGAGATAAGTGTAAGCGCGTACTTTATAAGAGGAGAAGCAATATAAATAAATTGCTGTAAGTACGTATGTTACGAAAATTATTGGTAAATGAAAGATTGATTTAAATAGCATGATAAAGTAACAGCGAGCGAAAAAGCACCTCCTAATTAACGAGATTAAGCTCTAAAAGAGGCTATTGTCTCTTTAGATTTGTTTTCCCTTTGAATTTTCATGATATTCTCGATACAGATCTGTGATATCGTCTGTTCAACTGAATGTGGTGTGATACCATTTAGGTATCTAAAATAATACGTATGATTTAAGAAATATTTGTTTCCAGTGGAAACCTAAAGCGTGAAACATTTAAAAATATATGAGACGTATAATGTGTGAAGTACGAAAGACTGACTATTCTTGGCAAGTTCTTATCTGGAATTATAGATAGAAATTCAAAGAATATTTACGCGCGATATATATGCCGAATCTCACCGCTGTGTATCCTAATTTATTTGTCATAAATCCAATAAGTATTTATAGACGCGTAAAATGGTAAAATGTGGCACTTACTTGACACCAATCGGTCCGTTAGGTAAAATCTCTCTTGCAATCGAAAGAGCAGCTTCGTACGCAGCATCACCATTCTTGTTCTGTTCGACGACCTTATTCACGAGACCGATATTGTACGCCTCTTCGCCATCCAAGATCCGTCCTGTGAAGATAAGTTCTTTGGCCATAGCAGGTCCTACGATCCTTGGGAGTCTCTGCGTTCCTCCGGCTCCAGGTATAATAGCGAGTTTCGTTTCGACGAGTCCTACTTGTGCGTTAGAAGCCACAGTTCTAATGTCGGATGCTAAAGCAAGTTCCAGGCCTCCACCCAGAGCTACTCCGTCGATAGCGGATATAACAGGTATAGGTAAGGATTCCACTTCGTTCATAAGATTGCGCAAAGACGATACAAATTCTGCCACCTCCGATGGTTCCATTTTGATCCGTTCTCTCAGGTCTGCTCCGGCGCAGAAGATTTTTGGTATCAAGCTTCGGAGAATGAGTACTCTCACTTTATCGTCGCTTTGAATCGTGTAAAGTGTATCGAACAGTTTCGACACGAAGGTTTTTCCAAATGCGTTACGAGCCTCTGGTCGATTCAATCCCAGTACTGCGATTCCGTTATCTTTTCCATCCAAATACTTAATCAAAACTTCCCTCGAATCATCCTTCGAATTAAGTAACGGCTCGGCAGACATCCCGCGAATGGCGATATTAGCGATGTTGTGTATAGTCGTAGAGACTCTGATTCTGGTACACAAGAGAGCCATAGCGAATATTTCCAATCAAAATGTACTTTCGGACTCCGACGTCGACCTGTTATATATATTCGAGATGTATGTATATTACCCCGGTTGAATGTGACCACTGTATTTATAAAATGCGTATCATCGTTACTGAATATTTCATAAGCTCTACATATAGCTTTAATTTACCGGGACAAAACTCAGAGTAGTCTGATAATGAGTAAATTTTCCATAAATTAGATGAATAATAACGTGATGTAGAGCTGCAGTAGAATAAAATTTTGTTCAAACTTGCGTGAAATCACTCGCTATACATGTAGCAGTATAAATAATGAATTAATTCACAATGTTTTTCGACTAATTAGATTCCAATATTTCGTTACTTTACCAGAAAATTTATGTAGAATTTTACATTATCACCTATACCTATACACCCCTATACATTTTTATTCTTGCTCGTGAGACGGATGAAAAATTTGTTTAAAAATGTTTACGAACAACTATAATATATCATTCTTATGAAAAACATTATAAAATAGAACGAAAATTGCAAAAAGTAAAGGAAACATTATAAAACACTGACCTAATTGACATACAGTTCCTCTCGCGGAGACGTCGCGGACACGACTGCACGCGCGCGTGAACGTATATCTAATCTGACAGCAGCGAGATGCGCACAAGTACAAATTACATAACTTGGCGCACCTACAGCAGAAACGAGGAATATAATAATCAAAGCAGCTGTGCGTATATCCGTAAATATAAGACCGGTATTGGATGATTTCATGCATTTGCGCGTATCTAAATAAAAAATCAAATACCTATATTGGCGAATAAGCGGATGGAGGAATATAACTACGCGTATAAGCTTATTTGGCGGGGGGAGTACCTATCTATACCTATAGATACCTAACTATAGTAGAATCTTATGCATCCCTTGGGTTTAAATAGTTACTCACATCAGCAAAGTCATAAAAAATACGACACAGTGCTACTACACTGATAATAATCGATAGTATAACGACACAGCGCGCACGGGCGATCTGGTATACCTACAAATTTTAATATAGGAATATTACCCGCAGCACACACAGATTATTGCAGTCCGGGTCGCCCGGGTATAACTGATCAGCGCTTGAGATCGCTAATGTAGGTTCGATAAAATATACCTATTACGCGTAAGAATAATATAAGGATAGGAATAATTAGAGGGGCAATTAACGCTACAAATACTTTATTTACATGGCAACATTTGTAACATTACCGTGTTCAGCTTTCGAATTGACACCTATTAGTAAAATATCCAAGATTATCATCCATAAATACCTATCAGCCTTTTCGATAAATAAATAAATAAATAAATAAATAAATATTCCGACTAAATAACCCTCAAGTATAGTAGTACCCCGTATATGGTATCGATTCGAAATTATACCGTTCGAACGAACACCATTTCTACCCCCGAACATCCATTCACCTTTCCAGCTCCGGATCAATTTGAGAATGGCCGAAAAGCATTAGAAGAGGGCGCAGGGGAGTATAATATTGAAATGCCAAAGTGTGAAATGCACGGCTTTCGACGGTTCGATTCCGGCGTGGAAATAAGGATAAATTTACGCGGCGAGAACTGGCACAGGAGGTGGACGGAGCATCGACCTCGTGGCGGAAGAAAGCTTTTCAGAGACCAGATGAGCAATGTGCGACGATCTCTTCCATACGAATTCTCGAGTTCTGTCGTGGTCGTCAGCGCTTTCCACGCGTACCTGTAATAATGAAAGTCGCGTATTATAGGTAGGTATGTACGACGATAAAAGGGAAAAAAGGAATAACGCGTAAAAATTTGCCGTACTACAACGAAAATATGAGAAACACAGATAGTTATTTTTCGTATATCAACGCACGATATGTCGCGCCGCACAGTTGCAATCAAAATGACTATATGACAATGATATAACAACGCAGTTATACAGTGTTAATCAGTGTTTACCGGGCGATTATTAATAGCCGATGTCCTCGTAACTTATCTTTAAAATTCCTGACTGTGCACAAAAAACTATAACCTTTTGCATTATTTATATGAATAGGTACCGAGAAGCGCGCGGAACCGTAAAAGTAGATACGCTTTCTTCAGTCGTTGGCGCGAGCCTCTGTCGCGACACTCGATCCGTATAGCGCGGCTCACCTGTTTGGGTTGCAAAACTCGAATGGAATGCAGAGTAGCGGCACCACCGTGAAGAACCCTCAGACTGAGCTTGCCAAACATCTCGGCAGTGGTTGCCGTCGCACTCCTCAATTCCTTCTTCGACGCCCTTCCGAATTCCTTTTCCACCTTCAAGATGAGGGGTCCCAAGCTGAACTTGGTCTTTACGGTAGTGTGATCGCTCATCATGTTGATGGACACATCACCCGATCGCTGCAGCGTGGCCAAACCGTACAGAGTAGCTTTCGCGCGAGGCTTGGTCTTTTTCGCCTTCGTCTGGACAAATAATTTGTTAAACGCGCGCGTACGTAAAGTAGGACCTATTTCTCACGAATCCCGGACGAACGATTGGATTACCACCTACATATCGAGCCTGAAGGGTACGACTCACCTTGTTGTTTCCGTTAGAAGTCTTAGTTTTATTTTTAGTCTTGTTCTTCTTCGTAGTCTTATTTTTATTCGCGTTCTTGTTACCGATACTGGTAGCGCCCGCGCGACTTGCGACCGAATTTGCGTTTGATTGGGGTGCGACGGTGGTCGTAGGATTTTCCGTCGTCAACAATTCCATCGTCATCGGGGTAGTCGCCGGCTCGCTTTCGATTATTCTGGTGGTTCCCACGCGGTTGTCAACTGTGCTGGCGGACTGAAAATGACAAACACCATTAGAACGTCTGGTACCGCAGGATACCGTGGGAATACATGGATGAGACAAGATCGAGGATGTCGCAAGGCAAGGGACCAGCTCACCTTCACGGCAGAAGGCATCGCCTCGACATCGCGATGGTTATTGCCGTCGCTGCCGCTCTTTTCGACATTGGACTCGGCCGATTGCGGCGCACTTTTCTTCGACCCGTTCTTACTTCCGCCCTTCTTGCTCTTGTTCTTGCCCTTGCCCTTCACTCGATTCTTCGATTTCGAGCTCGCATTCGGATTGGTCAGCTTGACCGTCACCGGGTCGTAATTGCTGCGAAGAATTTTGTTGATGCGTCCCAAAATGTTATCCACGAAACGATTGTACTTAGCGACATAGATAGCAGGTACGTGATTGTTGGGTTCGGAGTCCATTGCGCCTGAAATGTCGTGAAATAGTATCGCCGTCGTGTGCGCGCGTTGCACTCGTCGCAAAGCAACCCGCGCGAGTCGAAATTTTACCCCTACTTTGAGGCTTTTAATGCTCCATTCGGCTTACCGTTGGCCTGCTCAGCCTGCACACACAAGCTCCTATTTTGAACCTAGAGTCGATGAAATGTTCACATATCGACTGTTTTAGGCTCAATGTAGGGTATCGATATAATGGAAAATCGATCTACCGTAAACCCCCCCCCCCCCCCCCCGAGAATAGTAGGTCTAAAATTTCGACTCGCGCGCGCGGGAAGCTTTAGAACCGCGCGTTATCGCGATGCTTTTCTTCAAATTCGACTCGACGCTTCTACTCGTGTCTGACGAATAACGCACAACGCCGGCAGCGCGGTACACGTTCGAAAGTAGAGAAGGCGCGTGGTTTCCCCTGGAGGAAGTTGGAGCGGATTCGCCGGCGACGATCGGAGCCTACTTAAACCGAAGAGATACAATGTTAACGGTATTTACCGGTCTATCGGAATCCCCGCCGAACTGGTCTTGGCGATCTGGGTCGCGGATCGCTTCGTATGCTCACCCGTCCACTTACCGACCTACCTAACTCGATATCGATGCACGCGCATCCCCGTATTTAGGGCAGCCGAAAACTCTCTCCGCGTCGGACACTACCTTCGCTGCACTTTCTTCTTTGAATCGAAGATAATCGATTCCGATTCCAAGCAAACCGTATGCGACGTGACATAATGGGCCTGCTGGATCTACCTACGGTCTCGCCGGGAAATCAAGTGCGATCCGATCGCGTACATCACGGGGTATATTACTACTCGCGAATCGACGCGTCGTATGTGGTTCTCTAAATACGATTAAAGTAATGGAATTTCATTGAAATTATATCTCGCTCGATCTCCGCTTATGCTTAGATCCTAATTCTCTGACTTGGCCCCAGATTTATCCTAACGATTGATCGTTTCAACATCGCTTTCACGTCTACCTCAAATTTTGTGCAAGCTTTCCTCGAAGCGCATGCGCTTTTTCATTTTTAGGACATCAGACTTAAAAATTAGGAACTTTTCAGGATTAAACTAACTTAAGACAGGGACTGGGAGCCAATCACGAACGAGTTGCATCAGAGAACAGGGAAGTTAGGTTCTAATCAGGACCTGAGCATTAAACTGACTCGCGGTTCTGAACGGCCGGCGGGTATTTCGAAAAAGGTCTGCGGGAATACTGTATTGTTCTCATCGGAACCTAGTTTTGGCGACTGTATCGGAAGAGAAGAGACAGCCGATATACGACTCGCACGGATGTGGTGCACACGCGAGCGTTTCGTTCACGCGACTGCGACTGCGACTGGGTTAAGGTCGCGGTGGGAGATTCTTCGAGGCGTCTCTGACGCTCCAGGTCACAGCGCGGCCCCGTTCTCTCCGTCGTATCGCCGAACTAACTTCTACCGGTGCAGGGTGAAAGCCGCTAAAAATTCTAACCCCATTACCCCTTTTCCTCCGACGCACTTCCGGTACGCGATATTCTTTTTTTGGGGGCCGCGCCCGACTTTGCCTCCTTTTTCTTCGCTCAACTTCCGCCAGGGCATTCCGTTCGACGCGTCCGCGAAGTCGATATTCGAACTTTGCGAAATTCGATACCTCTTGAAAAATGTCAAGATCTCCGGAGCGCGCTGAGATTAATTACTTTCAGTCGTGCGAATCGATCAAAAACACGTCCCGTGCTCATTTTTTAACGCGCGATCATTCTCGTTGTGTCGCGAAGCTCGACGGAAATTTCATCGGTCCGAGATAAGCGATGAAGAAGAGGTCTTCCTTCGCTATTTCCCCGAAACGCGATCCGAACGAGCGATCCCTTCGATCTCCGGGCGCAGCCGGCGCGACGATCGTCGATCGCGATGGGATCTCGCAAATTTTGAGCTCGCGAGCGCATCCTTCGCGAAGAGAGCGCCAGGATTTCGAATGCATCGGTCAACGGCGCGAAGATTCGTCGCAAAGAGAAAAAAGGAAACGGTGCCAGACGTGCTGCGTCCCAACGACCCGATCGACAACTACCGTTATGAAACAGACAATAGTCAAGCGATTACTACTACTATCAATACTACTTCTACTTCTACTTCTACTTCTACTTCTACTTCTACTTCAAAGGGAATCGAGGAGGACGAGTCAAACGGGTCAGTACAGTGTGTGGCTCCGTCCAGTGTTATTGCAATTTACCGTCAATCGTCTACCGTCCACCGTCTACCGTCCAAGTACACGTAAGGTATACAAATTTTAGCGCACAAGGCTGCAGAAATCATTTTCGTACCAAAGGCGGTACATTTTTTACGGCTATAGCGGCGTCTCGGATGGAAGCTCCAAGCCCGAAAAGCTTTGCAAAGAGGAAAAAGCTCTCGAAGGCGCCGTTGCGAGAAGACGCGTCACCCCGGTTCTCGGCGAAGCTTTCGCGACGCTTCCCCGAAAAAGCGCGGAGTTGTCGTAACGGCGCGTCTTCGAGATGTGCACGACGCAGAGAAAAACGTGCATTAAAATGCCAGGCTGACGGCACGTCACGCGCGATGATCACGTCGCGGGATAGATCATCGCAATTTCTGCTGATTGTGAGATCCAAACGTCTACATACAATATGTACACAAGAGGAGAGCGGTTGATGGTTGACGATATTGCGCGACGATCGAGAATCGATCGTTTCTTTTCAATGTAACTTTCGTCAGACGTTAATCGTTTCAATATTCTCTTTCTTGTTTGATCTATCCACGAGTCTTTGGACGTACGGCCCGTCTAGCACCGTATACGTGGTACGGGCGTCAAGATAAATAAAGGGCGAAGGCAATTTTGTAAAAATAATAAATTATCTATATATTTATAAATCCAAATCAGACAGTATCTCTGTACAGCTATAGGTATAGATAGATGGAACATAATCGTTTCGACGGGCGAACGTACGATTGAAATGAGTGAGTGATCGGTGAGTTTTCTCTCGCTCTCTCCCTCCCTCCCTCTCCTTCATTCTCTCCTTCCCTCTCCATCACCTCCTTCCTCCTTTTCTCAGCCCCTTTCGTATCATCCTGACCCCGACTGGTCAATTTCCCCCTTTTTTTTTTCTCATTCGCGCGCGTGCACACGTACACACATAACACGCATGCTCCACTTTTTCTCTCTCTCTCTCTCTCTCTCTCTCTCTCTCTCTCTCTCCTTCTCTTCGCCTCCCTCTATTCCGTTCATATCAGCTCGAAGAAACAATTATCATCGCGTTCGTCGACAGATCCGTTTGGCGTTGCGCCGAACGGCCGAACGCCGATGGAGAGTCGCAAATATGCCGTCGAAAGGAAAGGCGTGACGTGGCGTCACCGAGTTTACACAATTTAATGCTACCTTTTTCACCGACGATGGCATTTATACGTACCGACGGCACACAACCGGTGCACGATGAAATCTCTCGCGCGAATCGAACGTGGGCGCGATGTTTCTCAGAGAGTCGAGGCTTGGCTCGGTCAACCGGATGCCGAGGATTTCATCGTACATCGGTCGTCCTCCACGGCGAGATGACAGCATCGAGTTTTTCGTAAAACTAGAGATCGACTACGCGAGTGCCATGCTACGGATTAATCGTTAAAGAGACATTTTGGTCGCAATAAATAAAATAAATAATACGATAGGTAGTTAATAATGGTATACTTGAAGCAGGAGCGGTAATTTCAAGAATGAGGAGAAAAGATGACGCGTCGAAAGAGATGCGTGAAAGCTGTGCGCTCTCCGCTCGCGACTGCTCGAGGTCCTCTTGTCGTCGACCGAATAGAAGGAAAAGCGATCGATGAGCGTGCCGATAGCGGGACGAGCTCGCTCGCAACGGCAGATTCCGGCGACGCGACGCTCCGATTCCCGGTCGAAGGGAAGTGTCACCCCGTCATACGTCAGCCGACGAGTGGCCGCGACAAAAATCGGAATTCTCTGAGGGGTGTCGAGAGGACCTCGAGCGACGCTCTCAAAAGCGATACCAGTGACCGACCTCCGCGCGGTACCTCGAGATCGAAAGTACATCCCGAGGAATGAAAAAAGCGAGTCACCACTGCAGTGCGCGAAGAAAGCTCGAGCCGGGTTTCGCGCTGGGTGTAAAAGGTGGCGATTTACCGTAAAATTGCGCGTTCCGGGCGAGCGTTCCGTGCGCGGAAATCCGACGCGCGTCCCGCCGATATCGCGAATACCGGCGGAGGAGCGTCGTCTCGGAACGCGCCTTACGTATAGCAATCGTCAGCCCGTATCTCTCTCTCTCTCTCTCTCTCTCTCTCTCTCTCTCTTTCGTACCTCGGAAGCATTCGCGTCGATTGGTACTTCCCGCTTGGGACCGCGGTACCAATCCGCGCGCAACGCCGACCTCGGCTGTACTGCGGATGGAAGAGAAAGACTACCGGCTTTCGAGTCCCGGCGTGGGCGACCTGATTCGAATCGCGCGTCAAGGATGTGACCTCTGCGCTCGCGACGGCAGGAGGGGTTAGTGTTTCTTGACCTTGAACTCACGTGCTTGCCGTGCGTCCGCGATGTCGGCAATGCCACCGTCGTCATCGTCGTCGTCGTCATCGTCGTCATCGTCGTCGTCGTCATCGTCGTCTCCCGTTATATCAAGGTCAACGTCATCATCGTCGTCGTCGTCATCGTCGTCGTCGTCGTCGTCGTCCTCGTCGGCTTCTGCTGCCGCTGCGACGGGGACTTGGTTGACAACGACCGGATTGGCTATGGATTCGGCACCTTCGACGGTTTCGGCGACCGCGGAGGCGGCCTGCTCCTCCGCGGCGGCGTCCTCGCCCTCGACTTCGTCGTCGTAAGCGGCCACATCGGATTCCGTTCCCGAGGGCTCCGCGGCGATGTCCTCGTCGGTGGTGACGTCGGCTATCGAATTGAGGTCGCTCTGTACCGCCGCTGGGATGTTACCGGTCACCGGAGCAGAGGCGATCAGGTTGGAAATCCCGGGCGAGGCGACGGGCTGAGCGGGGGAGGCCGCCGCGACGACGGGCTCGATGGAGGGCCTCGTGTCGTCGTCGTCGTCATCGTCCTCCTCGCCTGTAAGCACGAGGATTCGATTGGAGAACGTGCGATTCGAGTGTTGTCGATCTCCCAGCCGTACATAGTATGTATGTAGGTATTGTATGTTGGTACCACTTTGCGTCGTACACCTTGTACATGTACGTCCAACGAACGGGTTCCACGCAAGATTCGCTTCCGGGTGTAGGTAGAGGTATATACGGGTTATACTACACGACTGGCTGTCGTTAACCATTCATCTTGAATCGAGTATGCCCCACTTATCGGCCGTACGGCGGGCGCGAGAGTGTGTGTATATGGCAACGCGTGTGCGTATCCGCACCCACAGCCGTACGCACCGGGCACGTGTTCGCGATGAAGAGCATGGAAGGTACGGTCGATTCGCAAAAAAGAAATGTTAAACGGAATCTCTCGGGGATCCCTTTTTCAGCACTAACGTCGGAATTCTAGTAGTATTAGACACACACCGCTTCATCAAGATGCGAGAGAATGATTATTCCTACGGGGGAATCGAAATTTGCTTTCAGGAGGAACGCGAAATGAGAAAAGACCGGCATAAGAGAAATATATTTTAGCATACGTCTATGTGTTAATGGTTGCATGATCTCGAAGGGGCACAATACCTTTACAACAGCTCAACAAAATAAAAAGAAACAACGAACAAGAAACGTACAATATTCACATTATTCGCCCCTTCAATCACGCAACCATAGATACACAGACGCATGCTAAAGTTCACGCGATATACCATATGGGGCTAACTTACTCGCCAGGAAAGACACTTCAATCACTAATATCGGGTTACCTGCGACTCATATTTGTGTAATCCTTGTTTAAAAATTACTTTTTCATTTCCGATAAAGTCTTATATCGATATAGAGCAAAAGTTCATTGATAATGAGAGATAATAGTGATTGGATTGGAGTTTCCTTCCTGGCGAGTAAGTCAAGCCTCGCACAGTACGATCAAAAGAGGAAAGTAGTCCTTCCTCGTCTCAGCCTTCTCGGAAGCAACCAGAAGAAACTCCATTCGCTTTACGCAATAAAGATCGGGGTACCCGCGCTATCGACGTACATAAGTATGTATACGGCGCTTCGTTAACGTCCCGCAATTAGTCGACCGGCGCATAAATCTCTGGGGCAAAAGACGCTATACGAATCGTCCCAGTTGGTCGAGCGCGTACGGAATACGGTGGAATGGAGCGTCGAAGAATGTAGGTCGTCGACGAGAAGTAGCCCGTAGAAATCCTTCAAGAAGACGTACCGCGTGGATTATGTTAATTCGGGCGGAGTAAAGCTTCGGGTACCGTTATAACTCTGTCGCGGCGACGAGCAATGGGACACCGTTCAGCGGCCGGCTTCGCTTGGCGCCGTTCACACGGAACGTATAGTACGGCAGATGTACCTAACGGTCGATTCGCGCTGAGTCGCGAGAGAGAGAGAGAGAGAGTCGCGATTTTCTTGGCCACAGGGCTCTCCCTTCTTCCTTTCACCCGGAAAGGAAGATTCGTACAGAGATCATCGACGCGCGATCTTTCGCGCGTACTCACCGCCGAGGATGTCGTCGA
This sequence comes from Xiphydria camelus, assembly GCA_963678675.1. Lineage (NCBI taxonomy): Eukaryota > Metazoa > Arthropoda > Insecta > Hymenoptera > Xiphydriidae > Xiphydria > Xiphydria camelus. The sequence goes on from OY783198.1 coordinate 27,832,014, forward strand.
TGAAACGTTCCAGATAGTCCCCGTCGTCGTCGTCATCGTCGTCCTCTTCTTCACCGTCGTCGTCGTCGTCGTCGTCGTCATCGTCGTCATCGTCGCCGGTGATGTCGAGATCGACTCCAACGTCGTCGTCGTCGTCGTCGTCGTCATCGTCATCGTCCTCGCTGGCGGCTGCTACCGGCTGAGGGGCCGACTGTCTTCCGATCACCTTCGCGACATCTCCCGATGTCTGCGCGTCCTTCTGGCCGGCCTCGACTGTTCGAGGAACTGGAGAAGCCAGGGCGCTAATCGCCAAGCAGCACACCAGTGCCAACACCGCCACCAAATTCATGGCTCTGCAATGGAAAAGAAACACATTTCCGGTCGGTTACCTATAGATCGTTGCGACTGCCGCGGGACGTGCAGCGGGGACCGATTCGTGCTCGAGCGCTCGACACCGTTTTCGAAAAATCTGGCGTTTACCGAATGCAGTATCACCACTTTACGATCGAGTCGCGCACGCGGAAGGAAGGAAGGATCGAAACCTCTGGGCCACGCGGAATCGCGTTTTGACGGGGCGAGCGGCGATTCTGTGTATATAAGCGTGTACGAAATTTGAACTCGTTTGTCGGGTAAATCCCGGCGTTTGTCCTCCTCGATTAAATGCAGTTAATCCACTTGGTTTTGAAATTACACTTGCGACAGACTCGCAACTGGTCGAACGCGCGTTCCCATGCACCGTACGCCTGCACACTCGGTTCAGACTGCCGTTTGACGTTACGGTACCGCGAGTATCTTCCGGCCCCGACTCGTCGTACGCCTTTTGGTTTCGTCACCTCTTCGTCGACTAACGGAAAGAGTTTTTTTTCCCCGGCGAACGCGTACGAGAGTTTCCTTGTGCGTGTCATCGATCGCTTGAAATCGCTTCGCGAAGCGAAATGGAAGACGTACGAGTTCGCGAAAGACGAAGAAACCGGTCGCGGCTTCGTTCCTGAATCGAATCCGAAGATGAACTCTCTCTCTCTCTCTCTCTCTCTCTCTCGCGCGCGCACGCTATCACTTTATCACAACTACGAACCGATCCCTCCTCCCGTACGATTTTCACGTTTTCACACCGGCGCAAAAGTATCTCTCGGGCACCACTTCCGGTCACCAATTTTCGCGAAACTGACTCACCTCTCTTGGTCGCTCTTGAACCAGGGGCGAGGAGAACGAGAGTGTATCGTCTTGCCGAGGACCGAGCCGATCGGAGACGCGTGCGATAGCGGAATGCGTCGACCGACGAGGTGAGAGTGTGAAACAGACGAAGCGCCGATCAACGACTCTTTTATACCTCGTACTTCCACCTCCGCCGGCCTCTTTCATGCTCCTTCGTCCTCCTTCGTCCTCTTTCATCCTCCACGTGGAGAGTCGAGGTTTCTCCCTTTCAAGAGACGCGCCTACTATCCACGCTGCTTCGACGTTAGACTTTTTCCGATAGGTCGCGGCTGTGTACCTGGGCAAATGCGTTGTATCTGACGTTAGTTATCAGATTCCGGGAAAAAATGTTTATACAGTAATTATTTATGATCATGTATATAATTGGATATAGTCGGATCCAAAATTCGTCTCTATTTGATTATATGTGACAAACTGTATGTATATGATCATGTATAATTATACATACATACATATATGACCAGATGTGATTTGATATAATGAGATCCAAAATTGTCAACTTCGTTCAGGTCTAAATATGTATAATATCGTATCTGGTCATACATGATTATCTATTATCATACGTGAATTTTTATATAAGTACTATATGTGTGTGTATGATCAGGTAGAGACAAAATTCGGATTTGTGATTATATCCAATTATATATTATTCGAGATTCGACGATTAGTTTGGAATTTTCGAGGAAGGAAAATTATAACAGGGGATCGAACGGCGATGAACGACGCAATGGTTCAAAGCCAACTTCGATCGTCGCTGAATTCAATGATGTTGGTACCGACTATACGAGGATGAGATTTATTCGCAGTCATTCGTGACATTCCGCGGTCGTTGACGTCGACTCTGTGTCTACGAAAACGATTAAATTACTCCGACTGATGCGTCTCGTAAACTCTAGTCACGACCGAAAGCCCTCGAGCCGATTGTTACCTGCCGAGGATTATACCTAGGTACGAATAATTGTCGCTAACTCTTTTTTCTTCTCGAGAAATGAGCGAAAGCTGTCCGTATACCAGAGCGATCGTCTAACTGTAAACATATAGGTACAGCCGAGCCTCCGCTAATGGATCGCGTCCATTCGAGCCACTCGACGCACATGTCGATATTTAGCACGTTTTTTCGACCTGGAATGATTTCTCGTCTCGTGATTCCGTTTCAAAAAATTCGTCTACGAATACCGGACGCCCTGACGTAAAAGTCACGTTGTTTCGGAGTTTTGAACGAAGGCGCCAGGATGTTTTTCTTCTTTCGACGAAATTTTCCAAAGCATTTACAGATATGTTACAAACATATTTTTATAGTTTAATGAGAGGCCGAGGAGGAAATTATCATTAAAAATTCGTCTCTCACCTCCCAATGTACATGTATTTCGATTCCTTACGGTCTTTTTAGAGCGGTCAAGTTCAACCGCCCGGAAGAGAAAGTCTTTGATGTAATTTAGCAGCGAAATTTTGTCGCTTTTATCGCCAAATTCCTCCGAGTTTCTACAATATAGCGAAATCACCCGATTCGTACTCGATTTTGCATTCCTCGAAAAGAATCATCTTTCAAAATATCAATCCGTAATAACGAAAGTAATGTATCTGGCAATGCGAGATGTTTATTTTGGCTCTCTCGCAAAAGTACCATCGACGATTTACGATTATTTGCGCGCGAGTCGTTCAACTTCCGCAAAGCTTCTGAGCGACTCAAAATGAAACTACGGGTCCCGGATATAAGTACCTACGTACGGCAAGTTTTGAAGCTCTTCGATTTTCTCACGCATCGATGCGTATCCGCGGGGAACATTACTCGTACGGCCACGATGACGCTCCGTTCTCTCTCACAGCGGAAGGATCTTCTTCTTCTTCTTCTTCTCCTCCTCCCCCTCTCTCGACACTCGCTTTGGCGTGAAAAGATCTCGCACGTTCGCCCCCCCCCCCCCCCCCCCCCCACGTCTCCGGAGACTCCGTTGCGGGGGAATATAGGATTTGGTGTCGCGCGCCTTCGGAAGTAGTCCGCGCCTGCGTGCTGTTTGGAATTAGTAATCAGAATATGTACCCGCGCGCGCGAGACCGACGAGTGACGACTACGTTTTCGAGTATACGCGGTACGGGGCTCGCATTCTTTGTCGCCGTCGGTTGCTCCGCGAACTTCATTCATTATTCATTCCGTAGCGAGAGAATCGCGCGGTCCCCCCGCGAATTCCCACTCCTGATAACGTATAAATAGATCGTCGCTCAGCATGCCGGATGGTCCAATTTTGCGAGGGCCGTTCGGATTAAGGATGAATTTCGCGGCGGACTGCGAAGACTCGTCGAATCGCAGGCAGATCGCCGACGAAAGAATTTTAGCGACGAACTCACGTTTGTCACAGCTCGGAGCATCGTATGTGAAAGATGCAGAGTCTCTAGTGTATACCTACATATGTATGTACATACATACATATACCCACTCACTCGGCAACTTTCTTCTCTCGCTATCGCGACGAACGATATCGGGTCACGGTCGGTCGATAATCTTTCCTCTTCGACGCATCCACCGCCTTGCTGTCTGTTTTTGAAACTAACTTTAGCATGAATGGAATGAAAAATTTATCCACGAGACTAGGTACTTATTTGCTCGTATGCACGAATATTATAGCACATGAAGTACGAGTAAATATTCACGGTACTTAGCTTTATAAAAGAAAATTTCATTAACGATATTTTTCGCAGATACGTTTAGGGGAGAATTTTAAATAAGGGCGCACATACGCTACTTCAAATGGAACAATAAAATAACACGAATGTAACACATCGGCAGAATGGAGATAAGGAATGTTACCTGCGGAAGAAACGCGTGCTTTTTAGAAAAGTATAAAAATTATCATACATCAGTAAATAGTGTGATAAAATTAAAGATTTCTTATTCGCTAAGTATCTACTATAAATCTCGTATAGCTAAATGAATGACTCGGTTGTTATCGGGATTAGAGTGCGCAGAGGCGCCTGCAACTAGAAAACCCGTCCTACTCCGGTGTAATCTGGGACACCTGATGCATTGGGTTACATACGCAGTGTGTGGTGTGTTTTCACGTGTGTGTGCATGTGTAATCTTTCCGAAAATTAAAACAATTCCATAAAAATCGACCAAGCTGAGCTGATTGCCTATACGGACTTTGTAAGTTCTGACAATCTACCTATTATCTGTATAACTCGAGATAAGCCTGCTTACCAAGATTTGTTTGGCGCCATCCTTTGACAGGTGTCAAAGTGTTTTTTTTTCTCCGTATACATAATTCCTACCTATACTTATATCGTCCACAATCAAAATGTCTCACCGCCTATTTGACGTAACCTAACTAAAAATTAAATCACGACAAGAAGTTACATAGTTATACAAATACCGTGCGAAAAATCAGTAGAGTTTTCGTTATCATATTTGCGGAAGATTTTACATGCATACACATGTAGCACGATGTGTACAACATATTCTGTCGGCATAAGAATAACAAGTGACAGTTCTTGATGCGTACAGTTGATCGAAATTCGTAACAGTAGAAGTTGCGATTAGAATATTACATGTTATAAAGAATGTAATACTTTGACAGCCTTCGTACTAATATCATCCGTCATCATGCATTTAGGTATTTACAATACGTTTGACGTATCCATAATAATGTGCAGGACATACAAAAATTCGCAGTAATACAACAAAATTCTGCATCTACAGCTCTCATATTTTCTGTATACGTACCTAATGCAAGATGTCTCCTCTTTATATTCGCAGAAATACAGGTGTTGAATTGGATCTTACTCGCCTTCTCGTACTCTGAAATAATGTCGGTTGAAACTGGAGATATTTCTCAAAATACAGCCGATTCCTGCATTCAGTTTTCTGGATCTCTTTATAAGGTAAGTCTTTATCATATCAATACTAATCACACATAATCTAAAATGTTCGAATGTAACTTAATAATAGGTAATAGCAGCAAATACCAAGGACAACATCATCAGCTCACCTTTAAGCGCGCATGTCATCTTAACGCTATTATCATCCGGGGCTGTCGGAGAAACTGAGAAAGTACTGAAGAATGGTCTTCATTTTTCCCAACCAATTCTGCCAGTTCACGACAGATATAAATCTTTGTTATCAGATTTGAACGTAAGAATGTGAAAATGGAAATATCTACATATACCTATAATGCTAAAGGATTACTATCCTGATGTACCATCTGAAGACTGTCAAATCTTATATATTAGTTTAATAATATTTTTAGGGCATGAAACAAGTAGAATTGAGTCTGGGAAATGCAGTTTATATCAGGAAGGACCTAAAATTGGAAGCTGCATTTGTGTCATTAGGATCTGAGTATTTTGATGCAAATGTAACAGCAGCAGACTTTAAAGATGCAGCTGGTTCTGCTAAAGAGATTAATTCTTGGGTGGAAGATAAGACCAAGAGTAAAATCAAAGATATCGTAGCTCCGGGTAATTTTTCCTAGTATCTACATTTCTTTTTTAACGCGAATTAAAATGCTCTCTTCGGTTATATACTAATAAATTATTAATACCATATAGCCGACATCGGCGGGGATACAATGGCATTCCTGTTAAACGCAATCTACTTCAAAGGCGATTGGTTGCACAAATTTGAGACGAAATTTACAAAAACGAGAGCATTCCATGTTACGAAGAATGTACAAAAATCCGTCCCTACTATGTTTAAAAAATTCAAATTTCCTCATGTGGAATTGCCAGAATTGAATGCAAGAGCACTAGAGATTCCATACGTGGTAATTGATTATTTCACGCGCACGTATGTACTTATAAGCAGCGCGTTTTGACTCTCGCTGCACACATTTCTGACGAGGAATTATATTTTTCAGAACGACAATCTGAGCATGACAATAATCTTACCAAATGACATCGACGGATTACGTTTAATCGAGGAAAACTTCGATTGGAAGTCTGTAATGGAAGTACGTCGTACGACGCGTGAAATTGAATTGTACTTACCCAAGTTTAAACTCGAAGCGACTATCAATTTAAAGACGATTCTATCTCAGGTATGCTTATGACGCTTATACAGATATAAGAATAAATCATTTGTAACAGTATTGTAAACATCTCACTAATGATTAATTGTTACTTTAATACAATCCCCTCTAGATGGGTATGGATTTAATATTTTCCGACGAATCAGACTTTAGCAATATATCCAAAACACCGCTGACTGTCACCAACATTATACAGAAAGCATTCGTAGAAGTGAACGAGGATGGTTCTGAAGCCGCAGCTGCGACAAGTGAGCGTGTATTGTAAGGAAGATAAACGTGTGATTCTATCAAACTATTAATGCCAATCTTAATTATTTCAGTCGCTAAAATGCGGTTAAAGCGAATGGCGGATATGCCTGAACAATTTGAAGTCAATCGACCATTCATGTTTTGCATTCATTACAAACCCAGCAATGTTCCTCTCTTTATTGGGAGTGTGAGAGATATTGATGGCATTCCAGAAAAAGACGAATTGTAACTGCTTCTGTCATAATAATGCAATGAACAAAAACATAGCATTGCAAAAGTTGGTGTACCTACTAAATAAATCGCATTTAACACGATACCTCACTGCGCACAATGAATGCGTTAAGATAATACATACACGCCGTGTATCATTTTATTATTATAGAAAACCTGTATTGTGTGCTTATCTAATCAGATTTTAGATTTTTTGACTTTGGAAGATGAATTCTCAGTTCTGCGCCAGGTGGTCTAGGTATAATTACCACTGAAAGGGGTTGATAGTTGATAGCTACTTGAAGATAATAGTATTGTTGGATTCTACTTTCTGGGCTAACAGGCAGTTCCAAGCGTGTAATTTATTACATTGCTGTAAGGAAATATGACCTCTCTCTCCTCTATTTTGATATTAAAGAAAAAAAATCTTGGTATATCACGTAACGGTGTAGAAATTACTCTTTGCGATTGATTAATTCTTGACAGAGAGATATTTATGAATTCCAGGAGATAAACAAATGATTTGAAATAAATGAAGTATTATACCTAGATTTGGAGCAGGGAGAGTAAAACTAAGGAGTATAACTTGTTGGAATGATGATAAAAGTACCAATAGTTATTAGCTGTAGAATGTTCACTAAAAAGTTTTTCTCTACAAACACATTATATAATTATGTACCTTAAATAAGGGATACTTTAAACGATTAGGAAATTTAATACAATGAATTTCCTGTTAGACTATCATGCTGCAATTTTTTAAATTGACCGAAAACCAAAACTAAATAAGTATTATAGGTTATTATATTTATTGATCATACAATATTTTCCTTTACGGCTCTACCTACATGTACTATACTTTGTTGCTTACAAAAAATTGTACTTCTACTTTCTATCAGCTGATGGCTCTTATTCACTTGTGTTTACTCCATACAAGAGAGTTTTTCCATTTTCCACACTTCATCCCGACAGCTCTTTCAACATCTCCTGTTTTCCCCTAAAACCTTGTTATTCCCGTTTTTTCTATTGATCTCTCAAGAGGAATTAAATCTCCTACAATCCACATTACACGCCATACGCGCTTGCAGACGAACTGCCCTCAAGGTCAGGGTCAGGTTATACTAGTCGTTCCATGTTCGGCGTTCCTTCATTCAATCCATTCTCATGTAGGAGTAGTGTTTCGTGGTGTGGGTCAGTACAGATCAGGACAGGGTAGATCTTGACTGTGTGGTCTGTGTATTGATGTGCTTTTGACATGTTCGTCGTCGATTTAAATATTTGAAGTTGCATTCTCACTTGGTAAATAGAGCTCGTACATACCGCAGGCAGCATGTCGAAAATGAGCTCGAAAGACAAGGATAACAAAACTTTGCACGAAAAGCTGAAGCAATTTTTCCGCTCTTATAAAGGTGAGCTAGAGAAAGAAAGAGAGAGAAGTCAAGGGGGCTAAATATTAATTGACACTTTGTTTTCACCTTTACATTAAGAATTACACTGCACAGCTTGGTGTAATTTAATTATTCTGGAGTATACACCTTTTTTCTCCCTTCATTATATCGATTACATGAATATCTATCATGCGTGCTTTGTATATTTGAGCAATTTTAGTAATGTCTCATATAGTAATAAAATCAATACGATTATATTTCAATAGGAAATTACAAAAGTCGCGAGGACTTTACCTTAACACATGATATCGAAAAGGAAATTAGTCCCGACAGTCCAGTTCACCACCGTACAAAAGCTATCAAGGATCTCTGCGAACCAGTTCTCAATCGTCAGTGGGAAGATGTATGTATTCCATCTCTTCTTCTACCTATAATGTGTGTGACCCTTCAATTTTACAATATTGCTATCTACTCTCAAGCTCAACATTCCATCTGTAGTTCTAGTATTATCTTAAAAATTCGATTTTTTAGAGAGCAGCAGAGCGTTTGTGGAATTTGGTGCAAGATCTCCTGGGACGAGATGTTCCTCGCGAACACAGGCACGTTACATTGAACTTCTTGCGTTGCCTGGTCCAGGGACAATATACCAAGCTGTCGTCTTTGATGCGTGTGAAATTTTTCATGGTTGTAAAGGATCACGATATTCCAGAAGATGTTGGTCCCAGGTAATCCGTCAGTGGGATTGAGAGTAGAGCGTTAATGCTGTTTAGTACTCGTCGCATCACACTTAATTATTACAGATTAGAGCTTCTTCAAAGTTTAACAGAAAATGGAAAAGATATATTACATTTGGAAGAAAGAATGGGACCCTTTCTGTTGGAGTGGATGCCAGCTGTTACAGGTGGAGATGAGAAAAGGGGTGCTGATTTTCTCGCGCTTCTCGTTAACGTTATTAAGTTTAATTCCGCCTATATAGACGAAGACATCGTTCCTGGTCTTGTGCAGTAAGTTCTCAAGTCCAATTTTCTCTGATTAAACTCCCTTCACAAATGATTTTACTCCATAACAAATGAGAAATGTGCTCTTACAGGTACATCTGTCACTTGTGCTATTACAGTAACAGTACGGATGTGGTATCCGGTTGTTTAGAAGCGCTCGACGCAATTGTTTGCTACAGCACTTTACAGCCTGATTCTTTGCAGACATTTATCATAGCCTTATGCAGAAGCGTTAATGCGGAAACTTACTGCCAATTAAGCTGGAAGGTAGTGGTCTTGATATCTACCCACACATTCGCGTTGTGTGTGATTAATTGTTCAATTTATTCTAGACGCTTCGTTATCCAACACGTGTAACAATATTATTGCAGATCATGCGAAATTTGTTAGGAACACACATGGGTCATTCCGCGTTGTACACAATGTGCCGTTTATTGCAAGATCCAAACTTTCAACGGGATGTTCGTTTGCTTCGCGGTGCAGTTTTCTACGTCAATATGGGCCTGTGGGGCACTCATAGAATCCAAAAATTAGAGTGTACCCCAACTTCAGTACTTCCATCCTTTCATCAGGTATCAAACAAAGGCACTTCAACCTTTAACGAGAGCTACCGTAACTGTTTTTCAATATTTCTTTAGGCTTTACAGTGTAATCATCCAATAGTCATGTACGAAGTTACATTATCGATCCAAAGACTGGTTAACAAATATAGCACGGAACTGCAAGATCCTACTTGGAGTGTGATTCTTGATATTATAGAGGAAGTTATCACTCATACAGGTATATCATCTCAATTTATCAGTCGTAACTTGCTTTTGTATGTCCAAAATGAGAAACATAATCCAAACATCTCTTTGCTCCAGAAACGAGTAATCAGCCTGCTTCCAAACAAGTCTCTGCAAGTCTACACGAAACAATTAATAGCATAGAAAATCTCCTTGAAACTGGACATTATAATGGTTGCATTCAACGATTTTACGACCTTGTCGAACGTTGTTCGGATTCTCGACCAGTGAGTAAGAATATTACGTAGTAACGGAATGTTATTAAATCGAGCTCATTATCTATTTTCGTCCATATAAGAAACGTTTTGTGCGCGTTTTTATAATGTATCTTTTTTTCTTTTTTTTTTTTACAGGAAGTATCGATATCGAGACTGATCGATTACAGAGCCAATACCATAGATCCTACGCATCACTTGTGGCAATCTAAATTAAGCTCGTTAATGGAACGATATTACAAAAATGAGACACGTACTAATATAAGAATCAAAGTTCTCGATGTTTTAACCAACGTCATCCAAGTGAACAGGTTCGCGTAAATGGATTTATCTCTTACGCGCCTAAATAATTGCCGTGAAAATGACAAAGAAATGCTTATAGGTCCAGATACGAGGACGAGCTCATCGAACGAATTGTTGTACCGCAATTGCAGCATATCGATACGGATCCCGATATCACGATACGCAATGTAGCGGCACATTTACTCGTTGATCTTTGCCTCGAATGTGAGACGAAAAGATGCTTGGAGCTGCTAGACATCCTAGAAAAGGTATGTTGTTCTCATAAAATCGGTAAACGACGAAAGAATAAATTCACGATGTAACCGAAAATGAAATTATTTAGATAGTGAATAAACCTTTCAAATTGGATACTCCCGTGTCAGTTGACGCCGACATAAAAGACGTAAAAACTGCCGTTGTCGGAGTAATTAATATTTTAATAACAAAAATATATCGCTTACCATCGAGCCATGCCATTGGAGCGTACAAGATATTGGTCAATCATCTCGAACAACATTATAAGGAACCCACTGTTTTTCATGACGTCTCCACGATCCGATACTTGGTGAGTTGAGAAGTTTCCAATGATTAAACGTGATAAAATCTAATATCACGCTCCTTTTAGATATTTGAATGCTTTTTGAAAATTCGGGCGAATGCTCTCTATCACTTGGGCTTCCCAGACTCGTCAACCGGGATTGTGACGCGGTTCAGTCCTTACCTAGTACTGGAGCATGCTCCGACCGAAAGATTAAGCGGAGCTGCCATTAGTGGAGGCGGTGGTGGTAGTCCACCACCGGCAAGTCCTGCCCCTGTGCAACACATTTCTTGTCAGATCACGCACATGTCATTGGCACACGCGTGCAAAGCTGTAGTTTCGTGCATCAAGCAAGAAAAAGGTACGAGAGATTGGTCGTCTTAAATTCAAAGCGAAATATCGTCATATCGCCACAAAGTAGGGGTACCTAAAAAGATTTCATTGAAATATTAAATCCGATATTTTTCAAGTTATCTCAATTTTTGTACAGATTGGAAAGTACTGCAACTCATCCTCAAAGAAATGCCACAAGTTATGCAGAACAAGGCGTTAATCCTATCTCGTCACAGTAACGACATTGACTTTCTTGCTGCCGCACTTTGCGCTATGGTTGGTTATTTTTCAATTTATAGACTCGGCATCGTCGTTTGTGAGAGTCCAAATTACCAGGATCTCTTTTCCTTCAGGTCAGTGATAAGAGTCTGCGATTGCCAGAATCGCTTTACAACGGTCCCGTCAATTTCACGGCTTCCGAGTTTAAAGTATTCGTGTTTCCCGTGCTCGCTTCTCTTGCGTCTTATCACGCTCATCTCGAGCCTAATTTGCAGCAGCGTCTCATCAAATGTTTAGAGGTAAGGAAGATCGCACTTGTATTTTCTGAGGTATTGTCACCTGACTTGCTTGTGTATATACTATACGTAAGATATTTCTTCACCAGGTTGGACTCACGACGAGATGTGCGAGTCAATGCGTAACGAGCCTTACGACTTGTACTTTGGAGATGCGCGACGCCATGAATAAACTTTTGAAAGAAGTCTTACTCAATTTGTCGAAAATCTCGGCCACAGTACACATCGCCATACCGATACTCGAATTCCTGTCCAGTGAGTATTTTTACGGCTCTTGAAAACTAATTTTAAAAATACAGTTCATTCAAACCTCCTTCTTTCCTTCACTCTTCTTTAGCGCTGACAAGGTTACCGAGGGTTTTCTCGAGCTTTATCGGCGATCAGTATATGTCTGTATTTGCAATCTTGTTACCGTATACCAATCCTTTCAAGTACAATCACTACACTGTATCTTTGGCTCATCACGTCATCGCCGTATGGTTCTTAAAATGTCGACTTCCATTTCGAAGAGATTTCGTCAAATTCATCACTACCGTAAGTATGTTTTTCAGACCGAACGTCCCTCTTATCCATGCCGACGATAAATCACATTAAAGTCTGTAACTTGACAGTATTCCTTATGTTTTTAGGGCCTCAAAGCTAATGTGATAGTTCCGTTCGAAGAGGGTCATGTAATGAAACCAGACTTGAGTTTGATTAATGAGGATTCCTCGAATAGGAAACGTAGTTCTAGTCTGACCGAACAGGTAATAACACTGATCTAGGCCTCCTGCACTCGACGACGTAATCTCACAGTTAACTTGTGCAATGATTTGTTTAGGGTAGTAGAGGCCGTCGGGAAAGATCGGTAGTGAGTAATCGCGTGATTGGGGAAGGTAGAGCTTTAGATTTAAAACCGCCTATCAACGAGGCTTTAATGACTTTCCATGTAGAGCTTACAGAGACTTGTATAGATTTAATGGCGCGATATACCTTCTCTACGTATTCTGCTCTACCCAAACGGTAAGCAACGGTCGCGAGACGATTTAAATCGAGCCATCACAAGCTTAATCTTTCAACGTACTTGATCTCGACGAATTGTAGATTCGCGGCGGCCGATTTTCTTTTGAAAGAGGGTTACTCGATGACTTGGCTTTTGGGTAACAGATTGATTACCGTTACGACAAGCGGTTGCAGCAGTAAAGCAATGCGTAGTGGACTTTGTGATAATTGTTGGGCAGCCTGCAAGCCCACTCCGCCTACACCCGAACAGGGAAAGCCAACTTTGGCAGATCTCCGACGAACGTCTAGCACCGAGGTAAGTGATTCTGATACGGGATGATCTGTTTTTCGTGTTTTCCGAAATTAAAGGCTACAATAATATCAAATCGAGTATTGTGTGACTAAAGAAAAATACATATACGCGAAAGCGCGCGCGCTCGTTTCCATCAACAGGGTCCCAAGGACGAGAATAAACTCTCTCGGCAGTCTTCAATCGGCCACACTGGTTCCAATACCAATACGACTACAAACTCTCCAACGGAAGAGTCTCGAAGACTGGTGGAGGACGTGGATGCGAGTAAGCGAGATTTTCTCGTAGATCGAACCGAAAAGGATCAGTCCGAACCTTCCAAGTTGGAGCAGATACTCAGTAGTGAGAAACAAGAGGAACACGTTCCTTGTGCCTGCTGGTGTCAAGGATGGGCAGAGATTTACGTGCGAAGGCCGACTGGAGATATGTCATGGATCATGAGGATACAGAACTATATGCAACTGGAAACTCCCCTGGACTTTCCTCTGTACGACATAACGTCCTTATACATGCCGACACCACAGTTTGCGCAGAATAAGAGTCAAGAGGCGATGCACGATTTACCCGAGGACGACGTAGAGGTCCGTAGCTTCAAAGTGATGCGTACCGTTTCATTTCATGTCGTACTATTTCATTCATATTATAACATCTCGATCGCGATACGTCTAATCGAATTATTTCATGCAATCGGATTTTGCAGGAAACTGAGAGAACCATCGATCAATCGCAAAATGATCAGCTGTGCAATTTGACAAAGTCAGTTACGTCTTCGTCCGTTTCATCTGGTCCGATCGCCATCCCCGGTTCCCCGGCTCGACCCAGTCCATCCCGTCAGAACTCTCAAGACAGTTTAGAAAGTCTGGAGGAAGGAGGAGAAGAAGGCAAGTCAAGGCAAGACATTACATCGGGGGGGGGGGGGGGGGGGGGGGTGATAATTAACTTCTCTCTTGACAAACACACTCATTTCTGGCAGATTTGGGAAGATCCCGTAATCCTGTGAGAAGGTCGAACTCTAGTCCAGAAATGAGTGCTAATTGGAAAAATCCGTTTTTGAATAAAGACAAGCTATTGCACCAAGTTGATAGAGATCTTACGTCAGTCGAATTTGATGGAAAACTCGATGCGGAATTGAAGAAGCACGCTAAGAATGCCTACACCAAAGATATGAGGTAAATTCTTGTATATTTTTATACACGTCTTAATTGTAAATCATTTAATTGCCGTAAAAGGACTGAGGTTAAAGTGGATTTCTATTTTTATGCTGTACACATTTAATTCGACGCTGTGTAGGGTAAGTTGCGAAGCGATTCCAGAAGAAATATCCGGAATGGGAACAACGCCACCCTCGACGGAAAATACTGGAAATCATCCGAGCAGTTTGAGGTCTCAGCTGTCGTACCCTGGAGCTACTCATACAACACAAACTATATCCACTAGCAACACAGTTCCACCGTCGCCTACAGCTGTTCAGGTATCTCAGTGCTATCACAGAGAAAGATCGGATACATTTCAAAAATAATATCAACACATATAATTTTGCATGCATTTATTTCTTTATCCTCCCACATTCCTGTGACGCGCATTATTCTTTGAAATATTGTACAGGCTCCGGGAAGCTTTCTAGCGGTGCAAACTCGAAGCAATCAAGTACAAGCGGCAGCTACAAAGCCGCCACAATCACCGACGCAGCTCTATTCCCGCGTGTCTAACTTCGATTCGAGTCAAAAACAATCATTGTCGGCTGCCGAATCGAAGCCTCCAATCGGCAGGAATTACCTCAACGATAAAGTACGCGACATGCTCAATTTTCAGCGAACTGTGATAGAGTTACAAGTATCTTTCTAGTATACCTACTAAACTTAGAAATCTCTATGACGCTTCTGTGATAGCAAAAAGATGACAGACCTGACCCAACTACATTACCGCGACTGGCGTTGCGCGATCGAGGATATACAATTTCCGTAATGAGTCCAGCGAAAAAGCCTCGCAGCGAGTGGGACAGTATTCGACGAGGCAATTCATCTCGCGCCAAGGACGCTCCACGAAGTGGTATCAATCCAAGGTGTGTAAACGATTTTCATTTTCGATTTGCGTTCAGCTACCGTAACATTATGAAATTACACATTGCGGGGCATATCGTACACAATTCTATTAAATTACCCTTTTTTATGTATATATATATATTTTTTTTCCAGTTTCGTATTTCTACAGCTTTACCATACAGCCCATTTTGGCACTACTACGGAGAAGCCTCTCCTGGTTTCTCAAACGACAACGGTACAGCGGGCTGTTAAAGTTTTGGACTCGATACCTCCGTACGAGACGCACAAAATCGGTGTAATTTACGTTGGTCCGGGACAAGCGTCGAACGAAGTTGAAATCCTCGCTAATCAACACGGTTCGCTACGATATGCAGAGTTTCTACAAAAATTGGGAACGCTCATCAGGTTGAAGGATGTGGATCCTCAAAGCGTCTTTTTGGGAGGACTCGACCGAAATGGTGAAAACGGAAACTTTGCTTACATCTGGCAGGACGATGTTATGCAGGTTCGTTTGGTCTCGGAATCATTGTTTTAAAATAGCAATATAGAGTTGAAGTGAAAATCCAAGCTAATTTTCTTCGTTCTACGCATTAACTGGAACGTTGATGAAAGAAACATTTTTTATTTCGATAGGTCATATTTCACGTAGCAACACTAATGCCGACGAAGGAGAGTGACCCGCAGTGTACTGGTAAAAAACTGCATATAGGAAACAACTATGTTAACGTTGTCTATAATGAAAGCGGGGAACCTTACAATATACAAACCGTAAAGGTAAGATTCACAAGTATTGTGTTTCGCTGTAATCTTTATACTCTACCGAATACCAGACATTTTTTTGTTTACTCTTTTAGGGACAGTTCAACCATGCCTGCGTTGTCATTCAACCTCTCGATCATGGGACTAATCAAGTTACAGTCCAAGCGAGAGAAGAACTCGCAGAGCACATTGGTCACAGTGAGCCTAAGATTATTTCTGATCAGAATCTTGCTATTTTAGCTCGACAACTTGCTCTTCATGCTAATGTGAGTAATTGTCTCAGTTCCCGCCTACATCAGATTGAAAGTAAAGTGATGTGTTTGGAAATGCGCCGATGCGCGCTAGGACGTTTTGATAAATACGATCGTCCCATATTTCCAGCTTGCTTCGATGGTTTCATCTTCTGTGAAACAAAAAGGGCACAATCCGTATGCATCTAACTGGCTAGAAAGATTACGACAAATTAAACGAATAAGAAGCAGAGTTTTACAAGAATCGACGACGAATAACCCGGACGGACCGTCAGACGAGTTATCTCCTAGATCTAACAAACGAGTTCACATGGACGATTTCACGGAATATACGACGTAACGTGTTTCTCTATTGGAAACATGTAATTGTGTACGAGAGGAGAATATTGTACTAAATGTATTCACAATACACGTTTTAGTTATTTAATAAGGAATCTCTAAACTGTTAGCTGTAATTACAGTCATCTGTTTTTGAAATTGTTTTCGATGGAAGATAAAAGTTTCTGGTTAATTCTGCATATTTTACACGATGAAATGTAATAAAAAAGAATAACTTTACAAGAGTAAAGACATTCGAAGTACGCGCTTTCCTCTTTAGATGAATTTTATCGCCAGAAAAGATGCACCACGTCGACGAGATCTTGGATTGTTGCAGCAATTTCGCCAATCATTGCAAAATACGCGTCAGAGTGTAACAATCAATAGCATTGTTCGCAGAGCAGTTCACGACCATCCCCGACTGCATACATAAGCAATGATTAGTACGGATTAGTGCATGTTGGTGCGCGTAGGTACATAATATATTAGTATGGCATATGTGTACCTATACAATCAGAGAGGAACAGTAAGAATCAGAGACAACAATAATAATATAAGTAGGTTCTCTGTGGTAAGAATTCGACAGAATGAATTCAACATTGATATGATGCGGCGGATACGAACGGAAATCTTTTCGATGAGAACTCCTTATCTTTATCCCCTTCACTTTAATGTGAAAATGAAATTATTTTCTTTTTAAATCTATACAGAGCATCTACTTATTCGTTAAAGACGTGCTTCCAGAAGAACACTGATCCGGTCATGTTGCGAACGTTATTAGTGAGTTTCTTGATAATCATCATTGTTAATTGCGGCCCAGAAGAACAAGAAGGTGTTAAGTATGCGAACAAATGTGAAGGTGAATATTTTTAATGGCTGTTACTACCTCTAATTGAATTTGATTTATCAAATTAACCTCTAAAGAGGTTACAAATCTAGATTCTTCGTATTTTCCAAGAAAATATAACCTTTGATCGTTGATGTGATAATATTAAACACAGTGAATATAAAATATTTATACGTTTCTTTTTTTTTTTATTACCAGTATGCAAGGTACTGGCTATGGAGCTGGAAGCTCGTCTCGACGAAACGGGAAAGACTCGCGATGTTCTCGAAATTGGATATTCCATAGACGATGTCACTCCCAAGAAGAAAAAGGAATATAAGAAATCGTAAGAATTCCCTATTCAATTTTGTACGAGCCAATGGCACAGTGAACTATGCGGCTGTAAAAAGCTGTTCCTTTGATTTTACAGGGAGTTACGATTGGTGGAATCGCTGGAAAATGTGTGCGAACGAATTCTCGAATACAATATTCATAAGGAACGTTCCGATAGTACAAGATTTGCGAAAGGAATGAGCCAAACCTTCAAAACCTTGCATGGTCTAGTGTACGGCAATATTTTTCACCTAGTACTTTGTTATTATATTTAGCGAATTTGTAAAAAGTTAGACACCTGAGCATTCAATTCAATTATTGTAGGGATAAGGGAGTCAAGGTGGAACTAGGAATACCGTACGAGTTATGGGATAAACCGTCTGTAGAAATTACCACTCTAAAGTCACAGTGCGAAACCCTGCTGGAGAATCACGAATCTGATATTGAGGATTGGTATTACAATCGACAAGGAGAAGTACCCCTGATCAGGTAATAGGAGGCTATGCAATTTCATTATTTTGACCATCTCGGTTTAGAGAGTTTATATTGCAACAAAAAACACAAACGAAACAACGAAAAACGGTTCTCTCTCTCCCTCTCTCTCTCTGTGTGTGTGTGTGTGTGTGTGTGTATTGTCTGTTTCTTTTTTAGGTATTTATGTTCCGAACGGGCGTTACGAGAAGATGACGACTCGTGTTTGAAGGAAAAGGGGGATACTGGGTGGCGAGAGACGAAACAGAAGGAGAATAAGAAAGAGAAAAATTTGACCAATGTTCCAAAAAACGCCAAGGAAGAATTATAGTCACGAGAAATTACATTCAAACGCTTCTTTTTAATAAGCATAGGTATATCGGAGAAGTAGATTTTAGTAGAATTTTAATCATCTCGAACAAGACTGAGTCCATTGATCGCATGGTACTTGATATGCCAAACACATACCTGTGTATGTACAGTGCATACCTATGCGCGTAACTCCTTTATTTGCAGAGAGCCGTTTTGCACGTGCTATCGCATACCTTTTAAATGTATATTTTTGGTAGCGCCAAATGAAAGAGATTCGGTAGCGCGAGAAAAAAAAATCGTCTCTGATAAGATCATAATACCTACCTATACCTATACATACGTCCGTTTCGTCATTTTGAACACACCTACTATAAGACAAATGAATGAAGATTACTTCGCAGAAAAAAATATGTCAGTGTATGTTACATTTTTTGTTGCAATCTTAAATCTGCGGTTATCCAGTGGCACCATCCTACGAGGTGCGAGAGCTCGAGAAGGTCAATTTCCTTGGCTCGTTCAATTTCAAACGATAGTTCCTTGCGGTGGCATACTCGTTTCTCCCGATTGGGTTCTGACCGCGGCACAATGCGTGGAATTCAAACGAAACGTATGTGCATTTTTCATCGTCGAAGAAAATATCCTCTTGGACGCGTAATCTTTTACATTCATCCTAGTCTATAACACTGTACGCTGCTGGATTGAACGGAACTGAATCTGGGCAAATATTGGGCGTCAAAGCGACGTATATACATCCCGAATACCAAGCTTATTCTACGGATCACGACTATGCCCACAATATCGCTCTTCTGAAATTAGTACGAGCCTTTGACATTTGCGACGATACTATACTTTTGCCAGATATCGCACCAGTTAGGCTTGACGACGATTACAAATCGTGTCTCATATTCGGATGGCAAAGTTACGTAGCGCCGTCTACGAAAGTACTTGCCAAACCAATCCAATATAGTCAGGTGGTTTTAAATCCATGGAAGGTGTGCGCATTCACGTTCAAAGGAAATGCGAGCTATGACAATGTATTTTGTACGGTGGTCGAAGATGATAATGGGATAAAAGCATGCGCAGGTAATCCTGGATCACCCGTCGTATGCGAGAATCGGTATCGGAGAATGGTTTTATTGGGCATCGCTTCTTGGGCTAATTTTTCCTTGGACTGTGGTAGCTTACCTACTTACCTTGGAGTAAGTGTTTTCAGGTAGCGTATCACCACAAAGTAGACTAGACTAAAGGAAATGTCTTAGGGCGTGTATGGAGGAGTGCAATTCATTGGATTTAGACAAAAAATAGATATCAAATACCAGGTCCTGGCTACATGATTTAGCATATCATGATAAGGAAACGGAAGAACGTGGCGATGGTAATAAGAAAAGTGTCTGTAAATATAAACGGTATTTTGGAGGGACTCAAGTCGAGAGCGATACCTTGAATTATTCACGAACGACGCAATTGCCTTTCGACGATGACGAACAGCTAGACGTACATAAAAATTCCTGGAAGCTGTCAATTTCAAATTTCGCGCAGAGCTCCCAAAAGTTCACTCCCCGTGTAACTAAAGTGCCGCAACCTATCTATCCGCAAGCTTCCTTGTCGTTCGGAACCAATGCTGATATAATATCAGAAGTAAATGCAATAAAAGATCGCGATGATAATTTCAAGCAATATCATGAGATTGGACAATCAAGAAATACACATGATGAGATGGACAAGGTAGTCGCAGTTGCCGCAAAGCATGGCAAACTGAGTATTTTAAATAAACCCACTACGAACGAGAACAAGATTCGAAGCAGATACTATAAAGATATTGGAAATAAATTCGAGAACTCGGATGATATAGAGATGGTTCTTTTTAATTACGAAGATTCTAGCGAGTCTAGCTCGCAACTATTCATGTGCTCCAGATGTATTCTAATTGGTTGCATCACATTATCGTATATGTGACTCTTGAAAGAGCGCATTGCATTTTGATACAATATTAGCTTTTTATTCAAATAAATTATACATTAAAAGAGAGAGGCTATGTCTTGATGGGTTTAAACATTTTTTATTTTCACGGCTGCTACCAATTTACGACAGTATAACGTTACTTTTTATTCATTGCTTTTTTGCCTTGTCCTTTTTTAGTTGGAATCTTACCGCGAAGTATTCTAAGTCGTTTGTATTCTTCTTTAAAGTCTTGATGCTCGTCCCTGAAGAGGCCGTACGAACGTAAAATTCGTATCAGATCGTGAGTTTCAACATGACGCGGATAATAAGTGACAATTTCGGGCCGCTTCTGAATTGGTTTTTCGCTAAACAGTTTTACAACTTTCATCGACTTATTGTTCGTCGGTCTTGTCACTTCTCCAAAGATTCGATTACTGAGGTGATTCATCCGCGTGGCATAATTAGTTGCGATATTTGCGAGATTTGCATATGTAACGTACCTACTCATCTTTGCAGCACCTGGAAAAAAGTTAATACTGAGCTTTTATCGAAAAACTGTAGTTCTTGGATTTATTAAATTTCGAAACATTGAATTTCTGATCTTAGGGTTATAGGGTTACTTTGTAACGTATGTGTAATTAAAAACAGATTGACACGTATTTATTTAATATAATCAAGCCAATAAAGTATCCGGATAAGTTTAATAAAGGATCATTGATATGTCGAACTACGAAACTTACATGGAATATTATTGGAAAAGAAATTAAAAAATCGCTCTATATATATATACGCCGACGACAAACTGGTTGTGTTTCTAACATCAGCTGTGATCAGCTGACCGCAGTGAAAAACGAAGTTATCAGATAGTCCACCTCCGACGAAACTTGTACCTACCTACTAGACCCTGCACTAGGTATTTGATCAAATGCAGATGGCGAGATCATACTTTTCCCATTCAAATTTCTGATTATTCTTTACCAAAATGCACCAGTTTTATCTACCTACCTAGGTATAGGTATACCTACTACTAGTCCACCACAGCGTTCGGCAGTCACTCACCAACGTGTGCATGCATGTCATCACATACACGCGAATGTGAGTATGTGATGTTTTGCAGTTTTTTTTCCTCTTATCGCGTAATAATAAATAAAGTTATTTTTTTGCTCTTCATGAAATGTTTCATTTACGGATTTATATAAGTGACTCATCGTGAGTTCATTGAAAGAAGATATAACGATGACATCGAATGCGGACGATGGAAAGATATTAGAGGTTCTGGAACTTTTTCTATTACCTGATTATAACGTTGTATCAGCCACATATCTTGACCTCTTACAGACACATATATCAACGGAATTAAAAGAATGTAAGACATTATTATGTATTATTCTGTCAATTGATTGTTGACCGTCGTATGAAGTTTTGTTATTCTAACCTTGACGCGCTTACAAATTGCTTAAATATTTGTGTTATGGGTAGCATTATTTTCTATTTATAGCTGGTCCAAGCGAATATAAATACTGTAAGGCATTGAAAGATTGGGTATTGAAGGCTTTAGATGTATGGAGCAAGGGAATTGTACCATGCCAGACAGTTACCACGTTCACGTTAAAACTTGTCGGAAAAATAGCTCGAAATGAATTCGATTTTCATTATTGGTATCGCGAAAATCTGTACGGCAGACTGCGTGCGACGCTTTGCCTGCAAGAGGAAAGCTTGCCGGCGTCTATTAAAATAGCGTATACGACAATGCTATCCGACTTGATTTCTCATCCCAACGGTAGGGCATGGGTAATTGAATCCGGTAGGTGCCACAAGAATTCTTCTTTGAAAAACCCAAATTTGTAGTTACACTGCGAATCCCCATAGCGATACTTCCTTCCAATTACTTTTTTTTTTATTATTTCTACGCATTATAATATTCTCTTGATGCAGTTCCTAAGTATTTTCCTCGATACAGGTGTATGGAAGGATGTCGTTAAATTTGCACACTTGAATCAAACGTTATACGTAACGCGAGAGAGTCAAAAGTTCATATGGACCCTTTTATCGTACGAGTCTCAAAATGCAAAAGTGTGCGAAGCAATTATTTTGGAGGCAGCCGGGCCACTGATGAACAGCACATTTAACCCGGACATCCACCCAACATTAGAAGAGAGTTATTTAGACCAAAACAAACTGTTGTGCAGCACTCTGGATTTATTGATGAACATCCTGGAAAATTTGATGTTCATCAGCTTAGACAGTACAGTCCCGATAATGCTGAGAGAGCTCACTAATCTGGAAGCACGAATTCAAGCATTATTCGAAGCATGTATCAATACACGGTTTTTCCATCATGTGCACAAGCTGCTGCTCCTACTGCTCTTTCTCAAATTGAAGCAGGGTATTAAGGACGATTTGGTATCGATAGATAAGACAGTCTGGGATGAGTTTACGCGTAACCATTTCTGTATTTTCGTATTGCTGTCGTCTAAGAAGTTGATAAGAGAAATGGTTACAACGGGAAAAATTACACTGATATATTGGCAGAAGATGCACAAACTGCGTAAATTCAAATCACAGGACGAATACAAGTTTGAAAATCAAATGATGTGCATGATGGTAATTATATTTGAATACCTATAAGCGAGTCGTATTTTATCGATGTTTTACACAATGTTGTCGGACTATCGATGAAGGACTGATATTAATATTTGGTGGTATAAGATATTGTTTCTGTTATAGCTACTGCCATTAATGACGTGCTTGAAGGTAGGAGAAATGCAACACGAATACTTTGATATGTTTATTGAAAAACTATTTCAAATTACTTGCAACCGCACGCACAGATTTATATACAGTGTGAGAGATACCATTATAAAGGGAGACTTACTTTTGGAGCAAAATTGCAAAATGTCACTCCAATCGCTTCTCGACATAACTGATATATTGGACAGAGTAAGTTTTGACTAACGTAATTAACATTATTTATATTTCGATATCAATTAGTAACAGTTTATTATTGTATTCACAATGTTACTATATTATCTTACGTAGAAATTAATATTCTTCACATAGGATAAAGCAATCATCATCTTCCAAGCTATGTGTCATGCGTTAAGTAATTACATGCCAAACATACAGAAAAACTGTAGCAATTGTGATTCAATCCTACCAGATAATGGAACGTCGCAAAATCTTCAGCGGAGAACCGTGGTAAAGACTGTTTTTGGGAGCGATCCAATTGTGGATAATCCAATTTTATTATCAACACTACTCGACGGTTTGATCCTATTGATTGAAAAATATAAGATGAAATGGCAGGAATGCATGGAAACGATTTGTATTTTGACACTGGCTAACAAAATCTTAGACCACTCGAACGTATTGCCGAAGGTATGTCAGGATTAAAGTAGATACTTAAAACTTTTCGTCATTGTGTGCAATTGATATAGAATAAAAAATAATCTGTATGGAACAAGAGAGTCAACATTTCAGTAGTTAACCGCAATAAAAATCGTTGCATTTGAATGTGCTTAAACAGTGATTCAACTCTTAACTCCAAGAAGATGCATATTACACTCCTATAATATTTTGCTCCAACGATTCGTTATCATGTATCTACATAAACCTAATATATTACATAGCTATGCGTTCAAGCTTTGAAGCTGTGTAAGCTTGCGATCCAAAACTTTATGCCACCAAACTTAGCATTGCTTGTGGATCCAGAAAACTTTATGGATGAGATGAAACCGATTTTATTCAAAAGAATACACGATCCTCATTGGGAGGTCAGAGACAGCGTACTGGAAGTTTTGAACACAATCGCTATCATCTCCGAGGATAGTAAGTTAAATTACTTTTTTGGACGCTTAACTATCCTATATTCTGTAGTTTCATAATCTTTCGCATATTTCCTTTTTATACATACGTAATATTGTATTCGTTAGAGTATCCTGCTTTTCAAGAGCTCCTTTGTGCAAGTCAATTCTTTCAAATAGCCGTGGATATTATA
The DNA here is from genome assembly GCA_963678675.1 of Xiphydria camelus. NCBI lineage: Eukaryota > Metazoa > Arthropoda > Insecta > Hymenoptera > Xiphydriidae > Xiphydria > Xiphydria camelus. The sequence continues at coordinate 27,856,277 of OY783198.1, forward strand.
AAAGACGACGGTGAAAGCTACGTTCGAGCTTCCGCACTGACTCTTCTTTCTACTACAGTTCGAATAAAGAAATTGTGGAACAAGAAATTGTGTCAACTGGAACTACCCGTACGTTCATGTGTACTATACCATTAATTTTGATAACAAGCTCTCTCTCTCTCTCTCTCTCTCTCTCTCTCTCTCTCTCTCTCTCTCTCTCTCTCTCTCTCTCTCTCTCTCTCTCTCTCTCTCTCTCTCTCTCTCTCTCTCTCTCTCTCTCTCTCTCTCTCTCTCTCTCTCTCTCTCTCTCTCTCTCTCTCTCTCTCTCTCTCTCTCTCTCTCTCTCTCTCTCTCTCTCTCTCTCTCTCTCTCTCTCTCTCTCTCTCTCTCTCTCTCTCTCTCTCTCTCCCTCCCCCTCCCTCTCTCCCCTCAATCTCTCCCTCTCCCCCTCCACCCCCTCCCCCTCTCCCTCTCCCTCTCTCTATTTTTTTCTCCCGAAATAAACAAGTAAAAGCCAGTCATTAAAAAATTTTTGACATTCTTCTGTTTCACGATAAAATGTATTTTATTTGCGAAGAAATTGGCTATGCGATTGCTGAGGGATGAAAGCGAAGCTGTGGTGCGAAGAGAGTCTGTAGTTCTCTTGGAAGAGCTGTTTGTGCACCGAAAATGGCCGTAAGTGAAACATAGTCTTAGAGTGTATGATTTTTCGTCACCATCATTGATAATATATTGTTATACCATTTTAGCATACAAAATAAAACGAAATAAGAATAGGATAAGAACGTTGTCCTTGTGCTCGTATATGATAATATCAATTTTTAAATATTGTTGATTCTGTAGTAAAGAGACTATAGACGAGATAACACAGACCATGGCAGTTGCTGCTATTTTGGATCTACACTGGGAAGTTAAAGTAAATTCCATCAAGTTTTGGCAGCAATACATAAAGGCAAGATTGACGGATCAAGGAATGCTCGATGGATCTTTTCCCAATGTGACGTTCTCAAAGGAACACAGAAAAATAGTGGAACTGACTGCAACGGAGATAAAACGACGCATCAATAAAGTGCTGGACGAATTAGCGCAACAGAGTTGTCTTGGCGTAAGTTCATTCCTTATTAGATTCTTCATTAGATTATAGAGGTTTATAGGTATAATATTATACTTATAAATTATAGGTATTACTAGCTGCACTGGAGGATGACAGCGATTTCGAAGTATCAAAGGCAGCTGCGGAATTAATAAATAGCATAAAAGGTATTCTGTTGAAATATAAATTCGAAATTCCCGCACGAGAAATATCATTATCAAATTCGAACCTCGCCAAAGGAAACTCTGAGACCGCGGTTAAGGTAAATATGAAACAGGACACGCCCGAAACGTGCGAAACTTCCAATAGCATTATAGATTCGATTGTTCATGCCGATGACGTGAATTTATTGGCTTCTGTTTATAAAAACTCGATGAATATGGATGGCGAAATAATGAAAACCGAGACGGAAAAATTAAAATTCATTTCCTCCATCGGGAGAGAGGATTTTATTAATAAGATTCTCAATTCGGACATCGATGCTTACATCAAAGAAAAGGATCGTTGGTTGAAAACATACACCAATAGCTTGGATTCGGTGATTGACGATATTTTAATAATGTATCAACAGAAGGATGTTAATTCCATGGACTGCTATTAAATCACCTATTCCAATAATTTACGTAGTTTTTAAACATATACCTTATTTTCTGTTAAGTTATATTTAGGAATTATTTTCACGATTATATTTCCCATATTTTATCACTCTTGTTTTTCCGCTCGTATCGTTAGCTTTGTAAGAAATTTGTTGTGTGCTTTCATTTTAGTCTGTCTCTTTATGAACGATTTATTATGTTTCCGTCTATCGTTTAATCCATTGTTCCTTTGGAAAAAATTTGTCCTCTAGCTTGTATAAAAATTAACCCGAGGAGTTGTATGCTTCTCGTTAAGTACCATATGAGATATTTAAATGTTGTCAATAACATTACATAATTTAACTAATAAATTGTCGAGAACATCGTATGAGCATGTGGAGAACAAAGATATACTTTATTCACACGTACATGGTTAATAGTTTATATGTACATACATATGTATATTGACGACTCTATACCAATATGAATAGAGTGAGTGAGTACCGTAAGCAAAGATTTATTATTATATTCCCCTGTTGGCAATGTTTGATTTCGTAATAACTATAGAAGTGTTATAATGTACTATTTTACATTGACTGAACGAAACATAATATTATGATATTCTTTATATAAAATATACATTTTTTTTACAGCAATAGCAATGTTAAATACACCGCAGGTAAAAAGTCACTATTTGTATTTATGCATCTAAAAATTATATACTTGACGTGATTTCCGCAAATCTTGTTTGATTAATCTAATCAATTTAATTTGAAGAAGTTGCCAAAATAGTTAATTCAAGTATAGGTAATAAAACAATTATTATTCCAATAACAGGCTAGTACGCACGCTTCAGTTTTAGTTCGCCAATACATTCCGCCGCTAGATTCAAAATAATTTACGGATCGTCAAACGAGTGACAGTAATCGTTCAAAATGAAAAATATATTTTATGTATGAAGAGTAAGCTTCTGTCAGGACTAACGTTCTTAAATATGTCCCAATTTATAAATCAATAAGCGCGCGGTATAAATATTAAATATTTTGCAAATAAATACGGAAAAATACGTTTCGGGAATGCGGCGCGAGAAATCGCGCGCATGCGCACCTATCGGCTTCTAGAGAGATCTCATCGGTGGATTGGCGCCAGGACTCAGTAGCGCGCGGTCTGGTACGCGAGCATGTGAGTCATAAGAAGGTAGTTTTTCACCGACCCGCGCTTTATTCGGAATCCTCGTGAAAACAATCGAGAAACTATCCACGGTAGAGAAAAAGTTTTCTCCGGTGCGCGTCCGCCTGTGTGTCGGCACGTGCGTGAGAGCTCGTGAATTTTGGAAATGTCATTCTACTTTCGTGAGAAACCATTCAACGACAGACGACGAGGAAAATCTGGCAACGAGCTGCTGCAAGAGCTGAAACAGCAGTTCGACGAGGACAGCAAATCCTTCTTCGAACCGGGGGCCAGAACCACGCGGGAACCTTTCACGCGCCATGCCGGCTTTCCCAGGGTGAGTGCATCTGTTGTCGATTGATTGGGAACTGTTACGAAGATCGTAAATACGATGGAGCGCGAGCCGAAGTGCGAAGCCGGTGCGGCTGATGGTGCGCGTTTCGGAAAAGATCGCGAGGTTGGGGGGTGCATGTATTTACAATAGTATGCTTTACTACATAATGAAATTGGACGAGAGTCCACAGCTGCGAGATAAAGCGAGGCGCGTTGACAAAATTTGCTCGAGATGATGTTTTCTCGCGTTCGGACCATCCGAAATGAATAATGCCGTAGAATTGCCGCATCTCTGAAAATTTTTCGCATTTATTTACGAGCGATTGTCCTGAACGCGCGGTTTCGGTAGGATAACGCAGACGCTGTAGGAGCAATCGTTTTTAATCTTCGAAGCGCTTTTCGGAGAAAACCGGAATGACCTTCAACTTCATCGAATATCATTCGCAGTGATGCGCTGAACGATACAAGGGCCAAATTTACCGACGAAGAATTTAATTGATACACGCGGTAGGCTCGCGCCCTTCGTAGGTAATTTTGCAGATTTTCCTTGGTAGATTTGTGAAGTTTTCGGAACACCTGACTTCCGTACGGTACTGACGAAGGTACCCATTGCAGGGGTATACCTATTGGGGTGGCTTTGTCTCGATTTGGTTCAGGTAGCCGAGGACTTGGGTATTCCTGGAAACCTTTTTATAAGAATATCTCCTCGAAACTTTCTCCATAATAAGTACCTACGTGTATGACGCGCGGAATGCATAACTATAATAATTTCCCGGACTTTTTTTTTCTCCTAACATTACATCACGCATCTCGTGTACTCTCTGAAGTTTGAGAAATTCAATGAAATCTCCAAGTTTAGTTTGCTCTTCAAACCCAATGTCGAGAAAGGTTTCGTTAAAATCGCAAATTTCATTTTCAAACAGTACCTAAGTACTTACTTTTCCGAAAATAACAGAATGTTTCGGCGTAGCACCGGGACCGTGTGTGCACCGTCGCATTTTCGTTAGGTAAGTAGGTACATACCTATTCACGCACGTGCGAAGGCGTGACAGCGCGTACCTACGACTTTTCAGGTTGGACGCGTTCGCGGTGTGCGCGATCCGTACAGCGGGGGGGGGGGGGGGGGGGTATCAATTTCCTTATTTATAGAATGGCCCAATTTCCATGCCGTTTCGGCAGCAAACGTTTAGTCTTCTCCGCGCGACGACGATTCTCGCCGCGATCGGGATATTTTTAGGCGGTGAGAAGGACGGGATTCCCCATGGAAACGTTACGAGCTCCAGGACGACGTCGCGGTCCGAGTCGCCGGCAAATGTCAGTCGTTTCGTTCTGTACTCGTTACCTACCGCGGAAATTTAGCGGATATTATTCAGTCCCATCGAGAGAACGTCGGGAATGAACATTGTGCGCGAAAACTAGAAAATCTCTAGCGACAAATCGCATTTTGCTCTTATCGTGTTATACATACACGTGTCGTCGAGGTGTCAATTCGTTCGTTTTGCGGTCGTGCCGCGTCTCCCGAGACTCGAGAATAGAACTCTTGTCGGAATATAAGTATACCCCTACATATAGAGAGAGAGAGAGAGAGTATAGTATTTTTGCTCTCCATCGCTCACGGCGCTTCTTCAGCATATCGAAGCGAGTACTTTACGCGGTTCGACGTTGTTAACCCAGTTGCCCATCTGTGCTGCGCGAACCGGCGGATCTCTCGAGGCTAAAGGCTAGTTGGGAAGCGGTTGTAATAGCCGTAACTGCCTTCGACTTCTTCTTCGTTCGTCGCCGCTTCGTGTAGCGTCGCATCGAATGCCATCACCTTCGAATCGTCGTTTCTATCAAGAGAACTCTAATTGTTCCTCGCGGGCGAGTCTTAAAGATCGCGCGTTTCTGCGCCGAGCTTGTCCCTCGCGCGATCGTATATACACTTGAGTACACATATTTATGCGTACGTATAGATATAGCGAAGTACGCTTCTCTTCTTCACATCGCACAAACTCCCGGAATAACCTCGATTCAGGCTGCGAATTGGTGAGGAAAATAATGATATTTACCAACCGGCCGCGGCTCAGCGAGGAACGCACTTTTTTTTAGCAGACATTCCAGTGGAAACTTCCTCGCGGAGTATCGAACTTTAAGAAGTATGTGCCTACGTAGGGAGTCGGATCGAGGATAGCTATACAGAGAGAGAGAAGAGTATATCAATCACTGTTATACTAGATAATAGGTTGACATTTTGGAGAACGTATTACGTTCATTGCTTTACTGTATGACAACAGGTGACACATATCTGGGAAATTTCACTGAACACGTGTGTCAATTGCTGTCATATACGTACAGTAAAGCAATGAACACAATACTTTCCCTAAAATGTCAAATCTATTAGTATTATCCAGTATATAACAGTGATTAATACAACATTTGTTCTCGTTACCTACACTCGCTACACTTTCCAGAAAAGTGTAGCTTCTCATTGGTCAGTATTTTTACAGACCAATGAAAATCTGAAAAAAGATTAAAATTTATTCCGTTTTAGAAGGATAATCCGAGTACGAAAGGTAAAAAATAGATCAAAAATTATCCTTCCAGGGTTTAAAATTTAACCTCTTTAGAATAATTTTTGGTCTATTGTAACCTTTCGTACTCAAATTATTATCCGCGTCTAACAGAATAATTTTTAATCTTTTTTTCTCTCAGTGTAGCGAGTGTAGGTAACGAGAACACAAAACCTATACTCTCTTCTCTCCGTGTGCAGCCGGTAGAGAACGCGTTTACTACAAGTCTCTCTCACATATAGGGGTACATAGGCATGCGCATTTGTATACCGGCCGTACGACGAACGTTATAACTGAAGGGTAGGTACAGGCTAAAAAGTGCAGGGAATGTCACATTTCAGCCAATTCGTGATTTCTACAACATCTGGTTGAAAATTTCGCATTCTTTCAGCTGGCAAAGGATTACAGGCAAAAAAAGGTACAGTCAAGAGATACAACAGACGTTTAAAATATTAGCGTAACATGCAAATAAAGGAAATGTCCGCGCGTAAATTTGCTGTCCTGTACATTTTTGGACATCCCCCTTTTTAGCCTGTACCCTTAAACTGTTTTCGAAAAGGCGCCCAATACAAGTGCGCAATCGAGACTAGGCAAACATCAGTCCCCTGCGACGCGCTTCGCGCCACGTGTCTTCGAATATCCGACGTTCCGCATTTCGGAAAACGGTATCGCTCGACTGCTGATTGAAATTTTAGCGTCATCTACCGTCATCGTTATCGTGAAATTATCGCGTACCGCGAAATTAAAATCCCCGTTATCCACCCCAAGCCACGACGAGCCTTTCGCTCTCCCCTCGGTCCGTTTCGATCGCTAGCGGGAAGGTCCTCGAAGCGAATTCGGCGGAGATAAAATTGCGGACATATATAAATTCGACCGATTCGAGGGTCTCCTTCAGTCGCTCTCGCCGTGCGACAAAGCCAGTAGTACATACTACCTATATACTGCAGTCTAACTGTGCGGCGCGCAGAGTCGAGAGTATATCCTCATACCATTCCAAAGAGGGAAGAGGAGTCGTTCGTCTCGAACGACATGTGCAACGTCGACGACACTTTTATACGTGCGTCCCGCGCAATCAGCGCGCAATGCGGAGCAGGAAACGGATGGGGGCGGTAGGGTGGCGCTCGATGAGACTTTTTCTCTCGTTCGACGAATCGTCGAAATTTCGCTAATCCCCCGTCCGTTCCTTCGCCGAAACCACCGAATGACCCCTAGGCCGGCAAGAATGCAATTTCGCCGCCAGCTCGCGCTCCTATTCAAATTCGAAATGACGACTTGGCGTCGTCGCCGTCGGCGTCGTCCTCCTCGATTCGACACAGTTGAGTTTCGAAATTGGCAGCCGCGTACGCGATTAAAAACGGATATTTTTGCGCGCCCGTTGTGTTGTGCGTTATGCACGTAGGTGTACCGACGCGCGTTGCGCAAATTATTTCCAATATGTACGCGTATTTATATTCCAACATAGAGCGAATGCACCTACAGGGCTCCCACTTGGTCATTTTTTTTTTTTTTCAATCAAATCAGTAGAAAGTCATCTTTATTTTTAAAAGTCATTGATTATTTTTACGATTTCGCGTCAAATAAATTTGACGATATCTTCCCGCTGCTAATACGCTGCAACGATTCGTATGGGTTCTCAGTGTTGCGATAGTTGTGCTATCGGTATCCAGATTCTGTAATTTGTCATGATGCGTAATATATAAGCAGTTGATAATATCGTTGCGCGTGTTTCTTGTAGTATAAAGAAAGGTTTGTTATATAATATTTGTTCGTTAAAGAGTGATCAAATTTGTTATCTTTCATACCTTACGATTTCGATATGCGTTCTTATAAAAATAAATTATTTTGATTACAAATCTCAATTATCTTTCTTCAATATTATTATTTTCTCAAAACATTGGTAATTTTTTGATCATTTTTTCGAATAAGGAGTCATTAAAACCCACTATTTTTTAACTTCTGACTGAATGGAAGCCCTGCACTTGCTCTAGCGTCGCCTACGGGAATAATAACGTGGACTTCTCTTTTTCGGCTTTCACGACTCCTTTTCTGCGCGATAAATTCGAATTGAGAGGTCACTTCGTCAGCCGGTTATTGTGCGGCCAGGGAAAATGTGGGAGGGGGGTAGGATTTTACATGGGATGCGTTTTATAGGTGGCATGCACTCAGGGGAAATTGTTATGTATAATACCTATGTATAAACGGAGGAACGATTTCTCCGCGGAATGTATTTTACATATACTTACATATATGTCTACATTATGTACGAAGTATGTATATGTGTACGTGTTTCTAATGTATGTATACCCTCTCTTTGGAACCTTTCTGCCGTTGTGAGGTCGGCAATTTCCGTCGGACCGTCCAATCTCATGTAAAATGAGAGCGACTATATTTTCAAATTCGCGGTTCCATCCGATTAGAACTCGAATGTATGATAATTGCAATCTGCTTTATTTTATTTTTTATACACCGGATAACGCTAGATGCGTACAAGGTTCTGAAAGGATCGCTGTTTTGGCCTAGAAAATCGAGAAAAGGAGAAAATCAAAGAAATTCTACTTTCAAATCGTTCTGAATACCGCGGTTTTTTTTTACCGATCGTTAAATTCATTGAAAGCCAATGCGTCGTCATCGTTCTTTAGTCACCTCCCGACGTATATGTAGGTATCTACCTATGTCGGCGAGAGGACATAGCTACAGCGCGTATAGGTACATACATCACCTTCAATTCATTCACCCAACGCTCCATTCATCGAACCACGAGTCCGGATAACCCGATTGACTGTTATCGGCCGCAATAATCGACTCTGGTATAGGTAGAGAGAGTTCCTTGACGATCGACTCCCGAATGATGATCAATCGAAGTCGAGGCGGCGTCGAGCCCTGCTGCCGCCGCGTCTCGACGGAAGTGGCCGGTGCTGCGGCGATTTCGCGCTCGCGTACGGTGGTTCTTCTCTCTCAGAATTCCTCTCTTATATCATTCGCGCGCGCGCGGGCGCGCTCGTTCGTCAAGTGCGAAGAGAACGCTTTGGGCTACGAGGCGATAATAACCGCGGAATCCATCCATCGAAGCGATTACGACCGCGTGACGAAGCGCCTCTCGGTCGTTCGCCGAACGCGGGCGCGTCGAGTGCTTTCCGCTCTCGCCCTTTGACGCTCCACACGCGGACTGTTACACACTATACATACTTCGGTTCTTCCCGATAAGGAGGCGCCGCGCCGTACAAGCGGTTATAGGTACACCGAATTCTTCTCGTATCGTTCGCGGAACGCGCGTATACGTTCGAGTTTATTAATAACAATGAGAGCTCGTGGAGCGAATGCGCTACTTGGAACTACGCGGCGAGCCACAGAATTGCCGAAATCGCGCGGCCCGCAGATGCGCATCGGCGGCAGGCAGTAGGTACGTCGTCAAAGCCACCCCTAACATCTATTATAAAGATCCCCGCTGTATTAGGACGCTCAAGAGATCCGCGGAGGGGGATGGAGAAGTCCGTATAGTGCGCGTCAGTTAAACGAGATCGATATGGCGAACGCGCGGTGCACTATTAGGTCGAGTGCAATAAAAGGGAGGGTCCGAGTAGGGTCCTTCGTGACGAGGAGGAAAAGTAGGTATGTATACCTCTTTTGTGGTCCTCGAGGAGTGTAGTAAGGGACGTTTATGCGCGTTGAAATAATTTTGTGTACCTATGCTCTAGAAATATCGCGTTGTCGACGATTCGCAAAATTTGTTTTCTTTTGCCGATCAAAGTAGAAAATAAAATATCGTCAGACAACGAATAATCATCTCAAGCTTCGACGTAGCCCCGTCCTCTGCTGCTGTACAGAAGATTGCGTTCCATTCGTCGCTTTGCTTCGGTCGATCAATAAAACTAACGCGTGGTGGGTAGGTATAGGTAGACGGTCTAAACGGTCGGACTTTGCGAGGTCGGTTAACGCGATGATGTTGGAGAATTCGGTTTTTAAGCAATTTTTTCTTATCGTAGATTCGAAAAAATGTGGGCAAACTTATCTACCCTGTATTTTTTAATTTTTGGCCTTAGGTATCTGAGCTGGAAAACGATATTTTGAAATGCAGCTATACATCGTGCTGTGAGTCTGCCACGATGTTGCTAGAGAAAAACGCATTTATAACTGCGAATAATTATTTTCTCGGATATTTTTTTTTGCAAGGCTGTTAATATGCATGTATGCAGATTATAAATTGAATTTAAAAACATGAATATTTTTTCTTAAACACCGAATTCTCCGCGGTCTGATCCCCTCGCCGACTAGGCAAACCTCCGAAATAGTAGAGCAACCATCGATCCTCGGCGAGCGTTCCGCGATATTATTATTGTTGTTGGTATTATTATTATTATTATTCGAGATATCAAACGACGGGAAATCGAAACGATCAGTCGTCTCGGCGAGTGGGCGCGTCTCTCGAATCGGGGAGAAGCAAAGTTTCGGCGATAGCTTGCGTAGAATCGAACTCTACTCGATCGGACAAATTGCACAAGGGGATGGGCAATCGCGGTCGATCGTCTTGGAAAGTGTCCGACGAAAACGAGGAATGGAGATAATATGAGAACGGAATTTCTTTCGCGGTCCTGATACGTACCGCGTGAAAGAGGGCGGCCGCGCCTCTTTTTCGCGTGAACATTTATCGCTTAACTGTTCGGAACTCGCGCGATCGGAGGTCTGACTATAATATTCTTTGCTTACGATACGAGAGAAAGAGAATCCATTTGTACCTTCGCATCTTTTTTTCCTTTTCATTATTTTTGACATACCTAGGTATATACGCACGGCGTTTCACGCGGTTAAGGAAAAATTCGACAGGCGAAAGTCCACGGTGTATCCGATAAACGCGCCTACGAACGGCGTATGAAAATCGGTGTCTTTTCGCGCGGGGGAAGAAATTCTTATATGTATGGTATATCGACTCTCTCGTCCTCTCTCCCCTGCAACCTTCCCTTCCATCGATATACCTACTCTCCCTCTTTCTCCGCGTCATCACTCTTTCACCAGATTCTCTCTCTTTGTCAGGAAAATCTCGCGCGTAAATCTCCCGAAAGCCTGTCTGAAAAATGACCGGTACTTGAATGAAACAGAAGCGCGCGCGCGCGCGCGCGCGAGAAACGGAAAAAAGGGCACGACTCCTCGGAGCCAACGCAGATCTAGGTAACCCGGGTCAAGAACCTCGCGCTCCCCATAAACGGCGACCGCTGCAGCCGCGCGCTTGATTTCGAGAAATGAAATTCGCTCGTTCTCCGCCGCGCATGCTAATTTTCCCCGTCGCGCGCATGACTCACGCGACTTACAATTATTAGTGAGCAGGCACTTTGGCCGTCTTCGGCGCAGCGACGTCGCACCGAGAGCGCGGAAGCGGACGCGTGAATGGCGGGGTCCTCAGGGTACGTGTTCCGTGGGGTGACGTCATTTCTGTGTAAGGGGGATATCCCCATTATCTCTTCGGGGACAACGACCCCTCTCCTCCGTCATCCCTTGATAGGCGGGGATGTCGTCCGACGCTGCCGCAGTTATCTCGGAAAGAATTACCCGAGCGTACGCATAGCCGCGGAAGAACGTGCAAGACGCACGATCTGATAAGCAGCGCCGATGGATCGCGTTTGGCACGCGTAAATATAGGTACGTCATGTACGTAGGCGCGAGTGTGTGTACCTATATTTAATGTATGCCGCTCGCGTCGATACGCGCGAAAAGCACGGAAATATTTGTCAATTAATATTCAGTAGCCACTCTCGGAGGAGTGTGTTTCTTGGTGGAATATCGTTATTATACGCGGGGAACGTTTTCAATCTCGCGGCTATGATATCGAACGGAATTTTCGTGAAATCGGTATTTAACGCGATGGATGGAAAAATGTCTTCGTCGAAAATCTTCGACATTTTGATTTAATCGACGAAGCGAAATTCTATTCGTGGAGGTTCGACTGTATTCGCCGCCGCGGCGCACAGTCACCGCGCCGCCGCGCCGTATCGTGAAGAGCGCGCGCGTGCCGATTTCCAATGACGCGCCGTACATTTTAAAACTTGAGCGCGCGGCGGTTTTTCGCTACTAAATAGACGGTCGCGAATACCTACATATGTATATCGCGACGTAAGCCTCTATCGACAGTAAGTTGAGGATCGCGCGGAGCGCTCGGCGATATCCGTCCTTTCGGCGCGCCCGAGTTTATCGCAGGAGCGAGTCCACCGCGATTCTCGTTGCGCTCGAAACGTCGCGTCGGTCGTTCGAATCCGGTACCTACCCCTTATTGTTCATAATCAGATCTCATGAAATAAGACGGTCTCAAGATGACTTGGGAAGCGTCTCATTGGTTAAAAGTTGTCTCGAGATCAGCATACATAGGTACCATATATGAGGCTAGACTAAAGTAGCCCCTCTAGACGGTCAATATATTGATTCAATATGTATTGATCAATACGTATTAAAAGAGGCTTTGACACACACACACACACACACACACACACAGCCAAAGTCAAAGTAAGAAAAGCTAAATCTCTATGAGACACTCCATTGCTTGATATTGGCAAAAATAAGTAATAAAAATAAAAACTCGCACAACGCGTATCGCGAACTTTCCAAGCACAACCAACAGTCAAAGTGAGAATGGCTAGTCGTCGTATTGAAGGAGCTATATTGAAGCTATATTGAAGCGTATTGATGAAGACCTTCAATATATTGATCAATATGTATTGACCGTCTAGGGGCTACTTTACTCGCCAGGAAAGACATTTCAATCACTATTATCTCATTACCTATGAGCTTTTGGCTGATATATGTGTCATACTTTTCTGAAGATATTACGTTTCAATCTACAATAAAGTCTTATATCGATATAGGCCAAAAATGCATAAATGATGAGATAAGTGATTCGAGTTTCTTTTCTGGCGAGTAAGTTTAGCCTCACGTGGTAGGTACCTATGTAGCGAGCGCTATGCTTGAGACCTGACTATAAAAGATCGAGAAACTATATCGAGAAATTCTAGAGCCTCGAGATTCTCGACGTAGGTAGGTACTCCCGGTATCGCGGATTCTGTCGCTGGTGACTTTCTAAAATGTTGAAATTTTTAAACATACTAGCCAATGAATAATTAATTCTCATGCTCCCCCATTAGCTACGGCGGCATTTGCCCTCGTTAATGAAAGCATGTGAATTGATTGATCATTGATTGGTACGTTTAAAAATGAAATTGTAAAACATCACCAGTGACGGAATCCGTGTCGCCGGGAGTACAAATCTGGTATTATTTCGACTACGGTTGAACAACAAAAGCTCTCTCGCTGTAAGTTTCTCCTTATCTAAGCTTTTTTCTCTCTCTCTCTCTCTCTCTCTCAACTGCTTTATCGCGGTAACGCGTGCCATCGTCGTCCCTTTTCGCGGGACATTTCGCCGGTACAACCGCGCGACTCGAAACGCTAGCCAATGAAAGTTCAAGTTCTAGAGAGCTCTCTCGTGTTGGCCGAGCAAAGACTGTCTCTCCGACGGCGTGACGTCACAAAATAGGAGATCGCACTCGCAGACTAGTTCGCGCACCTCCTCCGACCGCGTACGCTCCTGGTAGCGCTATCGATCGCCGTAGATCATCGATCGTCATTATCGATGATCTCGCGGATCGGCGATCGAGTGCGGAGGCAGCGTAACGATCGAAACGGAAGGGATCGGATCGCGGGCGATGATTTTTACCCATCACACACAGGATCGCTGCGATCGAATCGTTGAGTTTTCGTATCCTCGTCTCTCGACTCAATTCGCGTACCTATTTCGATTTGGCATACGCTGCATTCCGTATCATCGCAATTTGTTTTTCATGCATAAATAAAATAACGCCTTAAATAGAGCGATCGGTTCATTCGTTTCTACGCGATATCGTCAGAGGCTCCTCCAGAGAAAATCTCACGATTTCTCATTCTCGCGCCCAAAATGTGCTGGGCGACTATTATCCTACGATTCACTCCCCGGCGCGCGGGAAGCGATCGTCGAAAGTCGCAGTTCGGTCGAGCGCGTGATTCCACAGATTACCGACAGATGGCAACACGGTATGGTGTCCAATAAAACTACGCGACTACGGGAAATACTTTTCTGCTGGCGTGTCATATCATGCTCGCGCAGCCTCCCGCTCCCGTGCATTTATGCAGGTTTCGCCCGCTTACGTGCGAGGACTTCTGGCATTTGTGGAATGCGCGTACAAGGCCCTCAAATGCACGTACCGTGCATAGATTTTTTCGGTATCGATTATAATAATTCATCTTTGAACATTCCACGGAGATAACAGACCACAGCCGGAGTATTTAAAGCCGTGATATCCTCGACGACTTTTCTTTCCGATGAGCAATTTCAATAAGCGCAGGGATCGACGGTCCGATCGAGATCATTTGCAAGAGGCGACATACGTATCGTATTACGGGGGAAGTTGGAACGCGTTTATTTTCACACACACACGGCCCTGAAAAAAGAGCGAGGCATCCTACGCGCTTTTTTCTCACGTATTTATAGTTTTCTTTTAGCAAAAGCCGAACCAAGCCGTGTAACCGAGAAGACTGTGGTTGCTCCTGAGGGCGTAAAAAAATATGCGAACTTTGCCTCAGGGAACTTTACCCATCCCTCGTTCATTCAACTTGGACGCGTATCTTTCGTCGACGTTCGCGTACGGTTATACAAGGTACCTACCTACATGCGACAGTCACACGCGATCGTTCCTACGAGATCCAACGAGTATAAGAGATCTCACGATTTTAATGGTAGGTAACTCGCGGATTGGGAGATCGACTTCGGACTCGCGTTCTCCTTGCAACTAAACCTCGACGTTCGGAAGCCGTTGACCGAGCGTCTGGGGGTCGAGGATTATTTTCATACGCCGAAATATAGGTATATAATATCGCATCGGCTCTTTTATTTTCATCGCCATGGCGCGACTTCCAGGAGCCCGCACCCGGCACCGCGGTGTCTAGCGATCTGAGAATTCTGCACAGAAAAAAATTAATCGTAGCGATTATAAAGTTTGTGGTAAATTTCGAGACACAATGCTAATTTATTGTTACGATAACTACAATTTCAGTAAAAATTATAGTACCTACCTAAAATTTGTAGAAGTTGCAAGCGTTGATGTAATTTTTACTAAAATTATAGTTATCCTAACAATAAATTGGCCTTGTCTCGAAATTTAGCAAAAAACTGTAAATGTTATGATTTTTTTTCCGCGGCGACATCGCGATCGCGGGTGGTAGAAGCTAGCTTAGATTAAACGCCGGTGCATCGGTTAGTCATAGAATAGCGGTTCTGCGTGTTTGTGCTTGGCCGATTTTTTTTTATTCCGCGCGTCTTTGGGGCTGCGTATATCTTTCGCTTACAATTAGTCTCGCACGAGGGAAGAGCGAGTCGAGACGCACGCAACGAACGATCGTCACGCCCGATTAGGAATCGTCTTTAAACTCGAGGAAAAGTATAAAATTCTACTTACACTCCAGGAGCACTTGGGTGAATTGGCTCGAATTTTTAACGCGCTAATTTTTCGCCTTCATTTTCGCTTGTACGAAAGGCTCGATCTAAAATTTCAGTTGGAGTCTTGAGCGAATTCATTTTCAATTTCAAAATCGGCGAACGACATCGATATCGATGCGTAGCGACGTTGTGAGTCCTCGTAAAGTTCTCGGTAGCGTCTTATCCGTGACCTTAATAGCGCGCGGTTAATTGCGCGGAATCAATTAACACGGAGCGTCTGCAGGGATATTTGGAGCAGAGACAGGGCCGGCGATCGAGCGAAGTACATACCATAGATAACTCGATATAGAACGTGCTCATCTATGCTATATAACAGAGAGATTAGTATACCACCATCGGTCTTAATTAATCTCGTTACTTCGTCAAGTGCCCCGATAACGAAGCGAAGCAAATCCGATGAGACCATTCGAAAGTTCCGCGCGCGATTTACAAAATTTTACTTTCGGGAAGTGAACATTTTACAATATAACGCCGAGGCGAACTTTGAAAATCGTACAAGGCTTCTTCAATGCGTCTCTCCAGCTCCCCCCCCCCCCCTCCTTTAAAAAGGTCAACATCGCGTGCTCGAATCATGCGATACATATCGAATTTCATCTTTGTACTCGTACAAGACGCTTTATGCATCAGTGAGACGAGAAGAGCTTACCTACCTACCTACCCATTACGAAGTAATTTCAATCGATAGTGTACCGAGAACCTCGCCTAAATAAGGTCAAGCTTATAATACAGAAGTCAGGAGCCACCCCTTCTTGCCCTTTCAAAAAATGAGGATATTAATACGGTTCACTCGTTTCACGACTATTTTTTTTTCTCATCGTTACCATAGTGTCGGGGAATTCTGGAAAACCCGACTTCACTAGACACCACATGATCATAGCCTTCCTTTACCTCATCCCCTTTTTATCCTCATCTCTGCAGTGCGAATCGCTTACGACTAGGTATCGAGATATTCGTACTTCCAGAGAGACTGCCGAATCTCGTGTCTGCTAAAACCGGCGGCCCGATCGGCTCAACGTGAAAGAATTCCCCGTACGCGTATACATACCATATGAGGCTAAACTTACTCGCCAGGAAGGACTGTTCAATTACTATAATCTCATTAACTGTGAGCTTTTTCAGCTTGTATATGTATAATACTTTTTTGAAGATTGCGTTTCAATCTGCAATAAAGTCATATCGATACATGTAGGTGAAAAATTCATAAAGAATGAGATAATAGTGATTGAATTTTGTTTCTGGTAAGTTTAGTCTCTCGTAGTAAGTGTACATGGATTACACCTACTCACACGCTTAGGTGCATTTCATCCTGGCTCAATAGTGCACAATCGTACGTCGACGTCATATCTATTTTGTTGTCGTTAATATTTATGTGTAGGGCTCAAACGCGTTACGTAACCCCGAGAGTTGGGGGTCACTTTCGTGAGTCACCTAGAGTTCTACCGTGCATTTATGCGCGCGCGCGCGCGCGTCGCTGTATAGTAGTTTCGCTCGAGAACGTGCGAGAGTCGCGATCGTTTGTTTGCTTTCGGCCGCGCTACAGGAGGTGGCTTCTGATTTTCATCGTATAGGTAAGCCAAAGTAGCCGGGGGCCAGTATCCAACGTCTCGCGTGCTCGCGCGTCACCCCCTCGCTATACTACGAGTTCGCGTCGACGCATCACTTTGTACTTATAAGGAGGACCGGTGAGCAGCGAGTCGAAAAGCTAATGTAAACACGTGAAATTCTAACGCCGCGTCTTCCTCCCACGGACAGTTATCCTTACGCGGACAGTTTTGTGAAATGAAAAGGTAATTTTTACAGGAGACCCCCGCGACGTTCGCGAGATCAGCCTCGTACGAAGACGTAACGTTTCGTTTAATTGGACCGTTTCGTCGAATTTTTCCACTCCGGGTCGAATCGCTGTCACGTGTACGGATTCGATGACTCGCGGAAGTCGGATACGCTCGAAACGCGTTTCAAAATCACGTTTCGGATTGTGAAACCCTGCCTCTCTCTGTTGCACTTGGCTCCGGTCCAGGTTTTTCGCGCCAGTCGAACATCTATACCATTGTTGCATCGCGATACATACCTAATCGTAACGTAGAAAATCCGATGCTTGTGTCGAATTATTCATTGGATATTACTTTACGTCGTTCAAAATCGAACCGTCGCGAATTTATGCGCTATCTGTGTGAAATTACATCGTGAATCGTTTGCCTATGTGTGCATTGCTGAATGGAATTGCATTATCCACTTGCGACGTCTCTCGAGGCAGTTATCAGACTATTCGTGCTTTAGTTTAACCCTAGACCGGTATCGTACGTAAAATTTACGCATTCCAATTACAGATTATAACAACTCATTGAATATCGATACCGGTCTAGGGTTAACTTCCTATAATTGGCGTGTATATTTTTTTTTATCGAAAGCTTTAACCAGAAAACTATGAAGACTTACGGAAACGGTCCGAGAAAATGCAAAATACAAAATTTCGAATAACTTGCAACTGTGTCTCCATAGCCAGTGCGAATGGTCAACGACAAGAGGAAAGGTCTGGAGCAGAGCCAAAGTCCGATCGTCTGACTGATATTACGATGGCGGTTTTTGTAGTACGATCGTAGCTTGAACGCGAGAATTACACGAATTCGGGGGTGAATCTTCAAAGAAATTGTTGTATTCTCGTTGATCTGCGTCTGTGTAACGATAACACCAGTAACCACAATACATATGACTAAACGAATGAAACATTCTTATCAGATTATACAGACGCAGCGTGGAACGCAGAACGGGCCAGCCTCTGATCTGGCACCCGTTTAACGAGTCCTAAATACAATTAGTGACGCATGAATAAAACTCGAAGGTGGCGAACGTGCGAGCGGTAACGAAGCGATCGCACCGTGCGATCTTTAAATTATAAACGATCAGCTACGGAGTGAATGTGGACGAATGTGAACCGCAATTACATACATATTACGATCGGCCAAGTAGTTTTCGTAAACTTGGAGCGACCATCGTTCCGGAAGGAACTTCTTCCTCTGGGCTGTACAACTCATTTCATTAATTTCCTACCGTCGTTTAGGTATATTCAGGAAAAGAAAACTCCAGATTTCTATTTTGCATACAGAGGCCTTCGCAAACTGCGCGCGTACGAAAACAAAGTCTGTCTTCTGTTATTTCTCGAAGCATCGGGGGCAGCGAGAAGTCTTCCCTATAAAAGGATGTAGGTGAATGCGTGGAGACGGCGTCGTAGCCTTGCCTGCATTAACGACTCACCAAAGTAATACAAAAATAAAAGAAGAAGACATCCTCCGCTCCGAGTTTTGCGAGATGCGTTATTTTTTTATTTTTTTTTTCCGTTTTACTGCAACCCGCTTAATACGGGACTTGTTGACTGCAACGAAAGCAATAGTTTTTTTTATTTTGTTTTTTCGTTTTATTCGCATCACTCACCAATTTTGCGCTATTGCGTACACTGAAAAAAAAATATGGTAGATTTGATTAAATTAGCGGTCACGGGCGGGAGAACGCAGATCTAGTTACTTAAACTAATAATTTACTTAGACTTGACTACATCCTGCTTTTCTTTAAACAATTTTTAATCATTTTTTAACCAAATTACTTAATTGAAGTAACTAAATCGGCGTTTCCCCGCCCGTGTCTGCCAATTTAGTCTGATCTACTAATTTTTTTTCTTTGTGTATGCGGATAATGAAATAATCTTAAACACAAAAAATAAACGTAAAAGTACGTAAAATGATCGAAACCTTTATTTCGATCGATTGAAAATATGTTCCGCTCCAGAAATAAATTTGCAATCAAAGAAAGCCATTTCGCGCCTGTAAATGTTCATATAAAAAAGTGCATTCGATAAAAGACATTTTTATTCGACAAGCTGTATCCTAGATTCGTATCCGCGAGCAAATCGATATCCCACGTGCGTCGGACCGATGCATTTCGGCGCACCGCGTCGAATGCGTACCAAAGACGCACACCTCCCGGTCAATTTGTATGTACAAATGGCCGATCCGCAAAAGTTCTAGAAGGTGGCCCCCCCCCGAGACGCCCGAGACTTTTCTGGTACACTCTAGAAGCCGGCTGGCGCGCGGTTGTGTGTGCGCGCGCATATTCACACGTACACGCGTAGCAGCTCTCGAGCGCAACGCTGTGTTGGAGTTCTTCCCACACACGTATATTTAAGTTGGCTCTCGTGCCACCGACTGACAGTATCCCTATCGACCTCGCCATGGTCGTATCGTGCGAACGAGACTTTGTAACGCTTGCACTCGCAAAACTATCAGTATTTTCCGAGAGTGATAGGATTTAGCGAACGCGCACGAGGTTTTTTTTTTAAAGTGAGACGCCTTCCGAGTGCGACGGAAAAGACATTTTCCCCTCGCGAGAGAGACGCGAGTTCTACGGAGCATCCGAGGACGCTGTTTTAAATATAAAATTAGTGCTCGCCTTGTCCACACGTCTCTGCGGGAGAAAGAGAGAGAGTGAGAGAGAGAGAGGGGATATTACCAAGGTGTGCGGGGGGAGTGAATTTATCCCCCGCCGAAGATCGTCGTCTCGGTAACTGACAAAGAAAGAGATATTTAAAGTGTGTTGCACCCCTGTCACGTAACTGCTCGGCAATTTAGAGAGAGAGCTTTTTGGCTAGAAACGAAAACCACCCTTTCTTCCCATCACACACGACGAAAGAGCAGGAAACACGTATCCGTACTCGCGTCCGCTTTCCGGGGTCCGAAAAATGGACTCTCCTGTCATCCTGGACACCGCCCCCGAATTCGCCCAGACTCTGGATCGCGCGTTCCCTGTAAGTTTTTTTTTCTTGCATCTGACATTTCTTTCCTCGGCCGATACGATCCCGCGCGACATTCGGGCGGTCCGTGCCCGCGCGTTCCTCGCCTTCCCTTCGCTCGCCGCGTCGCGCGCGCGCGTACGCAGACTCGGTAGAATCGAAATCACGTGCTCTCGCTCGCGTAGGAGTGAGGGAAGAGAGCGAGAGGGACTGCGAGGAAAACGGAGAATGATCGAGAAGTTTCTCCTGCACGCACGCTCCGAAAAGCATCGAGAAATTTCCTCGGCAGTCGATACGTTCTCCCTCCGTCGCTTCGCGGATTGGCCGTGAGACGTTTGTGCTTCTGTTCGCTTCTCTCGTTTCGTGCACCTGTACTTTGACTGTTTATCGGGACGAGTGTGTACTGCGCTCTCTCTCTCTCTGGTGTGTGCATTTTTTCGCTTGATAACTTGTCCTCCGTCGCGCGCGTTGCACGTAGTGTGCCTTTGCTGCTAAATAATACCTATTCTCCGATCGTCTGCGGCGAGAAATACGAATTAGAAAAATATGTGTGTGCCTCGTGTTTCTCGCTTGCGGAAAATTCGTGTTTGACTTGGAAAATACATGGTTGAAAACCGCGCAGTGTCTTTCGCGTACGCGATACAATTTTAATAACCGTAGATATTCGGTGCATAGCAGCAACACGCGAAAAGTAGAGAAGGACGCAGTCGATTCATCGCGAAATACAACGATCGGGAAATGTACGCGCAGCTTCGCGAGGAGGTACTCGCGAAAACACCCCTTATCTTCGCACCTTCCTGAAGTCACGCGACAGTTTAGAGCGATGGCGTCACAGGCGCGCAAATTACGTGTGTATTCGCGCAAAAGCCGAAATGTAAATTGCACCGTTCAGCGTGGTCCATACGCGCGGGGACTCCCTCTGCTTTTATCTAGTTAGATTTCTCTCGAGGCAATTAACGGGCAATCGCATCTTTGGCCATGACGCCTCACCGTCAAAACGGACATTGTGTCCGCGTCTAAAAACAGAAGGGGTAAAAATATTCCGTCTTCGTAAGCGTCGACCCGCGACGACTACCTATAGCTGCTATATAGGTATATGTATATGTATGTAATAAAGGAGGGATCGAAGATAACGTCTCAGGTGGAAATGATCTGTATGGATTATATAGGTATATTTTTTTTGTATACAGAACGTGTATAAATTTGGTCTTGTTAAATTTTTATATTTATACCTACCTATGGTTTTTAAATTTATATATGGTTTCAATATAAACCATAATGCGCGCGCGCAGTCCGTATTATATATATATATATGGTTTATATATAAATTATGTCTAAATTAAATAAACCCAAATTTCTATATGTTTTATATACAAAATATATACAACACATATTGATCTTTTCCACCTGAGATGCGTTTTGCAATTCGTTATAATTCGCCGCTCCTACGTATGTGTGCCACCGGTACGACGCGTCTCGTGATCCCCTCTCCTCACCCTTTCCTCTCTTAACCATACTTGGCTCGATCGCACTTCTCCCCTCCTCCTTTGTGTTAGGCACGCTTACAAGCAGGCGATACGCGTCGCGGAATCGTCACGTCAATCTGCACGAGAGGAACATTATTACCCCCCATAAATCGTGCCGCCATTTTTATGGTAGTACTCCAAGTCCTTCGAGTACTGTCGGATCACCCTTGCCATCGTCGGATCAGCCTTGCGCTGGTTGTTCCGCGCAACTTGGCAATATCTCTAGAAATAATAATAAGGGATAATCGAAAAAAGTTAGATTTGATAGCGCACTGCGTATTTGGTGGTAGGGGAAAGAGGGGTCCGTTGGCTCGCATAGCTTTCAATCGTAATTATCTCCTTATCTTCGAACTTTCTGTCGGCGCGGAAAATACCTACGGAACGTTTTTGCAGATCGAGATTAATCTGATAACTACCCACATAGGTAGACTTGTATGATTGTATGAAATCATTTAATGTCGCAAATACGTTTGCTTATTGACGGTTCATTGAGCGCACAACTTTGATACATACATCAGATGAGAGCCAACTATCTTGAATTGCTGTACACAATTTACGTACATTTGTCTATCTGGGTTACTTTAAAGAACACGCGCAAAGAAAACCGCGCTCCACGTGGCGACATTTTGAGGGAAGTTCGCGCTTATGTTTGTTTGTTTTTTTATCGAGAGTTGCTTCGAGCGCGCGTCATGCGACGACGGGGTAGTTACGAGTATACATATGTACATAGCTACATACATAGTAGTCGATGAGTGTATCGCTTTCAATTCCCGTCCGGAGAATGTCGAATAACGAAACTCTCCCACTACCGCGTCGTACTGGGAATTGGATACGTCGGACGGAGGTGGATCGTTCAATACTTATATCATTTTTCAATGTTTCCCGAAACGCGACAGTATCTTCGTTCTCCAAAACTACGCGCGTACATGACGCGATGCTTCATTGTTTGCCCGGGTAACGACGGCGTCCTCGAGCGCACAAAAATTCCTATCCCTCTCGCACCGATTCCAGGAAACGGTCCCCGCGCTATTTTCGATCGTGATCTAACCAATTTCTTGCCGTTCGAAAAAAGAAACCGGTTTCGGTAAATACGCTGCGTCGCGAGTGATGGCGATCCGCGCCTGTAGGTACTGCTGGTCCATTGGCGCGCGACTGCGATCGCGCGTGGGCGTGCCTGACACCGTCGTGCGGTAGCGTTAAAATTCGCGATAAAAATTTCTCCGTTTTCAAGCGCGACACAGTCGACTCTGCCTTTCGCGGCACACTGCAGTGGATGCGTTTCCATCACCGGCTAGGCGTCGATAAAAGGCCGACGACCCGCGTTGGTCTCTCGTTCTAGGTCGGTCGTCGGTTTCGCGCGTGCATTAAGCCGGGTCTTCACTGCGCGAAACTGTTTCGCGAAAAAGAGAGAATGAGTGAGAAGAGGGAGCGCGAAAAAAAGAGGGGACATGACTCGCGCAACAGTTTCGCGTAGAATTTCGCGCAGTGAAGACCCGGCTTTAGGTACATCGCGCTCCCGGTCTGCCAAAATCGTCGAGGGTCATGCGGGAGTTCCTCGTTTACTTTTTACCGATCGCGCTAACCGTTCTGGCAACGTAGCAGCCCGTAGCCACCGGTGGCAACGTTGATGCCGAAAATAGGTAGAGACTCTGATATATCGGCGTAGATGCGTTTCGGTCCTCCACTGCCACTGTGTGGGGGGGGGGGGGGGCGCTTGGGGGTGGTATCGGGACGAGCGTGAAACGGCGGAGCGACTCGCCGGGTCGTCTTGCAATTTATGCGCAAATGTCTAGATGTGCGGGAGCGCTCGAGCCGCTGCGAGTACCTACATACTTACATATACTTTGCTCGCGAAGAGCAGTCGCGTCCGCGGAGGCCCTCCGCCGAAGGTGCAGGGCAATAAACGGCCACCGATCTCCGATTAAAGCCGCGAGGGAGATCGTTTTAAATTGAAATTGCTTTCTATTTTTCGTAGGCTCGCTGGGTTCGCCCGTGACGCGAGCGATCGAATGTACGAACGAACGGGACATTGAGAAATAATCGTCGATCTGGCCAGACAAATACAGTTGCTTCGATAACTGAAATTATTGCTATATCACACTGAAAAAATTCTTGGTTGGAAAAGCTAAACATTTGGATAATCCAACAAATATTTTGTTAGGTTATCAAATTGACTCAACGAAGTTATTTTGTTGGTTATTTTTTTTTTCTCAGCGCAGATTTCGAATTTCGATATTTTGTTGGTATCGTTAGTTTCGCAATATTTGTTGCTCATTTTATAGAGGAAAGTGCTACATGTAAGGCTGTTTGTGAACCTCGAGTAACAGACTCGAGGAAGCTATTCGATTTTGCGGTAAGTGCGCACCTTTGTCGCGTACCTTTGTCGCGTACCGACGAGGGGCGAGTCGCGAGTGCGCGCGAATTACGTCAGCAACGGCTATGTCAACTGGTGGATATACCTACCTACCTACCTCTACACACGCGACCGCTTGCCTCCGGAAATTTTCATTGATACGAAAAGGTGACGACCATTTTTCTCGCGCGAAGTACCGTCGTCATCGCTATTAATATTCGCCGATAAACGCGTCGAGCCGGTACTTATGTACTCCCATTGTAAGTACTCGATTCGCTATGGCAAAGGTCGTTTCGCGAGCGATTATCTCGCGAGACTAGAACTGCTTCCCGCATATTCTCACCCAGCGAGATGCACGCTGTCCGCGCTTTACCGTCGTTCGAGTCCACGAAGATCGACTTGTCGTTTCGTCGCGGTGTAATTATATAACGAAAGGGGCGTACCGTGATTCTAAGAGTAAAACAATCGTTTTCCTTATAAGAACAGGCGATAGCCATTACTCGGTGTGTGTGTGTGTGTGTGGCTATGAGATATGTACCTACGTCATTTATATATAACGACGAGAACCGTAACCAAGCAAATCTTTCGCTCGTCTGTATACCTACGAACAAATCCGCTCCGCGCATGTCCGACGCGGGTTCCATGTGCGAGCCGTGACCTAGTTTGACGAGTCTGATCGGTCGTCATGGCGCGTACAAATGCTACGGCGACATTCACCCAGTTTTGCAGGCATAGGTACGAGACCGAAGTTTTGTCCGTCCCAACGCTCCTTCCGTTCGAATTTCCTGAATCGACGTAATTCCGTCGATTGCATCGATTTTCTTAAACGCCTCGAAACGTCCCCGAAAGTCGTAGGGGTTTTCGCATTTTTAATTTCCGATTCACGAGAGCGGAATGGGGCATCGTGAGAGGTTGGACATAATATTGTAAAATGTACCTACAAACACCGGTTATGCATTTAGGTATGTTTCGTGATACGCGTTATGCCATTTTTCTCGCCAGCAGGAAAACGCGATGCATGAACCAACGGTGACCATGATGAACATTTCCGTCCGGTCACTATTTATGATTGATGGCCAACGACTGTCTCGCGCTTCGTTTCAAACTAAATATAGACATTTTTTTTCAGATTAATTACGTATCCTGGTCCATACGACATAATATATGTATGTATCTACGTACAGCATATTCCATATACGTGAATTAATCATACATTACGTATCATTGCCTGTATCGTGCATATTCTCGAAATGACCAGGCGCAAGAATCTCCCCAAACGCTACACATGCCGATGTAAAGCGAGTTGTTATTTTTATCGTATAGTTCGTCCCATAAGCAGTCCCTTCCGGCAATTGTCGATCCTGAATTATAAGTTGAAAGAAAGGATGTAAGTAGTGGAATAAATTCCATTCATCTCTTCACAGTCGTCACATGTTCGTCAACTGTTGCATTCCAATGTTATGCCGTCATTTGGTATATTTGTATTTGAATATAAGGCGATCGGATAACGTAAAGCGCGCTACGGTATCGAATTTATGTCAGTCGATGTAATTATTGTTAATCGGCAATTATTAATCTGCGATTCATCAAACGTACTTGACCCGGCATCGGTCGCTAGAAGTATTTTCACATCAGCGGTCGCGTATAAACGTGAGCAAAATGCTCATATGTGCCCATAATTATGAAAGTGGTCCAAGTCAAAATTTAAAAAAAAATGAGTTCATCAGTTATTTCACACCACATTATTTTAAACTAAATTAATAACAGATAAACTTCTTTTTTTTAATTTTGACAGACCACTTTCATAATTATGGGCACATATAGCGACCAATGCCGGGTTAATGGGTTATTTCTATACACGAAATAAACGATTTTTTTTAGTAGCTTGCGACCCTAGAATTTTTTTTAAAAGTTCAATTAAATTTTACCTACAACGCGTATTATTTTTATACTCTACTCGAAAAAAAAAACCTGGAATGCGTTTCAAAAATATTCCAACAATTTAAAAATACACGCGTCCGCATTCCGATCATTGTGTATGCTGTCGCGCGGTGCCTACACCGATAAAGCACAGCAATTGACGGCAAAAGAACGATTCCGCTCGACTCGATGGAAAGCAGCCGTGTCACGCGCCTTTTGCCGTGATTCATAACGAAACCTCCGCACATACCTACCCAGCATTGACTCTCCTCGCTTCGAGAGCGTATAAGCGCTTCTTTAAAAGGAAGCGGAGCTCGAATCGGTTCTTCACCCTAACGAAGAGACAAATTTGTCGCTGCCTTTTACTTTCCATCGTCGAGAGTTTTCTCCGCGCGTGGGAGAAAATCCATCCTACGAAATTCCCTCTCAGCTCTCCTCTGTATTCGTTTATTCTATATTTTCTCTTCAGATGTAGATTTCGAACGAATTGTCCTTTCGTTTAATTTGTTTATTATCGCGTATACTATCTCACTTCGTCGTTTATTATTAATACGGATAACTAAATGTATCGCATGAAAAATGCCTATATCGCACACCCCCCTGCCGTTCCTACGATACTTTTTTTGCCTTCCGCAGAATGCGAATGCTTACGTGTGTACGGACGACAATGTTCCCTTCGAGCTGTATAGTACAGGTATACTTTCGAGTCTACGCATAGGTATATGTTTAGATTTCGTGACGTAGAAACACGGGCGTGTTTATCGACTGTAACGCATGACGTCACGGCGGCCACGCGAATCGCCCACGCCTACTATTACACACATAATAATGTCCCTGCGCGAGATTTCACCCGTCAGTGTACCACCACGGAAACAGATTAGTTCGCCTTACAGCTTTCTGCGTATGTTGGGGTATTCTACGTCGAAATATCTACTGTACCGTTTTCCGAGATCGGTCGACGCGCGAACCTTATTTGCATTCGACGTGTCCTCCTTCGTCTTTCCCGTTTTCTCTCGCTGAAAGTTTTTCGTCGATGTAATCGATCGAGGTCGTCGAAACGCTTCGGGGGAGAATTCCATGAAGTCGCGTTATTCGTTGTCGTTGTCACGCGCACATCATTTTCTTTGCGGCTAAACGCACGCGAGAAGCCAGCCGAATGTCGCCAAATGTGTATTCCAAGTTCGATTATACGTATACCTTTTCTCGTCTACACGCTTATCATTTTAACCGAGCTCTCGATTGGTGATTATTGACGAAAGAAATTGTTCTTTTTGTGCTACAGGGCTTCCCCTTTGACGACGACGCTTTCGGAAGACGCAATCTCGATATACGTTCCCACTTAGACGACCTAGCTTCCCGTCACCCAGATCTCGCGGATCATCTTTTGGGTCCGCCCTGGGGTGATATACCCTTCCACGGTACGCTGCGTAACCGTCGACGCGGTTCCGGCACGGGAAGTTATCACAGCCATCCGGACGAGGACGCGCGTAGCCAGGCCAGTGGAAGTAGCGCGGCTAGTGGAGCGAGCGGAGTGAGCTCTCACAGCGAACCCGAAGTTCAGCCACGGCAGGATTCGAGGCAACAGCAGCACCAGGAAAAGCAGCCGGAATCGAAGAGGAATCCCATCCCGCAGTACGGCCTACGCAACACGGTCGACATCGGACAACACAGGCACAATATTGAAAATCCCGACGTCGTGAAGATGAATCGTGGACAGAGGTCCATGTCGGCACCGCCGGAAAATCGGCAACCACTGTATCAGCAACAGTACGCCCAGTATCAGCAACAACCGCCACAGTTCCTACAGCAACAACAACAACAGCAGCCAGAGCTAGAGCAAGAGCAACAGCAACAACAGCAGCAGCAGCCACAACCACAGAGTCCCAATCAACGATTCGTCTCGAGAGTGGACATCACTCCGCAGCAACAGGGAGACAGCTCCAAGCCGCCTATGTCGCCCAAGACACAACCGCAACAGGCGCCATCACAACAGCAGCAGCAACCTCAGTCACAGAAGCCTTCGCAACAATCGGGAAATGTACGACACATTCCTATTTTCGTGGAAGGACGAGACGAGCCGGTGATACCGAAGAATGTGGACGAACCAGTCTTTCAGAAGCAACCGTCGCCTCCCCAGTTTCAATCGGCTCCACATTTTCCGCCACCTCCGCAATTTCACAGGCCCTCACACTTCGGCCAGCATCTTGGAAACAGGAGCAATCCATGGCCCCCTCACTTCCAGGATCCCTTGTACGAGCAACCGGATCATTGGGGTGCCTATATGGGAAGGGAGCAGCCTCAGGAGCAGCAGCAGCAGCAGCAGCAGCAGCAGCACCCTAATTATCAACCAAGGCAACCACAGTACAGGCAGCAACAGCCTGAGAAACCGCGAGCGCAGCAGCAGCAGCCAGCGCAACAGCAATCGCAACAGCCACAACCGCAACAAGAGGCCGAACCCGTTAAGCAAAAACCGGTGTTACCGAAGGATCCTCTGGAGAGGGTAGCCCTGGTACAGAAGGAAGTGGATTCGCTGGCGGAGGAGGTTAAAAAATTTACCGGCACCAGCCGACAAGATAAACTATACGTCTACCTGGACGAGATGCTGACGCGCGAGCTCATCAAGCTCGACGACATCGAAACGGAGGGTAAGGAAAACATCAGACAGGCGCGAAAGGACACTATCAGGAGTATACAGAACTGCATCAGCTTACTGGAATCCAAAGTTCCATTACCCGGGCAGCAGCAGCAGCAGCAACAACAGCAACAGCAACAACAGCGGCAGCAGCAGCAGCAGCAACAGGAAGAAACTCAGGGTCAACAAACAGACACCGAATCGCAAGCTATGGAGACTGATCAAGAGCCACAGACTACACAGGCCAATGGCCAGCCGATTCCTCTGCCGGCTGCTCCATCGTCTCCTACCAAAGAACCATCGGCTAATCCGGAGAATCCAGTAGTGCAACAGGAACAAGCCGATAGCCATCAGACGGAACAACAAGCCCCCGCTGAAAACCAAGGCTCGGCCGTGGCAACTGAGGGCACGCCAGTTCCGGCGCCACAAGACGCGACAGCGAACGCCCAGGAAAATACAGAACCGGAACGAAAGAAAGGAAAGGCGAAAGCGAAGAACGAGAAAGTACAGTCTGATCCTTCCCAGCAGCAGCAACAACAAAATCAGCAGAAAGCTCAAGCGGTACCGAGCGACAAGGAAGAACAGGTGGTACAGAATAACAAGGAAGAGCAAACGGTACCAAATGACAAGGGACAACAACTGGACGTGTCCAAGCCAGAAGCCGAGAAGGGGTCGAAGTCACCGAAATCACCGAAAAAGGGAAAAAAGACGAAAAAGCAAGCACCAGTTTCGGCGACGGCGATACCATTGCCGGCACCCGAGGCTGGCGCTCAATAATCTGCTAGTGGCGGCGTACGAAAAACCCATTGACCGAGATATCGGCATCTCTCGCATTTGTAGACCGATGTACAGTCGATTTCGCCACTCTGCGATGTTTCCCCGAAGCGTTCTCCGCCGCGAAGAGGGAAAACGAATGAAAGGAATTCGCGTAAGACCTTTGTGCGGAATCGACAGGCAAAATAGTATCTAGCTCGCGATTTTTTTTTTTTTTTTTTTTTTTTTTTTTTCCTTTCCATTGGGATCACTTGATAATCTTCTTGCATAGTACTTGGTTTTCTTAAGCCTACTATATGTATATCGGTGTCGGAGCATCATCCATCGAACGTCGAAAATTATCGAGCGACAGATTAGTCGTTGCCTGCACCGATATCACGATGCCTTCCACTATTATGCCGATGTTCTTTCAATGAGGAGCATTGAACTCGCGACTTCTTTTTTTATCTTGTAATAGACATACATAGACAGGCTCGCGTCTCTTCGCGAGTCATTTACTATTACGTCTTTCGGTGCCAGATCGACTTGACACAAATACTTATGTAGATCATCGACAGACACATATTCGAATAGTCTAGTCGTTGCGAAAATCGGATACAATGCGATGCTTTTTGATTCGTATGTTTCGACGTTCGTTCAGAGTTTCCGTCTCGCTCTCTTTTTCCACGAACACTTCGAACGAACATCTCCCGGTAAGAATCTTCGTTGTTACTATTTAAACAAATACATCTCTGCCTGTCGACGTTGCAGTCTCCGCCAAATCGATGGCGTACACGGGGATGAAAGTGACGATGGGCCTGCACGCTCCTGGAATACAAGGACGGGATGTATCTGTTTATAGTATTACTCCGCGTAGTGTAATGTATTATTTATAATTTATTGTATGTCTGTAGATAATGTTAAGCGCCGTAAGTAATCATGCGCGTGCGTTTATTCGTACATCGCGCTAATACTTTGGCTGGATGTAATTGTGATGATGATATGCATGTGCCGTGCATATTACATATCGCATTCGAGAAACGCTCCTTAACACATCCTCTTTTTATTCTGCTCCTTTCTCACGGGCAGCCGACAGGACTATTATTTTTTTCGGCCGCAGCAGCTTTACTAGATTTTCAACGTACATATACCTATGTAACTCGTCGGTATCCTGATACGCCATCACTTTCTCGTCAGATGTGATAAGAACGATATTATTGAAACAAGAGAAATCCGTGCAGTCAATGGAGCTAACAAACCTGTGCCTTTAGAAAGACAATTTCTCGCGCATGTGTGAGAAAATCAGGCACCCGTCGCTGGATGGTTAAGGAATTTTGTTTCTTTCGTTTCCACATTGAAGAGAAAGAGTTCGTCTCTGCATGAATATCTCTTCGTTGATAAGACGAGGTGTTTTTCCGTACATCTTTATTGGGGTGAAATTTTATTTTTTTTTTTTCAGTTTTTTTTCTTTCCTCTACAACAAATATACCCACACTAATTGATACCCTCTACTTAGAGAAAAATGCATACTTTACGCAGGTACATTTTGTATTGTTCCGGATATTATTAGAGCATTGTACAAAAAATGCCGAAAGCAAGTAAAAAATAAGATGTGTAATTATTTTACCAACAAACATATTGATTAAAACGAAATCTTTTTCTTTTCTTTCGCTTATCCTTCCGTCATTCCTGCTCCTCGATGATTCACACAGTGTTAGTATATTTACATATACCTATAAAAATGAGTCTACGAGTCTCTCGCGATCGGTACGATGGCAAACTTATTACAAGTACAAAAACTCGATTTCAATAAAATAGGAAGTTCTCACCTGCGTTTCTTGAAGTACACGGTCACCTAAGTGTGAATTAAAGTGTAAATGTGCGGCGCAGCGCCATTTTGTTAATACGAAAGGTCACGCAACGACAAACTATATTTAACTCTTTCGTATTTAGAAAGAAGAGCGAATGAAAGAGCCTGGTGTTTTTGCGAGGAATCTGATATTTTGTACAAATACACCTCTATATCATCGCGCTCAAGGTTTCACAATACATACTTGCTGTCAAATTGTGACTCAGATGACGACAGATCGAAAAATGCACTCTTAAATTAATCTACAATTATTCTGCAGTCTCTCGGCAATATTGATGTTTACCATGCTGCTACATTTGTCGATATATTCCTGCAAAAAATAGTCGAAAGCGCAATATAAAATATTACATTAAATATCGTGATTATTTTACGGTTCGAAGGAATAATTAAAAAAGTTTGATATTCGCGAGACCCCCCCCCGGAATATCGTGCATGCGAGATGCCGGGGATAACTCGGTTTAACTTTAGATATTTTCGCAATCAAATCCGCCTACTTTTACCGGTCGGCAGGACCCCCCGCTTCATAAACTGGGACGCGGTCGCATTCGGACGAACACAAGCACACGAGACCGCGAGTGCGTTGCCTGTGATGTACATACCTATCTGCGAGTTGGCGCATTTATCGCCGCCCGATGATTACTTAACGTCTCAGCAGGTGCCCGCGGTGACAACAGTAATGCGTTCCTCCGAGTTTGGAAGTACGTAATGATTTATTTTCTGACCTTTCTTTCTGGAATTCGGTCCCCTTCCGGTTACCGAAGTGTTACGCTACTGTCGAATACGCGAAGAACGCTAAACCGGTCACTCCGATATCTCCCTATATTTGTACAGTACACGTAGGTATGCAACAAAAGGAGGTACATATGTCGACGGCTCGTACAGCTATGTAAAGCTTAGAATGTCGAGACAGGAATACTGGGAATTAATCTAATACAGATATTCATTATCTTGGACTTAAATAGAGGGTTGCAAACTTGCTTTACGTTGTGTGTGTGAAAGAAGTAAACCTATTCTTCAAAACCCAGAAGCAGAGCGTTCGCGCGTTACATATTATGAATTCCGCTGTTGTAATTCACTTTACACTTGCATAATTTGCAACGGCCCTGTGACACGTTCTCGTCCCAGCCGCTACGAGTTTTAATATCATACGTGATATATCGCAGTAGTGCCGTACTGTGCAATGACAAATATATGCTGTTATTTACGGCTTCTCTAATTAGATACTGCTCGTTTTACTGCCGTTATTATTGGTAAACCTTCTAATAGATTTTATTATGTAAAAATAAAAGTCTCCCTTTTCCAAAGTAAGATCATAGGTAGATTCACAAAGAAAAGACGTCTCGCCATTTTTTCACTTTACAACACTACGAGTGGCGTATTATTTTAAATCGTCTTCCTCTCTCTTTTGATTTCTACCGGCGTATTTATTTTTACAAATGACGCGCGTACAGCCTGGGTCATGCCTGTATATACATAGAGCATTTTGAACGCAGTCATATAAATACGTTTGGAAGAAGTCGTAATGACCGAGAAATTCAAGTCCGGCTGGATAGTATTTGACGGTAAATAATGTACAATGCGGAACCAGAATGATTCGTCGAGTCGAAGGTAGTTAAAAGTTGGTACGAAGCCGAACGAGATACCTAAAAATAGAGATGGCAATCGAATCGGTGGGAGTAAGTGCTTGTGCGTTGCGACATCGGGAGGTAGGCGTCCCTCTCCGTCGAGGAAACCCACCACCGCCGACGACGATGAATATTAGGGACGTAATAATTTAGAATTCACACCATCTACAGTTGTATGAGAAGTGACATTAGATGTCAAAATTGACAATAAGATGCGGATGGTAACTAGTGAACTTCCTGACGTTGATATTTCCTAGGTCCTTTTCGCTTTAGCGTATATTGCAGAATTTACTCCATTAATAACGAATTAAAATGTTTAATGTAAATTTCTTATACATGTATATATATATATATATGTGTGTGTGTGTGTGCATTTGACGTAGAACTGATGGAATGAAGCATTGCCAAGCAAGAGGGATCTCACATCCTTCACATCTCAATTATTACCATAGCATTGTTCCGAATTTTCTTGCTGAGCAAAGTAGGTGGCTATCATTATATCTAGTACTCATTTAACGCAAATGATATTGATTTTAAAAGCTTTTCAAGCTCTCGACTATTCTAAAGTGCTTTAAAAAACAGTGTAAATATACAATTCTTGGTTTTCGTTAAGTTACTTCATATTGGAGCCCACTTAAAGACGTTCCGAGTCTCTATCTTTAAGAGGTATATATTTGTGTTTCTGCAGCTCAAAATCGTCATGATTCGCGTTAAAACACAAAGTACAGTAAAGATCCCCGGTGCATCCTGAGCAGCGCCCTAATCTCTTGTTTTCTTCGCACATAACGCATGACGGCCCATCTTCATCAGAGTTACACTGTAGAGCCTGGTATAAATACGAGTCCCGATTAGCTTTCAGATTGATAAATTGAACGGGTGGGGCTATGCAAATAAGCCTGATGCATGATCATTCGTCATTTACTAATTCGCCTTTTTGCCTACGTTACTCTATGCCAGTGTACACATACTTCAACCTCCATTTCTTCCAATTCGTCGACATCTTGATACTTTGCTTCTATTGCCGCTTCGGATAAAGCTTTTTTAATCATCTTCTTAGTTATCACGTGCTCGTCATCACTGATATCTTCCCTTGGTACGTTTCTCTGTAAGGTAAGTATGTGTCATACTCTAGTCAACTCTTAATCACGACATTCTAAATTTACCTTTGCAGGATCTATATCTCTTAGATTATCCAGTCTGGCTTGAATCTCGTCATTAGGATTCATTGCTGATGATAATTCAAGTCTCTCCAAGTATTCTTTAATTAAGTCATCAGTTTTTTCTTTGTCTGATCTAGTATCTCTTGTGTAGATCTAAAAAATGTATGGTTGTTTAACGATATTACGTTGGAAAAAAATGGATGTAAAGACACATACAACCAATGTCTTTTCCATGACATACATTTGTTCTATTATCAATTTTATTCGGATCTTGATCTTTCAGAAGAGTCAATCGTCTCCTTATTTCCTCTACACTTGGTAGTGGTATTTCCTTATCCTCATCTTTCAGTTTCCTTAATCTGTCAACAATTTCTTGATCTATAGGTTCTAATCCTTTTTTCATTCGATCCCAATGACTTCCTTGTTTGTACATCACTATTGGGGGTTTTGCAGGATTCTCTAAGGAGTCCAATCTATGATATAAATAGTTATAAAATTGAGTCAATGAGTAGAGTGTCCTATAATTGTTAACCAAATATAATTCTTTTCCGTCTCACTTTTTTGTAATATCTATAGGGATCAGTGGCTCATCTAGTCCTGCCGGTGGTGAATCTTCAGTGGATGATGTATCGGTTTTCATGTTTTGATCCGCTATCCTCAATAATTTATTGTAGCACTTCCCACAGATCTTTTTTGCTCCAAGTTTCGGTAAATTATACTTATACTTTAGGCACTTGCTGCAGTAAGAGAATCCACAATTTGGACAACCATTCTAGATAATACAAAAAAAAAAAAGGACAATATTTTAAACACTGTTCAGAATTAATAAAATGTTCGTTTTTTTAAGGAAATTCTGTGATTATTTTTATTGACGTTGCGGCATGATTAGAGAAAAATATTTTGCATAAGAAGGGATAGCGAGTATTGACAAAAATCTTGACATTGACAGTTCATCATAACCTGCGTATCTGTGAAATAAAACTTGTGACGTATACTCACTTCTCGTGTAAAGAATGAAAATGTTGCTTGACAAGTATTACAAGACATTTCATCGCAATTTACACTATCAATTCTTTAATGCCAAAAAGTATTCAACCATTGCATACATATCCTCGAAAAATAATACCCTACCAATATCAGCACGATCAGCACTGATACGTCAATTTTCGTCGATTTTTCATTACAAACTGATGGCCATTTTTTTATATGTGTGACGAGTTACAGGCCACTTGTGATTGGTTAAATTTTCTCGCGGCTCCCCTTATTCTTATCATGGAAGAATCCGGTGACGCATGCGCATTCGTTTTAGGGTAAAACTATTTTATGCTGAATTTTACTCACATATCTGCATGGTTATTTATTTCATCCTCATTTTTACATTGAAATATTTAAATATCACGCAACTGTTTCGTTAATTTTCAATTAGAAATATCTTTCAAAAGGGGTGGTAAAATTATTCGTCGTTATGTCGACTGATGCGTCTTACTTTCTAGATGCCGTCAACCAATCAGAGCCTTTGCTTGGTTCATCCGCGCGCGCTTCCGTGACGCATCCGGGGCTACCTGGAAACGGCATTTCCGATAACATCGACATCTCGCATCAGTTGAAAATCGTTGCTCGAAGTTGCTTGAAGTCTTTCGTGACGGTAAAACGCTTCTCTCTGAGAAAGTGATATTCAGGTGAGAAATTTCGTCCGCACTTCGCGGAGATATGCATTATGTTTTAGTGTGTGAAAAGCTGCGTAATTTGAGTTATAATATCTGTCGAGCGCATCCTGAAAATGCAAACTTTCTGTGGCGTCTTCGCACGCGTCATAACTAGCATGTACATACGCCTGACGCCATTTTATCTGTGTATTGTGATATCTTTTGGAGGGAAATCCTTTCATTGTCGAATTTATCGTTTTCATAAATGGTATTGTACGCGTAGGTAGGAATTTTTTATAGTAAAATGCGAGAATATACGCGATCGTTCAAAAATAATGTGTAATTAAGTGAGATTCACTCGGCGTTGCTCGGACTTTGTAGGAACAGAAACTAGCACCAACGGTAGTCATGTTGAAATTGTGTAGTTGTATGGCAGCGGTCGGAACGGGCCTAAATTGAAGCCGAATTAATTTTTATTTCTCTGGATGATAATTTGCTTGGATGAACTATAACTAATTCCATCTTATTTGCGGAACGAAATGTGAAATGTGCTTAATTATAAATGAGCCAGAATATTCTTAGATTACTATCATATTATGTTAATTAACTTTGTTTAATGTTATTTTCAGTAGATTCAGACATGGCTCGTACTAAGCAAACTGCTCGTAAATCTACGGGAGGAAAAGCTCCGCGCAAGCAACTTGCGACGAAAGCTGCCCGTAAGAGTGCACCGTCCACGGGTGGAGTAAAGAAGCCGCATCGTTACAGGTATGCTGATATCTCGAATGCCTGTAGTTTGTTTGGCGAGAGAGAATATCCATGGATTGTGTGGAAATTGACGGAAATTTCTTCAAATAACTCTTTGGCTGTGCGTGTGCTGCGCTTATATGTATATAATGGTACCTCTGGTAGGGAGTTATGCTCTCCTCTGTTCAGCCGTGCGCAGACCATGGATGTTCTCTAACCGAATTGAGTATAACTACAAAGCTACTGGTGGACTTTTCACTTATCGTCTAATTCGAACAAATTCTTTTCTCAGGCCGGGTACAGTAGCGCTTCGTGAGATCAGAAGATACCAGAAATCCACAGAGCTGTTGATCAGGAAACTGCCATTCCAGCGGTTGGTTCGCGAAATCGCGCAAGATTTCAAGACGGATCTGCGTTTTCAAAGCGCCGCCATCGGAGCCTTGCAAGAAGCGTCCGAAGCTTACCTAGTAGGGCTGTTCGAAGACACCAATCTATGCGCTATTCACGCAAAACGCGTGACCATTATGCCTAAAGACATTCAGCTCGCTCGACGCATCCGTGGTGAACGCGCTTAAGCAGTAGTCTTATTATGCTCGCAATACTATGAGTGTTTTCATTCCGTCGTGTTCTCGTATTCTCAAAGATCATTGCAAGTAGTAAACAACATTTTAGTTTTATCCATTAATGTATACTATAGTTGTCACTGCCATACACTTTAACCGGCACATTCGATATACTAAAGATGGAAAACTAAACGTTATACCCCAGTATCGCGATGCGAGGATCGTCACAATATATATGTCTAACAATTCTCACCTTTGGTAGAACATTGAGATTCCACTGTAATACGATGTACGATATCTCATCCATATACCAAAGTGGAAAGACTGGGGGTACAGCATCGCTCTTACATTGTGATATAACTTCTCCATTGACGTTGAGGGTTGTTTAAAAATGAAGGAAAAATGATCATTTTTTTGGTTCAAAAATAAGTTCTTGTGTATAAAGAAGTAATTTTAATATTGTAACTTTTAGATGGTAGAATCTAGTTAAGTAAGTTATGCCCTGATCGTATCACTACACTGCAACTCCGATCGGTCAAACTAGTATAGTTTGTTCGGTTCGTAGAAATTACAATTATATTCTTAACGCGCTTCTAACGAACACGAATTGGTCCTCGGTAAGATCAAATTCGATCCGATAACGATATTGATCTCTTCATCGCATTTTCATCAAGTTCAAAGAAAACCATATAGACAGAGAGGGTTCAGATTTTTTTCCGCTAAAAGATGGCAATGAATCTGAAGGGAGTTTTAATATCGTTTTTGACGCATGCTATTTCTCTTGGTCGTGTAACAACGTAAATAAGGTTTGACTAATAATTTTGAACGTGTAACATTAAATGCTATTATAAAAGACTTGATACTACTCAATTATAATTTAGGTAATCTTCAAACGTATAATTATTACTTTGAGTTATCCATCACCTTCGAGTAAAAATCGTGCGACCGAAACGCGGTTCTCAGAGCTTTAGATTTGTGTTTATTTACTGTGACATTGGCAAAGCGGGGAGCGCGCGCGATGACACAGGATTTCCTGAAGCTATGCTATAGGAAAACTAGTATTTCTCGTACGCTGGCGCATATAGGTGTAGGTATAAAACTCCTATACCCCAGTGCTTCTGATTATTATGTGTTCCACACAAAACCCTTGCAAACGGACAGAATTCAATTTGGATTTTTTCTTGCGGAGCATTCACTTGATCAAAAGAATTGCATAATTTTTTTCAGTGCTTTTAGTTGAGATTT
Source organism: Xiphydria camelus (assembly GCA_963678675.1). Lineage (NCBI taxonomy): Eukaryota > Metazoa > Arthropoda > Insecta > Hymenoptera > Xiphydriidae > Xiphydria > Xiphydria camelus. The sequence continues at coordinate 27,894,304 of OY783198.1, forward strand.
CATATTAGTTATGAGAGTTATGTATTTCTAAATTATTTTACTAACTGACTCATTCCGATAATACTTGATTCCTTTGATCCTACCTCCTTTTCGAATTGGAAAGCAGAAATTTATCGACTTTTAGATTTGAAAGAAATGAACTAGGTAGAAACGGATTTTGCTGTAATAAGTGTAGAAAACCGGGAAAGATAAAAAAAAAATGGAAAATACATGCGTTTTGTCACACAAACAACGTATTAATTCTTTTTTCATTCTGTACCTGACAAATGATTTATTTCAAATATTCATTTATATGTGAAACGGTATAAACATCTGTTCCAATAAATTATTTAAGCTATACATGTTTTTACAGTCCGTTTAGCTTTCGCAGGTTCTTTTAGTTGATTCGGTTGGCGTCAAGTAAACTTCAAGATGAATTTATTTTCATTCCCTTTCGTAAATCCTCGCAAACACGTACAACAAAATACTTTTATTCGGCAACAGACGCAAAATGTGATGGCACAATAGTATTATTTTGTACTTAACCAAGGATTTCGCACTAACCGGGAAATGAAGTAACAATTCAGGTTTCGTACAATGTTGTATTAAAAAATGCTCAACAGTGCCCAAATATTTGTTCATGTCAACATTTGTTTCGGGAAAAAATTTAACTGACTTTACTACCTACGTATAAACCTATCAATAGTATAAAATGAAGCAATAAAAAGAACAGTACCCACGTCGATGTACCTATCGTATTCACACATATTTAAGATGTTACCATATTATACTAGCGAAAACGATCCACATTTTACTCATCGTCAACGTTGAATTTAAGGGGATTTACACGTAATTTTGTCTCTGGTATGGTGAAGAGTCTAGGCTTGATCTGGAATAGGAGATATGATATGATTAGTAGGTATGGTTTATGTATATGAAAGGGTTACACTGGAGCAGAGAGGTGCGGGATAGAGAGGGTTATGTTCTAAAATCTACCGTCAATATAAAGAGATAGCAGATATCGGAACATAACCTAGGTAATATTGTGGGTCAAGTGTCTTTGTTAGTAGGTTCTTACAGTAACATTTTATGAACGATATTCAATTATTTTGTATTATAATCAGTCCTACTGCTGTTTACACTCATTAGGATTAACTGTCTGAGGATGCTTCCCACCTGGTGCCGCATTCGTATGAGAAGACTCTTCCTCTTCTTCGTCTTCGTCATCAACGTCCTCGTCGTCCCCTTCTTCTTCTTCGTAATCTTCGTCTTCATCTTCTAAACCCTCCCCTGAAACACATTCGAATGCCATTGATTTTTAGTTCGAGCGCGATAATACACACATTTTATGTAAACGGTCTTTAGTCTGAATTGTACACGACTTTAAATTAGAGTGGAGTTTATGATTAATGAATACGAATCATTTTATATTCGACAAGATCGTCATTACTCGGAGACTATCATTCAGGTGGGTTTAAGAGACCCGTGGAAGATTGGTATATTCGTCCTTGAGGTACTGAAGTATTTCTTTACTTTTTTTCAAATATACAAATAGATAACAAACAGAAGCCACCATACTTCAAACTTATTTGAGAGTAAATGAGATATTTGTCACCATCCAAGAATGTCGCTAGATTTGAAATCCATACCTGTATAGTATAGCACAGCACGTGGAACGATGCGCTCTCTGATATAATGACCAATTTCGAAATCGCTAGTTAGAAGAGCCTGAGTTTCATCATCCAGATCAGCGTCGGAATCCTCGGGAACTGTAATAATATACAATTGATTATGACACCGAGATTTATCACAATTCGTCATTTCTTTATATAATCACGGTTCAAAAGATTATCTGTAGTAAATAAATATCGAGTGTAAATTAAATACCAGTTGGTGGGTTGAAGAAGTGGAAGAAGGAATCATTCTGAACAGTCTTTGTTACTGTGCGCACAGACCCTCGAGATTTATGCTTCTGATTTTTCTTGATTGTCTTTACAGTGACATTTTTACCCTTTTTCCAGTCGATTGTACTTCCCTAACAAAAGAGACAGGATAAACTATTAGTGTGACATACTTGGGATGCATAAATTATTCTTCAAAATTAGTTAAAATATACCATGTCAAGAGCGAGAACATTGAACGATCCATAACACAACAATGAGGACTGCCTCCAGGGAGGTACTACTGATTTACGAACATCGCACGTCAAATTAACGAGTTGCAATCATCACGTCAACATTTCTCTCGTGCTAATTTTTAAGCAACGCAACGCTAATCATAATAAATGAAGAAACCTACCTTGCATTTGTAAATTTCGGGGCCTTCAAAACTGAACGGATCGTCTTCCTCGGGAGTGCATTTCATAATGTATTCTTTAGAGAGAACGGAATTGGAAAAATATTCGTTTGGCTCAAAGTGGAATTCAAGAACAAAACCCTGCAACAAAGATTAGATTATTAGAGAAACTACAATAAATATTTGATACTTTATTTCGATCTTTGAAAATTACTTACCATTGGGTTTGATTCAAGGAATATGACTTTAATGTCGTATAGATGTTTAAGAATTGGTTCGTCGTGCTCCTGAACCATTTCAGCCAACATACCGACATTCTTAAATATCGTTAACCAAAAGTCTGGTATACCCTTGACATTTTCATCTTTGACCCTGCATTTATGAAACATTAAACAACAATTTTCGTTTTTCCTGACAACTATAATTTAACACGTTGACTGCCACGTGTGGTCCCATGGGACCAACAAGTAGTGTACTTCGATCAGGCAGCATCGGTGGCTGGCAGTCAATCTGTTAACGAGAGGCGAGGGTAATTAGAAGAACGTACTCTGCTTCCTTTTCTTTCTTCGCTTCCTCGATCTTTACTTTCGTCTTCATGTCACTGCTGAGGCCCTCTTCCTCTTCACTTTCCCAGTCGCATTCGTCTTCCGTGGGTTCATAGATGCCAGATACTATTTCACCCCTCTTCTCGTATAGCGGTACGTACATCTTGTGGTATTTGCACTCCAATGCGTGTATTTCTTCATAGAATTTAGCTTCAATGTTTGTGGCAACTAATTGCAATTTCTTCAAGGCCTTAATTCGGCGTTTTACAGATGCGGGAAGGGCCTGGTTAACGAGAAGAATAAAAGAGCTGACTTCTCCAGGGAAATAGTATTGTTATTTATGCAAAATGCACAGTATTACTCGTTTGTTAATCTGGTGGATTGGCTTTTATTGCTTGGAAATGGTATTGCTTTCCCGTTCAGACAATTCGATAATGTTCTAGCTGTAGTTAAAGATTATAATAAATTTGTAACAAAAATGAAATAACTTTTCCACAAATTGGAAAAAAAAAAAAACTAGCGTGTGTCAATTATATTTCTCCATTACCTCCATTGCTTGTGCATGAATACGCTCTTGTAAAGCTGCTAAAATGTCTGGTCTGCGTAAAATCTGAGAGGTAAGCTCCATAGTTTGATTGTCCTCCTCGTCTTCGACAGATTCCATATCACTTGCATCCCCGGCACGTTCAGGATCGGTGGTCATTGTACTGCAACAATTGGATGTACGACACAATTTAAAGTACCTCAGATAATCTCTAGGTAGTAAAGAAAAATAACAATTACTTATCAAACTTAACGTTTTTTAAATGGTAATATCTCTTTTTACAAAACATATACACAATTTTAAGGTGTAATTGGCATAAAGCTGTTTTTTATAATTATAACAGGGAAAAACTGTATCGTCAACGTCGCCAAAAAAAATTGTTACGGAGCATTATTTTTTTTCATCAATAAAACAATTCGTGTTATTAGTATGTAGGTAATGTAGGTGGTATACCTATTCTGTAACCCTTCGGCGCTGCTGTTATCTTTGTAATTAGAGTGCATAAAAAAAGTGTAGCCCAGATGTTATAAAAACGATTGATTAATAAGAAAGTTTTGCAAATAACGTATTCATTATAGGGGGGATATAGCTTTCGATAATGCCGTATCGAATGCTGAATGAAAATGACGTTTAAAAATCGCCATGTTCACTGGAACAAAAGGTTACATGGAAGTCCACATGTTGAGCTTTACACAAAGAAAAATGAAGTGGAATGAACTTTCTGCAAAAGTTTATTGAAAATGTCACTGGCAAATTTAACGGGGTGACATAATCGCATGTGAAAGACTGAACAAATCTATTGTCAAGCAAGGAGATCGTGCTTTTGCGACTCAGGCGAGCGTGCACATGGACATTCAAACGAGTTACTTTTTTCACGTACATCAGTGTTCCTGAATATTAGATCAGTGGCTCTTCTATATGAGAGAGAGAGAGAGAAATGTTAAGCAAAATTAGTATTGGAATAAAATAGATTAACTAAATTGATGCTCCATACCTTTCAAAAGAGATGCCGACAAAAAATATGAGGAACGAACTACGGAACGAACTACGAACCGGTCGTTGGTCGCCGAGAAAGTGCCTCAATATGATCTGAAGTTAGTTATAAATGTCTATTGCGCGGCGCTACCTCTAAATTGAAGAGCTTCCTGTTTGTGGTTCCCTCCAATTAAAATAAAATATTATTAACGATGTTACTCTTGTGTGAAATAATGTTACATGAGGTTTTAAATATGTTTCGATAAACATTATTTGTGTGCAGTTCGTTTTATGGTGTCAAAACTACGAATGTTAATTATTGACACAACATTTGTAGTTGACTTCCGGTGACAATGGAACTTCTTTTAAAAAATGTTCCGAGATTTTAGAATGTTTACATCTATTTTTCTCGTAGCTTGTAAAATGGCAACGATTACGATAACAGTTATATCATTATCGGCGTGTATTTCAATATTTTATATTTCATGTTTTGCCGCGATATGAACCAGCCTTTAGTTGGCTATAAAAAATACTCGTCTACTTGAACGACATCCGATAAAAGCACACAATCGATATAAGTGAAACTTCGATAGTGCAGAAATATGGCCGAAAGCGGATTTTCATTTCTGCTAAAGACAAAATAGCAAATATCTCATAGTGCGGAATAATATTATGGTTGACGCAAAAGCATGTTGTTACTTATTTTTATTGGTATTTCTAGAATTCACTCGTGAAATTCAACCATCTCTACACGGTCATAACAATGGTAAGTTAATTTTGTGGTATTTTGACATCGTAAAATGTAACAATGCCGAATTATCCACGCGAATAATATGCGTTTGACAGTATTACTGGACATTTTCGTTTAAGCCGTTGATCCATTCGAAATGCAGTATATTCGGTCATTATTAAGTATCCCTTTTTTTTTTACGACAGTGATGTAAACACTTCTTTTCGAACCACCACTTTTGAAGGTCACAACACGTGCGTGGTTCGTGCAAATTAATTTAGTATCAAACCCTTATCTCTGAATAAAAGAGTTTATTGAATCCTTGTACTGACCTTTTTATTCTAATGCATGCTAAAATGTTGCAATTTATTCGACATAAAGTAATGAATACAATAGCAACAGTTTTCAAAAGCATTAGCAATAAAATTTTAGTCAGATATCCTTGTTTTCTTATTGTTAGTAAAATATTGGACTGTTTATCAGTCACGAGAGCATGAACTTAAAAAATATACGTAATATTATTTACGACCTCATATCTTTAATAATATATATACACCTACACATATACGTATGAGTATTGTATAAGAGCGTGTCTCATTATGTGCAATGTAAACAAATAAATTGACCTTCGAATTACCTTATTGCAGTGTCTAACTTATAATTTCGAGTACAATTTCTCTTGTCTTCCTTTTAAATATATCATACACAGAGAGAGTTTGTACCTATATTATACAAATAATATAGTTTATCGGACTTATTTTCTTTTGCAGCTTTTGTACAAGGCGATAACGATGTTCAGTATCTCTTGGATAATATCCCCATTTCAATGCACAAGGTGCGTACGTTTTGTCACTTCTACTTTATTAATTGAAACGCAGCGCTAATTATGTAATACACATAAGGTACTTATAAGACTGACATATATATTTTATGGACTTTACTTTACATTGGATTTGTAAAATTGAAACAATATCTTGATAAGGTATGTACTTTATTTAATAGGGCTTCGCTAGCTCAGCGGATGGAACTGGGTAAGCACATATGTGTTATTAATAAACAGTGGCTGAAATCTGGAAACAACATACGTATATACGAAATAGTTTGCACATTATATTTATGATAAGATTATGAATCTAATATTATAAATCTTAATCGTAGGGACTCGACACTGGATGACAATATTCAAGATATCATATCGCATATTCACTTTGAACCCAATATATTGGACTTTAAGGAAAGGTAAACCAAAACGATACAGATGATTATCCGGCTGCTGTAAATTGAGATGGAGTAATACTAAAGTAAAGAATACATCTTATTTTGTTTTAGACAACTTGGTGTACCGCATCAAGAAACTGTGACGCTATACAATCGCGATGACAACAGAACGATTCATCTTTCCTCTATTTCTGGAAATACACAACATTTTCACTCGTCCTTCTTTCAAGATAAAGTAAATTTTCACAATGCGGGAAGGATATCAGTACTTTCAAGACAGAAATTGAACAAATAAGCCCAAAAACGCAGCATGAATATCATTACCTATAATTTTCATTGACTTTCTGCAGGTGATTCCACCACTTGGAAACACGACGTTCAATGTTGTTTTTCTCGGAAGAGAAGAAGGTGATATTGACAGTTATCTTTTCATCCACACCTCGGATGGAATGCTCAAATATCAGGTGATTATGCGACGCTGTCAATTCTTATTTTCGGTATACGTATATGTACGAATTTATGCGCTACTACCTTGTCTTTTTTACCGAATCAGGTTAGAGGTGTGAGCGTGAGTAGTCCATATCGTTTGCGACCTGTGGTTGGTGTGAAATTGCCTCTAAATGCCTCATTCACACCTCTTTTATATATGCATAATCCGCACTCGGAAGCCATGCAGGTTTGTTGCGATAAAGTACAATAGATATAAGATTTGATAATTGGGCGATATAAAATTACACGTACGCTTTCTCATTAATATTGTACATTCTTAGTGAATTTATTGCTATTGTTTTTGGTAATGAGGTGGTGGAAGTCTACAGCAGTGGCGGAGAATTTCAACTGGAATTACCATCGGGACAAGCAGAAGGCCCTCGTGAATTATGGGAAATTCCGCCGTATCAGACGAAGCCCGTTATCCGATTACGCTTTAACGCCTATACGGAAAAGAACCATACGGCGTACGTTAGGTACGAATCTTACAATCAGTGGGATCGCGAAAGTGTAACATAGAGAGCGTTTACATTTAGTTCAATTTTCAGATTTAAAGTCAATAATAGCGCGGAAGTACTTGTCGTGGCAGTCGAAGTGGAAGTTGGCAATGGCGCGGGTTTTCATTGGGGTGGAAGTTCAGGAGTCGTTAATTTAGGTATGGGCGGTTCTTTACAGCCTCCCATTCAGTACCCAATTGCTTTAAAGAACTCTGCTAAAAAACCAGTTAAGATTTTGGTAAGCAATATTAATTCCGATTTGATGCTACCAATAATTTGTACCGTTGTCCGCGACAATCGGTGTGTCACAACGAGTATATATCTCACTTTTAGAATATCATCAGCACTCCGGTATCAAGAGCATTGCGAATTAATTTCGAACCAGTGGTTATTCCAGGTGATACAGAAACACCAGTCACTGTTGGAATGCTAGTATATGACTGTAAGTAAAAGGATGCGTGTTATCGCTTCCGTTTCTCTCTACATAAAAATTTACCCATCAAAGAGGAATTTACATCCTAATGAAATGATTTACATTGGTAACTCTGACTCCGTTCTCTGTTTTTACAGGGAAGACTGGTTTAGATTTGCAACATTTTAAGGGAAAACTGTTAATTAAAGGAATAGGGCCGGGAGGTTCTAGTCAAAAACTGGCAATACCATGGGTGGCTGAAGTACTTCAGGGCGGACTGGAAGTGAATACCTCGGTAGCTCACTACTGCGCTCCTCATTCAACCCAGCCCCGAAATTTCAGCGTTGTCAATAAATTTAAAGTACCTTTGGCTATTACTAATGTTTCTTTATCCCCGGAGGCGAGATCTCTGTTTGCGGTAAGGGCTTTTCTTTTCGAATGTTCCTTCATTTTGACGAATTTTCGTCTTGCTAATTCGACGCTGTAAATTGCAGATAAAGGACTTCGTTCCCAAGGTTCTAAAACCTGGACAGAAAGCTAATATATTTTCACTCCTCATGATTCGTGAGAAAAGAAATGATCATTTCAAGTTGGAGTCGTCTATTTTAGTTCACTCGAACGTTTCCACAACCGAAGTTCCACTGTTAAGCTACGACGGAAAAGTGAGGAAAATAATTCCCGGGGAACGAGAGAGCGACAAGGGCACAATGAACTTTGGCACGGTAGGTAGCGGTACGGAAAACGAAGCGATTTTCGCGCTGGAGAATCAGAATCCAATAAACATTGAGCTGCACGGATGGGGTGTAAATATGCCCGGGGCTGTGTTGGAATTGATGGGTTGCCAAAATGGTCCGACAGACCTTTTTAGCAAAGGTCATCGCAACATAACAGTTTGCAGCCAAATTGGGAACGTGAGTGTTACAAGATTTGGCAGTACAGTTCAGATATGTACAAGTTTTATATTTATGGCCGGACTGATTATTTTTAGCAAAACATCAAGCCGGGATATTTAGCTATTTTCAAAATAAAAGTGAAAACCCCTATGGTCGAGGAGGATACGATAGTGGGGGATGTTTTTGTAAGGACAACTTATGAACGACTTACCGTACCTGTGTACATGCGGGTTGCTCATGGAAGAATTTCTTTAAAAAAGCTAACCTTTACCGATTGCTTTCCCGTAAGTAGAGCACCCCGAAATCTCATTGCCGGTGTTTGACAAGTTTATAAAAACTCGGTTTATGCTGATGTTCCATCACAGGGAGCCATTTGCATGCAACAAGTAAAGGTGCATTCCACATTTGCAAGACCGATGGAAGTGACATTCATTGCGCCGGTTAACAAAGATAATCGTGTGAAGTATATACCGCTGGAAGAAACGACGCTACCTGTCATATCTAAAGGCGACAATAACGTTGGCTCTATTGCAATCGATCCGTCGGTAACATGTAGGCAACATTGCTATCTTGGATTGTCGTTGAATACAAGTGGTAATATAAATTTCTATTTGTGTACTTTCGTTTAAAGTCGTTGCTTCGGGATGTGTGCGGTAGCGATGTATCGGAACTTTGATACTAGACGTGAGACTGCTAGATATTTCAAGGTCAATTTATTCAGCGGTAGTATGCCAATAACGTTTGCGCTGCTTTTTTTTTTTTTTTTCAGTTGGAAACCAATGGTTGAATACCTTCAGTCTCCCATCTCACACTCGCGATACCGATTTAAATCTATTAAACACACGATACGCGCGCTACTTAAACTCAACCGGAGGGGGATCTTGGGATAATATAACAATGCGACTCGACACGACGGAGGTTCGAGGACATAAATTTCAAGTGAACATAAAGCCGCATTGGCCGAGTTTATTGAGTAGTTCCGGCAATGCGAAGAATAAAAGCTTACTGACCTTTCCGTTAACTCAAGTCGGTAATACCTCATTTAAGACAATTAAGTTGCATAATCCCAGCTCGAGCCCCGTGCTGGTCCAGTTAGTTCTGGATTGGAATTATCCTCAAGGATTGCGACTTTATCATTCGTTGCCGAATAAGTATGTCGATTCTTAACATCTCTACCTATCTATTCAAGACCTGATTGCATCGTTTTTTTTTTCGCTTTCAAGCTCAAGTTTCCCGTCATCCTTTACACATCCGTTTAATAATTATTATACAGCAATTGGACGTTTGCATCGGTAGTTTAAGTAGGACACAAAATATCAAAGCGATGCAATTAGCGATGAGCGATTTTTTGGAGAATATAAAACATTACCGAGAGAAATATCCAATTCCATTGAAATCCGGCAGGTTCAAGCCTATATGTTTAGAGTGCCCTGCTACAATACCAGGTGAATTTAAATTGGAGGAAAATGTAGAAGAACGTGAATGGTTTGAAAAGTACGGGGACGTTTCAGTTCCGCGACAATCTTTGTCACTGTATTTGAGTCCCTCTCAGTCAAAAACCATTCATGTATCGTATACACCGTCTTCGGCCAGTCCATCATCTGCACTTTTATATGTTCGGTAAGATACAACAAATTATATCGACGAGTTTCAAGGAAATAATAATAGGGGTACTCTCTATCTCTCGCTTACCAATTAGTAGGTATACATATATATTATATCTCGACGTTTTACTTTCAGAAATAATATAACCATATTGGAGGTATTACGCCTCGTCGGACGTGGAGCGCACGCACAGTTCAAATTCGGCAATCGCAAGCCTGGTTCTTCTACTCCATTGCTTTTTGAACTCACCGAAAGACATCTAAAAGATTGCGAACGTATGTATATCAATAAAGTACTAGAATATGGCATGGCATATCAGGTGATAGACTCGATGACCGTGAGTTAATTCATTAAAGGTGAGCGCTCGAGGAAAAATCCCGTTCCGAATCTCACCGTCAAGAGATCTTTCACGGCTAGAAATACCGGAGAATTGCCAATCGATATTCACGGCTTTTATATCAGCGGATTGCATTGCGAGGGTTACGGTTTTAAAGTACTTAATTGCGCGACATTCAAACTAAATCCGAATGCTACGAGGAAAATTGAAATAGCGTTTACTCCAGACTTTACCTTGTCGAGAGTAGAGAGGGAACTACTGATATTAACCAGTCTGGGATCGGATGGCACTGAGATCGAAGGTGTCAGTGAAAATGGTATCGCGCGGCTTACTTTACTTACGACAGTTCCGGCGCACTCCTTGGAATCTTGCTCGGCAGTCGTAATGAGGCCCACATGGGAACGCGGTGTACAATGGACAGCCATCAGTTTATCCGCGATATTACTCATGTGTATTCTCGCGGTTTCTTTTCTCGAAGCTGATCGGATATTACGTGGGGCATTGGCCAGTTTGTCGAGAAATAGCGTTGTTCAGCCACCCCTCGATCTCCGTGTTTTGTCCCTGGCGAATCAGTCGACGCAAGTAACGAATCTATCGAAAGATAAAGTATCCAACGAGGAAAAGAATAAGGCCAATAAGAAGGATGAAACTGGGCCAGACTGGTCGCTATTAAACGTGAGAAAAAATAAAGAAAGAGATGCACAAAGAGCGCTAAAAATCCCGGACTGGACGGCCGAAGAGGAACGAAAATTTCGGAATGAGGTCGAATCGAAAGAAACGTCACCTTTTAAACGCAACGAGGATACAACAATTTTGGACGCTGGGAGTAATAGCAACAATGTCGTCTCTTCGGTTGGAACGAAAAAGAAAAACGGTAGAAAACAGAACTCTGTTCAGGAGTCATCAGAGACTGTTTGCGCAGTAGATAACGTATCTTTTGGTGATGTAGCACAGGAGAAAAAATATTCGGTGCAATGTACGACAAAGTCGAGTCCTACCGCAAATAGAAAAGGAAAGACGAGTAATATAGCAATTGCGAAGGAGGAGCCTAAATTAGTTGACCAAGATATGCAAATTGATGGTTCGACTGGAATTTCGAACGCAGCCAGAGACAACAAGTCGGACGGGAAGAGAAAACACGCGAATGGGAACAACAATGGACACAGCAATCACGTACCCTATAAGAAATACGAGCCATCGAGTAATCAGAAAATCGTTCAGTTTTCTGAGGAGGAAACTTCATCCACTACAACGGAAAGCTCTGCACATGACGAAATGGCATCGTACAAGGTAAATGTTTGGCATTTAGTACGGTTTTGTAGTTCTTTTTTCTTTTTTAATGTTAACCATCTCCATATAAATAACCCATAATATAGTATACGAATAATATATTTGTATCGGCAGGACTGTGAACACAACTACGTAAAATCCGATAAAATACAAAGAAAGCCAACAGTGAAGAAAGTAAAGCCGCAAAGTATACCGCCTGTGCCATCCATAGATTATAGAGATAACTATGAAGGGGACTGTGACGATGATGATTATGACAAAGAAAGGCGTGATAATCCAAATCGATGGAAAACGAGTACAACTCGATCAAGTACAAAACATCACCATCATTTATCCCGTTGTAATCTCGAGTTACCTTATAAGTTACCGCGACAAAGTAAGAATACTCCGCGAAAGGAAAAGGCGCCGCAGAAACGTCGGACAGCTGATAAAAACCATTCAAAATGTAAGTACCTAACACACATTAATAATAGCGAAGTAGAAATTGTTGTCACAACATTCAGTTGACCCGTGAATGAGTAGTGTTGATCGTCTGCTGTACCAGAGCCATTGAAGTAAAAAAATAACGCATCGTTTTTTTTAAATGAACGGTACAGTTTCTTGATTGGAATGTGTGTGTGTGTGTGTGTTCTTTTAGCTACTACCGCAAGTGGAAGTCTAACGCAAAGGGAAGAAAATAGGCCCGCGCAACCGACAATTTCTCCCCCGTTACCACCACCACCTTCGTGCTGGGGTGAAAATCGAGCCAAATTCAGCGACGTGGTGGCACGCAATCAAGAGAGTACTTCACCGCTTTCCATCACCAATAAACTACACAAAGCTCCCGCGATTTCTCACGAATTATCCCTACCCTTCAACGGGACTAATATCACAGAATACAATAAAAGACAGGCCGTTCAAGATGTGGTACAAACGAAAGCAGAGTTCAAAATCAAGCCGAAACCGACGTTTGCCTGTAGCCAGGAACTTGAAATGGAGAAACCGCCTCACCAAGACGTATTTATGCAAACGAGTAGCCAGCTTTCGAACAGTTACTTCATTAACTCATTCACGGAACCGCCGGTAAGCTTTCACTTGTGTTTGCATGATGTTTTATTTAATTGAGGAACGTTGCAAATTCATATAGCTACAACGTATGTTTCAGTTCGAACTAGAACTAGTACCGTACGATGATTTGCCGGAAACCGACGAACCGCTAGTAGAATTAGAAAGTTTGGAAGACGACACAAGATCTCCATTGTGGAACGATGACAGTCCCATGATCAATTTGCTCCCAGAAAATACACAGGCTTTTTCAGTAGATTCAGCAAAACCCGCGGAAAAAGTTGCAAATTTATCGGACACGTTGAAAGGTGCGTCATCCACATTATTTGTCAGCTATATCATGGAAAAATATATTTAACACTCTCGCGCGCACTGCCACGTGTATCTCTAGTAGCGATACATCCTGTATATCAGAACGTATCGCTAGAGATACACGCGGCAGCGCGAGAGTGTTAAAAAAACATAATTATATTAATTTTCAGACAATTGGGTTACGATAGAGACGAATTGGGAGCCGTTGTATACTCGTGGAGCTGTCGGCGAGGAACGAAGTGGTGTGTGGGGTGTGAATACGGGAGGAGTGTGGGCGGCTGCTCCATGGGGAGCTCCTACACCACCGTTGTCTATACTTCAGCCACCTTTGTCCTTGCCGCAAAATGAGCAGGACGTACAGGTAAAGATAGAGAAATGACTATTTTTTAGTAGACTTTTCTGACGCACTACATTTTTCTACGACATTGAGTTTTCGAATAAATTGAGATAGGCATAAAATAAACGCGAGTAGAGATATAAGGTTCTCACAGTATCTTTCAGCACTTTAATCAGCTTGTGTGTTTCCATTTATTTTATCTACATATTCGCGCATATATCCGGCCAGCATCATTCGTACTTTTATAATTATTTCAGGAACGTTCTGGATTCGATCCATTTCGTTCTTTAAGCACTATATGGACTCCATCATCGGCCGATTCTTGGAAATCGAAACAACAGGAATAATACGAGTTTGGTAACGGAGCACATTGTTTTCCCGATGTCATTTGATCAGTAAGGTTCGTGACTTTGTAAATTGACTGAGGTTCACAATGAAATGATTACCGCCACTGCTGTTGACCACGACCTAATTTCAAATGTCCAAAAGTTGAATGAGTTTCTGCCAAAAAAAAACTACATATAAAATTCAATTCATTAAGTTCTTTTCTTAAATGACGGCACGTGGTACATGCTGAAAGAATGACTCAACTTGAATATTCATTTATGAGTTTTAATATTAACAAATACAGCAGAACTTGCCTATACAGGGTGTCCCCCCAATTTTCTACTCCTACTCCAGAGTTCCTCATAGTGAGGTGAACCGAAGTCTGAAGAAACAACCGCAGACGCAGACCAATGCTAAGCTCGATGCTAGCTTTGTGCATAAACACCTATGATTCACTAGCCGCGCCTCCGAACACATCCTGTGTCTACACTGGACAATCTTTCCGTGGGTGCCCAATATAGACAGGTTCTACTGTGTACATGATTTTTCTAAATTTAAACAAGATTTTGGTCAAAATTGTCCTCTGAATCGAAATTGACACATTCGTTGTGCACCAAACAACCGATTTCGAGTTGTGTGCAAAAAATTAATCCAATATTTTTTACAAGTTCAAACGTGTCACTGCAACAATAAGAAGCAAGCATAGAAACCAATGAATCCCTATACGACCTAAAATTTTATGTAAATACTTCTAATTTTTTTTTTTTATATTTGTCTTTCACGTATATACTGAGATACAGATACTCAACCAAGGTGATGACTTCTGGCTTTATATCGTTGTAATTTTTTTTATTTATCATCGGTGGAATCTGTGATACATGAGGTCTCTTCTTTTTGTTTGTTTGTTTCTTTTTTTTTTCGATTATCGCGAGTAACGTCTTTTATGAATATTTTACAGCAAACACACAAGTCAAATAGATTAGTAACTGATTTTGGTTATTTGAATTTCGTAAAATTAAATCAATAGATAGTACACACAAGAGAACCTATGATTTAACTGTACCTACTTTGTAAGACTGCTAATTGTTGTGTTTAAATAAATAAAAAAAAAAAAAAAACATTTGAAGCAATAATGAATCTTCCAATTTGTGCCAATTTATAATTGGGAGGGAGTATGCAAATATAATATTATACCATTCTCTCTGGACTAGATTTTTTTAAAGCGGTAGCTTTTTCTTTTAGAAAACCCTTAGAATGAAAAGAAGCTAATTATAGTATGGTCAATCTGTAGCCTGGTGTTGCGGTTCTAGTCATGGCGCAAGGTTTTGTATGTTGTATTCTTCTAAGCAACATCTAAAAATCAGAATGAGAAAGTAGTATTCCAATTCACCAGAGATTTTTGAAAGCTGAAGAGATCTTTCAAACACATACCAAGTTATCCTCTTCTATTTTCCTTTGCAGCTTCCTTCTGTTGATGGCAGAACTAGTCGATTTTGTTTGCACGGACAGGATTTTAGTAGGTCTATTTTGTGGTTTTTGGTAGGACATTATTTTCTTCAGTAATATTTGATTTTCTCGCTCTATCTGCCTCATTTGATCGTTAGTGAAGCTCATGTTTTTCCTCGTGCTACCGCGAAGTTGTCTTCTCTCTTCGTGGCTTTCGCCAGTTGACAAATACTTAATTTCGTCCTCCAATGAGTACTCTTCTTCGTACTTGAACTCATCCGATTCTTCATCTTCTTTGAATTTAAGACGCGCAGCTTGAAGTAGGAGCGTGCAATCGCTAAGAGTAGATCTGGTAGTAACATTTGTTACCTCGGACGCTTTATACGAATCGTCCGAGCAGAAAGATTCGGCATTGTACTCGGACTTATTATCGTACACTTCTTCTTCAGCTCTTTTATCTGTGTCCTGCTGGTCCAATTCTACAGGTAAATAATCTTTTTTGCTTGTATTACGCAAGGATTTTATACTTTCACTTTCGCAATCAACGTTGGACGTTGCGAGGTCCAATGCATCATTGTTCTTTACGTCAAATTTATTATCAGTAGGATCATCTTTGTTTGATATTAAATTATTCCAAGTTTGTCCATCAGTATCAACTTTTTCCGAATCAGTCATGATAATCGCTATGTAACGTTAACTCCAAATATATAGCGAATCAGATATTAGATCAAATACCTACTAGGTATAAACGATAGGAACGCAATAGGGGTATAAATAACTCTCCAAATAAAGCTGATGTAAACAATTCAACTAGGTTAGAAAACCATGGCAACGTTAAACTGACAACTCTGATCAACATCGATAAGTCGAGTTGATAGGTATTGAATTTAACAGCAATACGGATGCAGATTCTACCTTTCCCGTGAATTAAAATAGGTAATCGCGATGAGAGTTACGCAAAAAGGTTTTCGGCTTAACAATCAAAAGACAATGAGAAAAAAATTAGACAAATCTTTGTACAAGAGAAAATGTATTTCCATCGCATCTCTCATCTTTCGAGAATACGTTTCTAAAATATTCACAATTTCGTTCCAGCGCAAGTGTTCCACACACAAGTGCGTATTTCAATCGCTCGCAAATCCAAAAACTTTTAAACTACCCGCGTCTCTTTTTCTGTCATATGTGTCTTTGTCGTCACACGCATATGCGAGCAAATACTGTTTTGGATGCCACGCAACTGTAAATGTAGCTGCTTCAACAGGTATATCGGCAACTTTTTCACCCGTCTGTACTTCTCCTATATCGATCACCAAATCCTCCGACGCAGCAGCAAGTAATTGCCCATCGTGCGAAAAGGAGATTGTCCTCACTGGCCACTCTAAACGCGAGAATGTCCGCAAGCAACATAACTCGTCAGCATCCCATAGAGACACTAAAGCGTCAGCTGAACCAGTGGCAAAGTAGCGCCCGGTAGGGTCAAACTCAATACAGATACACGTTCCTGGATGAGCCTTGATTACGTGAAGCAGTTCTAAATCTGGATAGCTAAGAATATGGACACAGCCTTGGCCATTCGTTAAGTAGAAAGTGTCCGAATCTTTGTTCCATGAAATTTCGTTTACTTCAAAATTAAATTGTTCTTCAGCTCGAATTTTCATAACTCTCGCGTCGATGAAGGTGACCAGGTCTTCTTTGTTCCCCACGGCTATGGTGTTGCCATCGGGAGACCATGATATATTAATGTTTTCTCCCTTTGTTCCGATGTTTGCGGTACACTTTTGAGTCCTTGTATCCCAAATACGCACTGTTTTGTCTCCACTGGCCGTGGATAATAATTCAGGGTGAAAGGCATGCCAACACAGTTGATCTACGCTACCTCCGTGACCTCTGAATGTTATCTCTTGTTTCTAAAACCAATTTACCCATAGTTTTCAGTTTTATTAATTATGTCTAGGTATTTTTTGTTTAAATATAAGATAAATAAAAAATATATAAATATACACGTGCACGATCATTATCGTGTGAATAATAAATCGTGAAAAGTGTAGTATCTAAAATTCGTTTGATATCTTTTTTCTAATAATGTTTTATTGTGTTCATAATTAAGTTATATTTACCAAGCGATCGCTTCCTAATGAAAAGATGCAAACGCATTTATCAAACGAGCCGGAAGCTAATAGTTTCCCATCGCAACTCCATCCTACACTGTGGACTTTTGCCGAATGACTTTGTTGTTCTCTAATTTTATTGTGTGATTTGAAATAATTCACTATTTCTTCCACGCGGGATACACTACTCGCCATCTTTGTTTACATGTTGTGACGTTACGTCACGTTCTCATAGAGCGACGGTTCTTTGGACAAGCCTACACGAACGACGATCGCCTTGTTTTCCGCTGTAGAACGCGGGCTGTTCAAGGAGCCTTCGAATTAAGACTTGCGTATGAGAAATCCCCATCATTAGCATATCTCCCTTTTCCGCATAGATTCTTGTAGAGAAATGGTCACTCTAGGGATGAGGTAGGGTAGGTAGGAGGAAAGCAGATGCGGCGACTTTCTCACGGCCCGAGAACAACGGGAGCCAAGGCTGCGACTTTCTCACGGACCGAGAACAGCGGGAGCGAAGGCTGCAACATCTCTAAGGCCCAGGAACAATGAGGGGCTATAAACCGATTTTTTAGTCCCTTCGCAGAAAACTCTCGCCAACGCAGGACCCGCGCATTCGAAACAGGACGCATCGACACATCTGGAAGACGTTACGGCACCCGACGTCTTCGTCCTCGAGGAAACACCCCTTTTCTCGAGGACTCACCCCGATTGGACATCGCACGAGGCACACCCACCGGAGCATCCCCTTCCCGGGCGACGCCGAGAGGGATTTGAAACGCTGGAAGATTTTTTGGGGGAGACGCAACTCGATCACGGAACCGAACGCGACTTTTCCTTTTGCTTAAAGAATAACGTCGAACTTCGATTTTTGCTTAAGGAATAAATTCGAATTTTGCCGGCAACCTCTGTATGGAATTTTCTTCCCTGTTTCCTTTCGGATTGTTCCTGAATCGCGCATCTCGCGCGCGGTGCCCGATCCTCGCGCCTCGCGTCATAGAGCGACCGGGTTTAGAGATAGGCCGGGTCGTAACAGTGGTGACAGCGGTGTACCCAAATTTATTAAAGACGTTGACCTACAGTGCATATAGTGTAATTACCCAGACTGTGAACAGAGTGAGTGAAGCATCCGACGTCCCGAGCCAACTTCCGATTCAACCCACCGAGTGTCTCCTTGGACGACAACTAGAATCAACTACGGGACATCCAATAATCCGAGAAAGACGTCCTCTTGGTGTGCCATTTCTCCTTCCTGGGTTTTCGCACGGTTTCCCCAGGAGCGACGGGCGAATGCCGGAGAAGCGGTTTCAGCGGCCGTGCACGCTATATCCCTGAAACCACAGGCAACCATAGAGAGCAACATCACCAACACGAAGTACTCACCACAGTAATCCAACGGCGAGAGAGACTTCTGGACAACCCTGCCGGACAAGGAGGCGACCATCGACAAAGAGGAGCATCGGCGACCTGAACAACGTTCGACCCCCATCATCTATACAACGTTCGACCCCAGCAACCAGATCACGAGGCTGACAACCCCTTCACAACGCTGTAAGAGTGAGTCAAATAGTTATCATCTCTTGAGTGACCAAGTAGGGCTATATTATAAATAACAAGATACGTAGTATATATCGAATAGAGATCTTCTGCGAAAATGTATCGGAATCGATCTACAAATTCTTGGATCGTTGAAGAACAAAATGAATCGTCCCCACCCCGAGAAAATATACAGGAAATAACACCCGTGGTATCACGCCCCGAGCCGGAGCCGTCGCGTAACATTAATTATCCATTGGTATTGTCGCGCGATTTTGCATCACCGGCAGTTACATTATTACGAGACGATCCTCCACAATCGGATCGAAATTCTACGTCAGACGTTTCAAGCCGGGGAAGCGAAGAAACCCGATATATATCTTTAAAAATAGCATCGGACCTCATACCGAAATTCGACGGGAAATCTCCACCGATACGTCAATTCGCTAAGGATTGCAGAGATGTCTGGAAGTCGGTAAGACCCGCTAATCAACAGTTTTTATTTAAAATAATTCGTCAAAAAATTACGGGCGATGCAAAAATTTACCTACTTGATTCGGATAACGACCTAAATTTAGACGAGTTCCTAGACGATTTGGAACGTGCCTTCGCGCCGCGCAAAACACTAGATTCGCTACAAGCTAGCATGTCTAATATACATCAAAAAAGAGATGAGTCCGTTAGTCAATACGGAAATCGCGTAAAAAAACTCCTATTCGAGATATCAGAGGCAGTAGACCGTGAATGCGAAGGTGAGATCGCGCGCGGAGTAAAGTCGCGAGCCAAACAAAACGCGTGCAATTGCTTCGTCAAAGGCCTCACGAGTAGAATAGAATTACCCGTGCGACATCGGAGTCCACGAGATCTACAGGATGCCGTTAACCTCGCCGTCACCGAGGAAGAATATGAAAAAGAACGATCGCGCGTCCGAAATTTGAACGAATCAAAGAACTCGCGATACAGTAGACCTCGAATAGCCTACATGAATGAGATCAGATATTCGGCCGCGAATTCAAACGACAAGTTATCCGCGGTTTGTTTCGACTGCGGGAAACCGGGACATCTTAAAAGAAATTGTAACAACGGGAAGCGACAGGAACGCGAACATTTCTCGCGAGCAGAACCGCCGCGCTGCGATTACTGTAAGCGAAAGGGGCACACCGAATCTAAGTGCTACGCGAAGCGGGACAGGGATCGCCGTCGGGACAATTTCCGCACTAATTTACGCGAAAGGACGGAAAACGAAAGCACCGGGCATTTAAACGCGAAGCCTGCTCCGCGGAACGACGCATCGAGGAGCACGGCAATAAGAGCGCGTCCAGAATCTACCGAATTAATTACCATTTCGACGCAGGAAAAATAGAGCAACTCCCCGTTATTATTTTAGACCACGAATTCCTTAACTCGGGATTGGGATATTTTCTCATCGATACCGGCTCTCAATTGAATTTAATTAAAGAAAACGCTTTAACACCAGACATCGATATAAACACGAAAATAATTTACCATCTTAATGGAATCGGCTCTGGCACGGTGCGCACCTATGGCGAGATACTTGTTAGAATACGAAGCGTAGACATACGGTTTCAAGTCGTCGACAGCGACTTTCCCATCCAGCAAGCAGGTATCTTAGGCATGTCCTTTTTGACTCAGCAGGAAGCAATACTCACTTTCCGTGCCAATCTTCCTAGTCAGTTGATCCTCGGTAATCAGGAGATTCAGTTTTGTAACCACCCATCGTTTGATCTTCCTCCGAGAACAAAAAAACTCATCAAAATTCCTATAAAGAATAAAGAACTAAAGGAGGGATATGTTAGAAGGATTGACGCAGGACGCGGTGTCTATTTGGGCGAAGTGTTAGTCACGCAAAGGAACGGCTACGCCCATACCTTTGCCATAAATTCAACTAGCAGTCGCATTAATCTTACTATTCCCCCTATCGAGTTAGAAGATTTCAAATCTCAACCTCCGCTAGCTCGATCTGCTCGACTGGGAAATCCCGGCATTGATTTGGAAAAATCTGCCGCAGAACGACTCTCGAAAATTGCAAACTTTCTCAACTTGGATGGTCTAAACGAAGTCGAAAGGACTAGCATCTTAGAATGTATCGCCAGCTTTCCGTTTCAATTTTATCTTCCCGGAGATAAATTAGGTTCAACCACGATTCTAAGGCATAAAATCGCCACGACGGACGAGAATCCGATTAACATAAAACAATATCGATACCCACAGGTCCACAAACAAGAGATACAAAACCAAGTCGATACCCTTCTCGAGAATAACGTAATCCGGCCTTCCGATTCACCTTATAATTCTCCCGTCTGGATCGTACCGAAAAAACCCAACGCCTCGGGAAATCCTCGCTGGCGAATGGTGATAGATTATCGCGCCCTCAATGAAAAAACTATTAGCGATGCTTACCCGATCCCCAACATCACTGATATTCTTGATCAGCTCGGAGGGGCAAAATACTTCAGTACCCTTGATCTAGCTTCTGGATTTCATCAGGTGCCAATAGACCCTGCTTCTCAATCAAAAACTGCATTTTCCACCCCGCACGGGCATTACGAATTTAACCGTATGCCCTTCGGTTTAAAAAATGCCCCCGCAACCTTCCAGAGACTGATGGATTTAGTACTCTCGGGTCTGCAAGGAATCGAGCTTTTCGTTTACATGGATGATATTGTCATCTATGCCGCTTCCCTGGAAGAACACTCGTTGAAATTAAAAAAACTTTTAGGTCGGTTGCGAAGCTCTGGCTTAGCCCTCCAACCGGAAAAATGTATGTTCCTAAAGCAGGAAATATCATATTTAGGTCATATCATCACGCACGAAGGAGTAAGGCCGGACCCTAAAAAGATAGAAGCCGTGAAGAATTTTCCCATCCCAAAAACAAAAAAGAATATTAAGCAATTCTTAGGCCTCGCCGGCTACTATAGAAGATTCATGAAAGATTTTGCGAAAATCGCGAAACCAATGACTCGTCTCTTAAAATCCGACATCTCATTTTCTTGGACCGATAGCGCTCAAGAAGCCTTCGAAAATCTCCGAAATATTATATGCACCGAGCCCTTGCTGCAATATCCAGATTTCTCTAAACCTTTTGTCGTCACGACCGACGCTTCCAACTACGCGCTGGGCGCCATTCTTAGTCAAGGTCCTATAGGCAAAGATCTTCCGATTTCCTATGCTTCTCGAACACTCAACAACGCAGAAACTAATTATTCCACGACAGAGAAAGAGATGCTAGCTATTGTATTCGGCGTCGAACATTTCCGGCCATACCTCTTCGGCCGCAAATTTACCTTGGTCACCGATCATCGACCGCTAACTTGGTTACACAATACCAAAGATCCCACGTCGAAATTAATGCGATGGCGAGTTCGCCTTAACGAATACGATTACGACATCAGGTACAAACCGGGCAGAATAAATTCCAACGCTGACGCACTCTCCCGTAACCCGATCCTCCTAAACGAACAAAATCATGACTATACAAATCAAAAGGGACTTAGCTCGAAAGATTTGAGATCGGTGTTAGTCTGCGCAGACGACCCACCTATCGTGAATCTTGCAGTGGGCGACTGTCCCGAAAGACCGACGGAAGACTCCAGTATCGAAACTTTAATCGACAGCTGCTTCTCCATTAACGCAAACAGAGACGATAGCATCCCGAGCAAAGCTCCTTCTCTAATAAAATCAGATGAAACAATGTCGACGGACTCTGACGATGGAGAGGACAGCGACGCTTACCTGACAGCAACTGAGGACGAACTACCGGGACAAGACAGAATTACGCCACCAGTATCAGCACATCGTGGGAATATCTGGCGTGTGTCGTCGCCGGGTACTCCGGAACACACGCCAGGGGGGGAGATGACGTTAGCCCTCCCCCATGTCAACTTTAAAGAGTCATCGAGGGATTTCTGGCGTGTGTCGTCGCCGGGTACTCCGGAACACACGCCAGGGGGGGAGATGACGTTAGCCCTCCCCCGTGTCAGGTTTAAATCGTCACCGAGGGACTTCCTGACGTGTGCCGTCGCCGGGTACTCCGGAGCACGCGTCAGCCAGCGAGACCATCGAGAGACGACTGTTGACGATGACTCACCTGAGGACAAAAACTCTCACAGACTTGACAATGATAAAATTACAAGACGCAACCTTTTAATTTCCACAGCCACATGCCTCGTCCACAGTAAAGATTTCCTGGCCCTGAGAAATGATCATATTGTACATTTCACCTCTATCGATTACGACCTGTCGTTTCAAACAAGCAAAGATTTGATCGAAACACAATGGTTTACCTTTCACGACTTGCAGAAAATCCCTGGCAGCTTAGGTGACGCAACCACTCTTCCATCCAATAAGTATCACGTCTTCCATTTATTTGTTAAAAATTCGCCCAACGAATATCCCAATTTAGTCAACGTCGAGTCATGCATAAAAAGCTTGAAAAATTTAATGGACTTCCTTGGTATCTTCACCTGTAGCGTTTCAAAAAATCGAAATGGATTAGATCAACTCCCCTGGGTAAACATAGAAAAAATCTTTCAAACGGTCTTCTTCAATAAAGGATATACAATTACGATTTGCTCAAACGAATTGAAATTTCCATCCAAGCACGAACAGGCAGCTATCGTCAAAGAGTACCATGAGTCGGTTGTAGGTGGTCATCAAGGCATCTCCAAGCTCTATAATCGAATTAGAGACGAATACTATTGGAAAGGGATGAAGCAGGATATCATTAATTTCGTTCACACATGCAGTAGTTGCCAAAAGAACAAGCTCGCCAGAATAAAAACTAGGCAGCCCCTTCGTATCACCGACACTCCGCAGCAAGCTTTTGATAAAGTACAAATGGACATTGTCGGTCCCTTACCAGTTACCGAGAAAGGAAATCGATACTTACTAACTCTTCAAGACAACCTAACAAAGTATTCGGATGCCATTCCTCTCCCCACCATCGATGCGATCACAGTTGCCCTCGCACTCGCTGAACAATTCATTTCTCGATTCGGTTGTCCCAAGGCAATACATACCGATCAAGGAAGCAATTTCATGAGTAGCATTATGAAAAACTTTTGTCAAATCTTCAAAATTCAACAGATAAAATCAACCGCTTTTCATCCGCAATCTTTGGGATCCTTAGAAAGAGCCCATCACACATTCATGGAATATCTGAAACATTATTGCGCAAAAAGAAATTGGGATCAGTGGATTAGATTTGGTATGTTTTCATACAATACCTCCGTCCACGAAGCTACCGGATTCACACCTCACGAATTAATCTTTGGAAGAAAAGCTCAAATTCCCTCGGAATTCTCAGATCAGCGGGTGCCTCGTACATTCATTCAATATTTTGATGACCTCTTCACGATAATTACTACTACCCAGGGTATGGCAACGGAAAACCTAGAAAGGGCGAAAGCCAAGAGCAAGAAACTTTTCGATAGGCACTCAAATCCCCGCATTTTTCAGGTAGGCGACGATGTCTACTTGCTTCAAGAGCCTCGTCAATCTAAATTTGATCCACATTGGAAGGGTCCTTTTAAAATTACCCGAATCTTCAACGATCTTAACGCAGAAATACAAATTAGCAAAAATAATAAGAAGATAGTTCACACAAATAAACTAAAGCTCGCTTATATTCGACCGACATCCCCTCTAGGAAATAATTGATAATTGTGACGCGCAAGCATCATTGTGAAAGTAAAATAGGATAAATAATAACCCTGAAATGTATTTAATTCGATACTCTTTATTGTAAAATAAATCTTTATAAATGTAAATAGCAACTCGTATGGAACGAATGTGTGTATGTATAGTATGTTGCAAAAATTTTTTTTTATCTTACTTTGTTATTTCCATCCCGTTTGTGAAATTTGGAATATTTACATCGAAATTAACGATTATAACAAACAATTAACCTTCCACGATTTTTTTTTTGGTGTTATGTGTCTGCTTAGTGTGGCTATATTTTTATAACGGAGATGTAAATCCAGACTTAAATTAATTAAAATACTTGCTAAGCATTCTTGTATCTACGGCGCACTTTCCCCTTTTTTGTACGAACAATATACTCTTGCAAATTATAAGTAATCAAATAGGTTATAAAAGCTGTCACCATAGGTAACAGCTTTTGATAAGGGGGAAGGTGTGACGTTACGTCACGTTCTCATAGAGCGACGGTTCTTTGGACAAGCCTACACGAACGACGATCGCCTTGTTTTCCGCTGTAGAACGCGGGCTGTTCAAGGAGCCTTCGAATTAAGACTTGCGTATGAGAAATCCCCATCATTAGCATATCTCCCTTTTCCGCATAGATTCTTGTAGAGAAATGGTCACTCTAGGGATGAGGTAGGGTAGGTAGGAGGAAAGCAGATGCGGCGACTTTCTCACGGCCCGAGAACAACGGGAGCCAAGGCTGCGACTTTCTCACGGACCGAGAACAGCGGGAGCGAAGGCTGCAACATCTCTAAGGCCCAGGAACAATGAGGGGCTATAAACCGATTTTTTAGTCCCTTCGCAGAAAACTCTCGCCAACGCAGGACCCGCGCATTCGAAACAGGACGCATCGACACATCTGGAAGACGTTACGGCACCCGACGTCTTCGTCCTCGAGGAAACACCCCTTTTCTCGAGGACTCACCCCGATTGGACATCGCACGAGGCACACCCACCGGAGCATCCCCTTCCCGGGCGACGCCGAGAGGGATTTGAAACGCTGGAAGATTTTTTGGGGGAGACGCAACTCGATCACGGAACCGAACGCGACTTTTCCTTTTGCTTAAAGAATAACGTCGAACTTCGATTTTTGCTTAAGGAATAAATTCGAATTTTGCCGGCAACCTCTGTATGGAATTTTCTTCCCTGTTTCCTTTCGGATTGTTCCTGAATCGCGCATCTCGCGCGCGGTGCCCGATCCTCGCGCCTCGCGTCATAGAGCGACCGGGTTTAGAGATAGGCCGGGTCGTAACAATGTCAAATGCGCGTTGTGACGTAATAATCCCACAAAAAAGCATCCATGAAAAGTTACCTATAGGTATTTAATCGGAAATTTTGAAAGAGATCAATCATCAATTATATTGTTATGTTACACGAATACATAAAGTAGGTGTGATACAAAAGGCAATCAATTCATCTTTCGGACCTGCATATACAGGGTAAACGCGAGAATGCGTGCAAGTGCAGGAGAGAACTTGTGGAGGGAGCACAAGAACTTCTGCGTCGCATATTTCTCTAGGTACCTACGGACTACCTAGTCCAGTTGGGCTGCGTGCGACTGTCAGAGAGGCTCTTAGGCCACTATTTCATTGTACCGACGCGACGGATTGTCGCGCGCGACGAGTCACTCCGATTGGCTGTAATTTCTCGAATTCGCTCGTATCTTTGCGTGCACGCACCTTTACCCTTAGTAACGTTGCACACAAAATTCCGTAAGGCCGTAAGGCGTAAGCGTAAGCGAATAGACCAATCAGGATCAAGTATTCCGTTATGGTGGGGTTACGGACAACGGAATACTTGATCCTGATTGGTCTATTCGCTTACGCTTACGCCTTACGACCTTACGGAATTTGGTGTGTGATAGCCCTAAGGCTAAGGTGCGTGCACGCAAAGATAGGTACGAGCGAGTTCGAGAAAGGGGCCCCATACGGTACTTGATGAGAACGTGTGAGTACGAGTGAGAAGACACGGTGATGGCATAAGAGTCTCTCCGTTGCACACAATTTTCTGGACAAATTCGAGACAGAGAGAGACAGTAGGTATGTGTAGGTACCTATGTACCTACCATGCCGTCACCGTGGATACCGTGGATACCATAGCAAAAATGCGAGTTTTGCATGAGCACCCCCGTGGGTCTCCTCGTCCAATAGAATCATCGGAAAAGCGTGAATGCGCATGCGTAGTCATCTGCGAGTGTGGCGTGTCAGCAAGTTCAGATCGGTTATCGAAACAGTTGGCAATACTGGGGGTTGAGTTATCCCCGAGTCAACCCCAAATTTGACGCTGGTGAAAGTGGCCCGAAGTGAAGTGAAATCGGGCTGTTTACACCGAAATTATTTCACTTCGTTCCCATTTCGCTCCGGAGTGGAACGGGAGTAAGAGCCACGCGGTGTAAACTAAGCCAATGTCATATCAGCATATCGTCTTATGACTACCGATCGAGAATTAATGTTCGAGGTTGGACGTCAACCGTTTCGTGGTGAAGGCGCTTTCATCGTGCGCGGTGTAGAGGGGACAGAGCACTGACACATGACGCGTATTTGCTGCGTTATGTTGAATTTTCAAAGTGGCAACGTGAGATTAACGCAAGAGTAGGCGCGATCGATCGTTCGCGATCAAAACGAGTTGCGTTTCATCCGATCGGATGAGGATTTCTGTGAAAACAAATTCGAGAGAAGATGACACGGAAGAATTGACGAGAGGTACCGCCGGCCGTGTGCATCCTACCAATTGCGACATGGCGGGCTTTCGAGATGAAGATAAGGATTTGTTTCCCATTCAAAGCATCTCCTCCATCGTACAAATTTTCAAAAATCAGTTAGAAAACAGCTCGGAACCTGATTTGGCACTGCTCTCGATATTGGTGGGCGCGGTGGAGAATTCTTTGACGTATAATAGGACATTTGCGTCACAAGAAAGCACTGCGTTCGACGAGCCGAAACTTCCCGCAGTTGAATTTCACATCGCGGAGGCTCTCTATACCAAATTTCACGCAGTGATTAAGGGTGCCGTCGACTTGACCGTTTACGATACCAAGTGTGCCACTAGGGATCTCATCAAGAAAGTGTCGGACGTGATATGGAACTCTTTGACGAGAAGCTATTACAAAGACCGAGCACACTTGCAAAGCCTGTACAGCTACCTCACCGCCAATAAGCTCGACTGCTTTGGAGTGGCGTTCGCCGTTGTGGCCGGATGTCAGGTTTTAGGTTTCACGGACGTACACCTCGCGATGTCCGAAGATCACGCTTGGGTGGTATACGGCAAAGATGGTGCGGAGACCGTCGAAGTTACATGGCACGGTGAGTCGACTCTTCCCGCACGATCCCGCTCGGAATTTCAAAAACATATCAATTCTATACAATCGACTCTGTGCTCGATCTATTTTGCGCTTGGAAAACATGGTCCGATGACGATCGATCGACGCGCGCCGTATCGTCGGCAATCTAACGGAGTAACGGATATGGACGCAAGGGTCGGGCACCCGCCATTTTCCGCCATTGAAACGCAG
The DNA here is from genome assembly GCA_963678675.1 of Xiphydria camelus. Lineage (NCBI taxonomy): Eukaryota > Metazoa > Arthropoda > Insecta > Hymenoptera > Xiphydriidae > Xiphydria > Xiphydria camelus. The sequence goes on from OY783198.1 coordinate 27,922,455, forward strand.
AGAAAAAAGTCATCGACGATCAACCCATCATTTGTTCCGGCTTTCAATGTCGTACGGCACGGATCGCACACGCGTAACGTTGCGTTTGAAATATCCGTTAGCTTTTGATAATCCGGTCGATGCATCTGGTATATCTAGAAACTGTAACCATTTCGTCAGAACTTCCGAGTTTGTACGTCCACGCGCTGCCACCCGGTACGCGCTTCCGCGTCGGCCAAATCAAATAACGGTTGACGCCTTCCGAACTATACTCGGAGTTCGTTCCACGCGATCAACGCGTAGACGCGCCGCGAGGGTCGCCCGTGTCCTCGGTTATCGAGGGCAGACTCGAATTTCGTATTGCTTTTTCAATTGTAAGGGAAAGGAAACGAAGATAAACGGGGCCAGCCGGTCGAACCCGGGGTGGCGTCTCGCTCATGGCTGTACGTCAACGGTCAAGCGGTTGTTTGCACTCGAGCGATGGAAGTAGCTACGATAGTCTCCGCGATAAATCCCAGTCTGAGCGCGACTGCGGACGCGGCAGAAGTAGCGTTGCTTCAGCAGGAATTGCTGTGGCTGCTTTACGATTTAGGACACCTCGCCAAGTATCCGATGGCGCTTGGCAACCTGGGCGATTTGGAAGAAGCCGCTCCGACTCCTGGCAGACCGCCGGCGATAGATTTGTTTCAGGTATTCATTTCTTTTTCCTTTCCTTTTCTTCCCTTGCCTTCCCTTCCCTTCCTTTTCTCTCGTATACGCGCACACGCGTTTTCACCTCTTTGCGAGAAAGAAACCACAACGAGACGTGTAATCTTACGCAGCCGACCGCGACGTTGTCTCTTCTTCTTCTCTTTTACAGGAAGCCGTTCGTTCGGCGAGGAAAAATTATGGAAACGCTCACGTTTATCCGTATACTTATCAAGGAGGATACCTGTATAGACACGGGTTGCACGCAAACGCACTTGCATCCTGGGCCGGCGCGGCCGACGTTCTGAGAAAGTAAGTCTCTCGCGCGTCAAGGTTCGCACGACTCGTTGGAATCGTAAAATTATGTTCGACGTCGCATCGATGCCGACGGGTCTTTTTGGTAAGGTTGTATAGGTAATATGATCGATTTATATTCGGTAGGTATGATTATTCTCGCGACGACGGTGAGATTTATAAAGAGTTATTGGAAATTGCCAACGAATTGATACCGCATACCGTAAGGGCGGATGAACGCTTGTTGCGCCAGCCACGTTGTTTCGCGTATCTCTTACGTTTCTACGACGGCATATGCCAGTGGGAAGAGGGGGCCAATACTCCCGTATTGCACATAGGGTGGGCAAGACCGCTCGTCAATACAATTTCCAAGTTCGACGCGAGTATTCGGGCTCGGGTCGTCATCGAGTGTTACGCTGCCGATACGAAGCCGGAAGAGGAGAAGTCGCAAAAACGAGAAACCAGCCCGGACGAAGCTTTGAACAACAATAATAACAATTACTGCAAAACAAAGGAGAGAGGTAATGCCGCCCGTGATTTGATCAAGAGCTTGGAGTCGAAAGTACCCTCCAATCCGGCATCGACGCATCCGAGCATTCAGGCTCTCACGGCTGCGTGTAGTGAAAAAATACTGAACAGAGATTACTTACTGCAAGGCGACGGTGAACCCTTTGTCGCTCCGCTGCAAAGTAGCTTGCCGCCTGCACCGTCCACGTCTCAGGAGAATCTCGATCCCGAAACAGAGGTGGATTCGGATAGTGAACGGCCGCGGATAACTCTGTACAGTCAAAAGATGAAGGGTCTCAAGGATTTGTTGCTTGCGGAGAAATTGAACACCCACGCCATCTCCTTGCAGCTGACCGCCCAGAGCCAGGTACAAATTGGCAAGAAAGGTCGCGCCAACGACGAGGTCGGTGTAAGCCAACGACCGAAGAGAACGCGTCGCGAATAGTACGCACGGTTAGAGCTACGTTACTTACGCGCGAGCAACGTAGACCGTGCCAACGGATAGTCTATTCGGTGTACGTTGTCGAGTATCGAGGAAATCTACTCCTCTCGCGTCGAATTGTTTCCATTTGTCGAGAAGTCTCAAGAGTTGAGTGTGGGGGAAGTCCCGACACATTCGTCCCCTCTGGGCGGACACTTGACTTAGCCTTACTTTGCACTTCAGCTTCTGTCCCATGACGAAGTGACGGTATCTCTGTAATGATTTATCTAAATTTCTATGCAAATCAGCACCGAGCACATCCGGTTAAACAAATTCGCTTCTGCAACGGACGAACGAAGAATTACCTGTACCATCGCGTTCAATGTAAGTAGATAGAATAGAGTAGATATGAAAAAATTTTGTAGAAAAAGTACAAAAAATTCTCCAGCGAGATACCTATTCATCCGTGCCGCGACTCGTTTGGGGGTCACGCGTCATTTTCTTTCCTCTGATCGCCGGGAAGTGCATCGAGCATTTGCATTCGCACATTTTCGAGTCCCAATTCTTTCTCAATAAAGATGTAGAGCATCGGTTTTGAGCAAAGACACGGCGACGATGTCCCGATACCCGTGGAACTTATTTCACAATAACGGCATTATCCGCTGCGAAGTCTTTTGGTCCAGCGGGGCGCACGTCTTTGCCTCACATACCGAGTGTCGACGGATCTGTTCCGAAACCGGACGTTGAATCTCACCGCCGCACCCGATAGCTCGCTATCTGGAATGGCAGAGGGACTCGGTCGATCCACCATTGGTTCGCACGTTCGATATTATCGGAGCAGGTCTAATGAACACATTTTCGGTATATAAATATACATATATATAGGTATATATTTTTTGAATCTCACATTACACTTGCTTATTTATTGACTCAAGTTCATCGACTGTCAATTGCACCATGGGGAAGTTATGATTGACTAATTCTCATTAATATTTTTTCCCCACACATGCTGATTCAGCATCTCTGGCAGAATTATGCTCCTATGATTTTTATATACCTACACAAGGAACCGCAACATTCCATTCTCGCACGTGCGTCCAGGTGGTGCAAAATAATTAAGCTTTAGCTAAGGTACTTTAAGCATCAAATGCTCGCTTATTTTTATAACTATTTATTTTCAGGAGTAATTATAGGTATGCAACTTTTGTGTGTGTGTGCGTACGCGTGTGCGTGTGTGTGTGTGTGTGTGTGAGCGCGCGAGCCTGTATATGTGTGTACACATGCATCACCTACATATACTAATAATAAACTCTATGCTATATTCTATAAAGCCATACAGTTTTCTTATAGAATATAGCATTCTGCAGAGCTTACTGTTTTGTAGAGAATAGCGGCAATAAATAGAGAACATTAATGGATTTACTACGGGACTGCGCGTGGACTGCCGAACGCGCGAACTAATAGCACTTGGAATAGTGAACAATGAGTACATTCACCAGAAAAGCGCTTTTACTTGGTTGATATCAAGCATCATTATTATTGTTATTATTATTACTATTTGCGTTTAGCAAATAGTCGCGAGCGCTGTATAAAAGCACTTACCCAGCGCTTTTTCTGGCGAATGCACTCCAATCGTGCACGGCAGATGGTGAGCAGACCCACCATTGGGATCGTGCGTTTGGCAGAGACAGGCCCCTTCCACAATTTCGAAGCAGATCAATTGACACCCGGTACATACATATACATACCGTATGTCTGACGGCAAGCGCAACAGGAGCTGTAACCTAAAATTTGACTTCGGCAGTGTTTGGAGGGTGCTCAAGTCACTCACAAATAAGAAATAATTGACAGCTATCGAGAAATCAGACATTTTGACACTTTTCGCCCTTAAGGCCATCACACGTGAAAAAACGTAAGCAGTAACAGTAAGGATTGACCAATCAGAAAGCCTGTTTAAGCATAATTCCGTAAGAATGATATTTCTGATTGGTCAATCCTTACTGTTACTGCTTACGTTTTTTCACGTGTGATGGCCTTTACGCTGTGCGAGCAGCGTTTATGAGTGACTCGAGCATCCTCCAAACACTGCCGAAGTCAAATTTTCAGGTCACAGCTCCTGTTGCGCTTGCTGTCAGACATACGGTATGTATCTACCCTTTTTTTTTGCCACTTTGCTATTATGCGTAGAACGCCGAATGACTTTTTTTTTTTTTTTTTTCACGCCTGCGGGAATATTGAAGCAAGGTATGACTGTACATCAGGACGGTGGTGCATTTGACCTCACGGTTCCTCGGTATGTTCGCGTATGTCAGGAAACGGTTCCTGTAGTCTGTCGGCTTTTACCAATAGATTGGGAATCGTTACGACGAAGAAGCTTACCCTATCACAATATCTTCCATATGTTTTATCGATACGAGCAAGGCTGCTTCTTTGTGGGCAAAAGGATTTGACGAAATTCCTGTAAAAAAAACGATGGTTACGATTCTCCGTTCGTCCATTGAAATTGCCAGTTCGGAGCAAATTCTTACTAACGTGAGCTTTATGTTGATTTCTTTTAGTCACAATTTGTGTGATGTACAAATTGACTTGTCATAGATAAAAATAAAATTTTACGTTCTCAACGAGAGAATCATTTTTTTCTTCTCGTGGAATGCCCCAGGCGATGTTATATAATGTAATTATCAAATAAATTACTACAAAATTCGAAAATATTTATGAAGAGAAGCGGAATGTTATCGAGAGTGTATTGGGAAAAAGTAATCCGCACTACAGCGTACTGTTGCGTTCAAGCATTGCTATTACTCTCGTACCTTTAGTAGCGATTACTCAGTGTACCTACATATATCCCCTTACATATTATCCGGGCATTTATAAATATTAAAAATAATCAAATTCTCAACAAAATATGTTCGAGGTGCTCCACTCGAGCATTTGTGTTATTAGATTAAAATCAGAAATCGCGTCGATCTGCAATATTGTACAACGACCGTTTGATTCGCATCAAATACGTAATTGTAAAGAATAGGTACGCTTCTGTTTCTGGGGTGTCAATTGAAAGGCCTAAAACGTATCGGGTCATCTGAAAACGAATACCGTATGCATGCGATCAAAATATGCGTAGGAATTGTATCTAGTTTTATTTTGACTCGCGCAGAAATTTAGCGAGTCTGATATTACACACTCAATCATCCGGAGTATCTCTTACGGTAAATCGAAAAATAAAACTGTGAGTTCCTACATAATATGTATACTTTGCGTTCGGACATGTGGTATGGAAAGGGGTATACGAAATAAATAAAATAAAGTGATGAGTTCTCGAGTTTAGGATTGCATAATAATAATAATAGTAGTAGTAGTAGTAGTAGTAGTAGTAATAATAATAATAATCAAAGGCGCTATTTTACTGCGATGCTGAATATACTATTATTATGTACCTACCATTAACAATTGTAGTAAGGAAGCGCAACACAAGGTAAGAAAGGTTCTGCTCATTTTTTGTTTTGGCTAAAACAAAGTCCTTCCCGTCCTTCCTATAGACTACGGCAGTTTAGACTGCTGATTAATAAGCGAACGATCGAACGAACGATAATCTACCTACATCATGTATCCGTAGTGCAAACGCGAGACACATCGAATATGGAAAACGATAGTTGGAAATCATAGATGTCGCATATTTTTACTTGATTCTCGATTGTTGATTAGCCTTGATAAGCCCTTCGTCTTCTGGTGAAACTGGAAAGTTTCAGCAATTGATATATTTTATGTACGTACATAAATATGCATACAAAGTATAGATACCGGTACAGAAGTACAGGCAATGTGATGACAGCACCCACTATCGCATCTCTTTTTCCAGCATGCATGGTAAGTCGGCGGTCCTTTCTGCTTTGCCTTGATCCCAATTTGAATAAGATGGAGATAAAATGCTTATATTCGGAAGCGTTTCGGTAGAAAGAAAAAAAAAGTAAGTACCTATACATTTCAAGGACTACCTATTCGCTTTGAAGTCATTGCAACCTTTATTTTTCATGGAAGCAGGCTTCACAGATAGGTATGTCCCTAAATTTAATAACTTGACCCTAAAAGTTCGCTCACAGAATACAGTATACGGTATACAATACAATCGAGTTGAGATAAGGAAGATTGAACAGTTAAGAAAATGAAAAACAAGTTAAAAGAGATGTGCAACAGTCTTATGAAAATGCTGTTGATGCTTCAGAAGCAATGCAAATAGAAATTAACAAGTGTCGTGGAGAAAAAAGGGCATTATGAGAACTTGTACAGTGGTTTACAAAGATTATGAAACAATTACACTAGATACGTGACAGAAATACATAGGTATACCTGTAAAATAGAGAGACAAATTAGTACAACACACCGGATCAAGTTCTGCAGAAGACATTAAAATTGAAATGAATCTTCAATGTACTTTATTTGTCGTATGTATATTTATTAGCCTATATCGATATATTATTATAATGCTTACATTTTGATATTGAGCCTTTTTGTACTCACCGAACGCGAAGTAATTGTGGAGTATTACATAATCATAGCTATAACAAGAGTAGGGCACATGTACTTGTAAGCGATGCAATTATTCCGGTAGTGTCCTAATCTTAAGTAGGTAGGTATGTACATAAATGTAGAGTGTAAAAGAATATAGGGGGAGGAGGGAAAAGTAAAAAGAAAAGAAAACCTCCGTCAACATACGCCATGTATGTACGTACTTAAAATAAAAAGAGAATACTGTTGCAAGCTTGGCGACACGCGGTGACAAAATTATCGACCATGCGTATAGGTAAGTACGTACATACACGCCCTAGTGTAATTACAGTTCACTCTTTGCACAGGCACACATATGTGGTAGATGTATACTACATACACACATACATTGTCTGTGAGACAAGAGAGCAGAAGGGACTCTGCGTTATTTTCCTATACCTACATATTTATAACGTGGTTAGACATTTGGAAACAGTGACAGTACATTTCTCAGGCGAGTATTACGTGTATGAAATGTAGAGATAAGAGGCGAGATTTTTTATGCAATCGATAGTAATTGTTAATATGACTGCAATTGATGCGTGATCTCAGTGTATGGTAATTCATGGGAACTCTTTCTTACATGCACGTTGAATTTATGATACGGGATTGTTCTACTAGGTACGATGCTTTACACTGTAATATTACGTTCAGGCTCTGCCATAGAGTGATGCGCAGTTATATGACATGTATATTGTTAAGAAAAACTACACGACGATCGATGATTTGAAAGGCACTATTGAAATGTCTCATTTTTCTGTGCGACTGACTGTTTTATTCTAATTGCTCCCCAGCGTTGAATTCTTCCTTTACTCTCGTAGTCTTCGGCGCGCGCGTGGTTTACAACAGTTTTTTGCATATTCGTACGCCATTTTTGTTATACGTGTTACGAATAATTTCGTTCGAAAGAAATAAAATCAACGTCTGCTTCTGGTGGAAATCACTTTCAACGGAAACTGACACTCCAAAGGTATTTGAGTTACTTGACGCCACACATTTAGCAAGGCACTGTAGCATTGGTCAATTTTTTTTATTTAAAGGAATGCAGGCTACTTATCACCTCCCGAAATAATTGAAATACTCAATTTGCGACAGTGTCAAACGATAAACGAAGAAAAAATCATACACACTTTCATTTTGTGATTTAGAGTGTCAAACGATAATAATTTGAGGCGGGTGGATGATGAAATCTTACAATAAAATTATATATACTTCAATCGCTGCTTTCCGAGAATCATCGCGTGGCGACATTGTCACTTTCGGATCCCAGGCTACCATCGCTATGCACACATGTATAAATATAAGCATTAAGAATATTTACTCCGCCAGAGACAGTGCGCAAGTCTAAATTCTATCAATGACAACGTTGTACAATTGTACGAGGGCGAGTAATAAATTATTATATAACAATAATATTTGGTCATTGGCCACTTAAAAAAAATATAAATTCTTATGCTTACACTCGCGCGCGCGAGGGTCGCAAGGGGTACGGCTTAACTTTGCCAATATTCACATCGCAGATAGTACAAGACTCTGCGATGGTCGGATAAGACGCGCCGTACAAAAAATTGTATGAAGATCCAGGGCGTGAAGAGTAGCCTATCGTTCGAGGGTATACACCTGTGGGAAGGACTGGTGGAGAGAGGAGAGGAGGGGCAAACGAGGGTTCTCGAGTAAAAGAATTATCCCGATTTTGTGTGAATCCTTGTACGATTTTCTACAAAGCATACCTATCCCGAGTGCAATTGGTAGACGGGTCGGGTGAGCGGAAACCTTGATGTCGGTCGATACTGATCCCGCCGACTATCGTGGGTCTTGCTATTTGGTCAATGGGATACCTAAGTATAGCCGAAATTATGCCATACCCCGTACGCGACCCTCTCGAGTGCGAAATCGTGTATATCGGGTCTTTGCTTTAATACACGCCAGTGGAGCGGACTGCATATCAGTTGGCGCCTCCGATCCGCTACGGTTTCCTGTAATTCGGTGGTAATACCGACAGCCAAGACTCGAACCAAATACCTAGACGTACATATCAGTCTGAGAAACATCGGTCATCTCAATAGTGGTGAAAGTGACAGACGCTCTGATATAGTTTGATAATTGTTTGCATTTTTTTTTTCGAGTAATCAAGGTTTTTCGGACTGATGGTTCCATTTGGTTCGAGTCTTGGCTGTCGGTATTACCACCGAATTACAGGAAACCACAGCGGATCGGAAGCGCCAACCGATATGGAACCCGCTCCACTGGCGTGTATTAAAGCAAAGACCCGATATGTATGTATGTATGTATACATATATTTTTCACCAGCGTATTTGGGTGGTGTGAAGGCAACGCGCGACGAATAGAGAATCGCACCGATCCACAGAGGGGGGAGGGGCACTATCGAACACGCTGACCACACGTTTAATTACAGTGGTTCAAAAATATAACTCGTACAGGTATATTGGATTGACCAAAAAGTACATTATCTAGTGCATCATTCCGCGATTACTTCTCGACCAATCCAATATATCTGGTTATACATAACACACCGGGTGTTTATTGATTTGCTTCAAGAATAGGCGTAGACTGTCGAACGCATGAATGAATAGCGGATCGTCCGAGTTCCCCTGCACGTCATAGCAAAATCATTGGGTATGGCGATAGGAGGGGGGGGGGGGGGGGGAGCATTTGGATTCAGCAGACTCGCTACTGGTTCACACGTTCGATAGAGTTCACGCTCTAGTCTCGTAGTAAACTCGTCGACACCCGATATACCCATAGATCGTAAAAAAAAATGTATGTTTGGCATATCGTTGGTTTATAAAAAACAATACCATCTTTAAAAGTACACTTCATTCCTAATGAGGACGAACGATATTTCCTCGCGCATGCTTTTACACTAAAATGCAGAAGCGGCGAGTCCATTGAATGTACATACGAAAAAATAGCAAGATATAGATAGTGCATTAGACGGAACGACATTTATAAATAGTCCTCAAACTCCATTGCGTATGTATAAAAATCGTTTGTTCGATAATAATATGTTATTATGCACGACACCGTAGATCGCATCATCGCATCGTTCTACTCAAAACCCGGTACGGGCAATACCTATGTACATAACTGAAAAGTGTACTTATGCGTCTCTACCGTGCAAATATTGTGCAGTAAAGAGAAAAACAAAAACCGAGAAGGAGTCGAACGTCATCGACAACTTTTCGTATTCGTTTCGTGACGGTGATCTGAAACTGGTGGTGGTAGTGGCTCGTAGAAACTGAGCATGACAAAGTTTCGTTCGCGCTCGGTATTTCGACGTTAACAGGAACAACGTTCGAAGAAAGAGGTGTTCATGTACCTACATATACCTACCTATACCGATACTACGTCCGGGCGTCAATGGGAACCTTTTCGTTGGCACGAAGAAATCGCGGAAATTTCGATGGTGTACACGAGTACCTATTTCCACATTCTAAAATTCAACTTGGGAAGCATGTTTAAGATTTGAAGGGCTGTCACATTGAAAGGCACTAGTGGTATTCCAGTTTAGTTTGAAATGTCACGATCTACGCTTCCGAACCAACTTTCCAATACATACTGCGTACCCTGTACCTACGCACCGAAGCTTCCACGCGCACGATTGCTTCCGACAGTATCAGTTGGGTTTTATCTAATAATTGGCAGCGCTCAACGTCACATACACAAGATCGACGCTGCAGTCAATGGACTGCTAAAACTGATTGTCTACTGATGGTCTATGGTTTGGAAGAACCACTCCGTGAATCGACGAAGTTGTTGAGCTGCCGCGTGACTCTCGTCCTGTAACCGGCGGTTCTCGTCTCGTAAACGACGCACCTCGTCTTCCAATGAAAGTCGACGACGAGTCTCCCTCGCCACTTTCAACTCCAGAGTTGACAAATGTGTCTGCAGATCCGATACGGAATTACTGAAAGTTTACCGATTTCACACTTTTGCATTCCCCTCACACACACGACATCGTTTGTTGCTGTTGTTGTTATCATTATTATCAATATTATTATTAGGTTATATCGCAAAAGAAAATATTTAGAGCTTAAATAAAGAGCTCACGTCAATGCGGTGCAGGTCCCGTCGACGAGCCTTTCGTCGGACCATTCCTGCTTCGTCGCCCTGAGATTATTGGAATCGGCGTGACTCGTCCATTCCGTCTCACCTTCGGACTGAAGCTTCTTCGCGTCCCTATTGTCCGTCACCAAGTTGCTCATAGATTTTGTAGTCGAATGCGCGGTGGGCTTCGTAACACGCGGAGACAGTCTGAGAAGAACCCGGAATGGATCGCGCCATATCAATTCGTGATGCATTTCATCATCAACGCGGACTACGCCAATACCTATACTTATACAAGGCGCTATATGGGTGCATTTTCGGATGGATCGAACGATCGGGCAACTGTACTCGCGCCGAATATGACATTCTTTGATTCTCAAATTACCTCTCTTCTTTGGACAGTTTATTCTCGCTGGGTGCTGGGCTCGACGCGGTGCTCGTGTTGGAGATGACGGTAGCGGGTCGTGCCATCGTAAGGATAACTTCGGAGACATCGTTACCATTTTCCTGGCCGCTTGCCGACGGCAAAACGCTTAAGGTACTCGTGCTATTTCCACACAAATTCTCCCGCGATCTGCACCTGTTCTGAATTTCGATGGTATTATTGTTGCTCGACTTATTCGTACTCGAAATATTCGTTCCTGCGACAATGTTGGACGGTTGAAGATTATTGTTCGACGACAACTGACCGCCGTCGTCGGTTATGTAATCCGGATTGATCAGTCTCATCAGATCTTCTTGAAGGGTACTCGAAGTCAGGTTGGCCGAATTTCTGTGCGAGCCCCTCGTTCCCTGCTTCGGTCGGGGGCTTTGATTTCGCGAATTTCCGTTTGACGGCGTCAAATTACCACCGCGATGCCTATTGGCCCGTCGCAACTTTGGAGAAACGTTCCCGGATTCGTTCGACAGTTCATCTTCGCTCGGCAATGTAGAAATGTCCATGGAATTGGCATCGACAACCCTCATTTCCGGAGGAAGACTACACGACGTCAAGTCTTTCGATCTGTACTCTAGGCTCACCTTGCGAGGGACTGGGCGTTCGGTCATGGCGGTCTTCAAGCAAGTCACCTTCTCGCCCACTTTAAACTCGTGCTGTGTCTCGTAGCACGTTGTATCGTGACTCGCATCGACACCCTGGCCCGTCTCAAGTTTCCTATCGACGCCCGATTCCGTCAAGTTCGATACCGCGTTTCTGGTTGCATCGAATTCGTACTTGCAGGACCTCCCGTCCGGTGGTACTTCGTACGTATTGACGAATCGCCGCTCCCCACCGTTCTGCTCGTATCTGCCGCTGAGGAGCTTCCGATCGCAGATTTGCTCCTCGTAAAATTCAAATTTGCCATGCCGATCCGCGGTAGCCTTGTTCGCCTCGCAACTCTCGCGCCTCATATTGGACCTGTCCGACGAAACTTCCTGCTCACTGTAATCGCTGACAAACCTTACGAGGTTATTGTTGCTGCTCGATTTTAGGAGGCTGCAGCTAACGTTTTGTGTCAGAGGCAGAGAAGCTGAAGGGCCAAGATTATTACGTCGAGTACTATTGTCACCGTTGTGCGGAGCCTGCATCGTCATTGTTGTTGTTGTTGTTGTTGTCGTCGTCGTCGTCGTCGTCGTCGTCGGCGGCGGCGGCGGGGGCGGCGGAGGCGGCGGCGGCGTCGATGGCATCGGTGCAATTTTTGAATACAGAATCTCCTGCCTGACCTCGTACTTTCCTTTTTGCAGCCTAACGTAATTCGACGAAACCACGTCTAGATTTCGAATTTGGCCTTTATCCGGGGCCTGATAATTACTCTCATACTTGACACTGTCCAACACTCCTCTCGACGATATATAATTACTTTCTTTCGAGTACTGTTCGTGGTTGTTGCAACGTCTCGCGTCCTCGGAGTACTCCCGTTTCGCGCCAGTTCCGTTCACGCAATGCGTTTCCTTCTCCTTCGATTTTAACGGCCCGGTGGATCTGCCAGGTATTATTATAGGTTGATAGCCCTGTCGCGCTGGAAGGGGGGGCGGCGGCGGCGAAGTACCTTCTCCTCGATGTCCGAACTCTTGTTGCTGCTGATACTGATGTTGGTCCTGCGGCTCCAATAATTCGTACCTGCAAAATGGAGTCGAAAAGAGGAGTACATAAATCATTTCGTCCAGCGAGAGCTTCTCGTAGTTATCCCGTTCGCGCTCGTCTCTCTATCCCATAGTATATCATCATTACCATCGATCGTCGGCACTACTGTGTCCACTACTGCTACTAGTCATTGTCCCTTCCAGAGGAAAGCGTGGATCGTTGAACGATCTCGAGCTCGACCCGGTCCCATATCCCGAGCTGTTGCTCGATCGCGGTGGGCTGAAGGATCTGTCGTATCGTCTCTTCTGACGCGACATGGCCGTTTGCTGAGACGGCGTGTTATCGGGATTCGTCACGTTCTCGTAATCTCCTCCGTCGTAACCGTTCGCCAAGTATTGGCAATTCTGTAAGGCACAACCCCTGAAACGTAAACGCCGCCGGGAGCTATAACAATGATTGCAGGACACTCGTGGAGGTGCGACGACAGCAACGCGCGCAACGGCTACCACAACGAAAGCCGACGGCGCGCTCACCTTCTGGGATTTCCATCGTTCGTTGGCGGTATGACCGTGACGGTGACCTGGGCGCTGGTCTTCAATAGATCGACCATCTGATCGTGACTGAGTGTCGAGACAGCGACCTTACATATCTCAACGAGTCGCGAGCCTTGTCGGAGTCCTGCCTGCCAAGCAAGACCCATGCCTTCGACTTGGGTGACGACACCGTCGGGTTGCACGTGAAAGCCGAGCTGTCCGAGGCTGTTCCGTCTGAGGGAGAGCTCGGACGCCGGAGATCCTTGAGTTACAGCGCGGAGACGTGCCACGATTTCCATCAGTTCGTCTCTCTCGCCGTAATCGCCGCGTACGTGCACGGTGATGCATTCGCCCTGGTGATGGTACAGCCGAAGACTGAAATCAATCATTTCACCCGCGTATGCCGACACGACGCTTCGTTGATACAATGCGAACGCGTATCGTACCTACCTATTGGTCTGAGCGTACCACCCGAGAACGCCGATGCACGGAGCGACGAAGATAATTTGCCGGGAATGTTCTTCGACCAAAACGATCGTATCGACGCTTATTCCCAAGTAACAGTCCGTATTCTGATTGCCGTCTTCCACGATTACTTGCCAACAAATGGCTCCGCGTTGCGACGCGTCGCATAAAAGGCGCGAAGGACGGACCAGGGCCTTTTTCTTGCTGCTAAAGGAAAGCATCGCTGGGAGAGACGAGAAACGGGTCAATGATGAGATGATTACTTTTCGTCGCGTTATTGCGAGAGAACGCGATGGATGCTTCTCGCTGTATAGGTACTAACAAAATTTCTGCCCGGTGTCGATAACCATAGCGGAGCAGTAATTCGTAGCAAGGTCCTTCAAGTACTCTTGCCTCGTTCTGGTAGCCATCGTGGCAAACTTCTCCGATCTGTGCGCCGCATTCTCAGCGTTGATGACCTTGGCCAAAATGAAATCGGCAAACGCTTTTCCCCTGGAAAACGTTGCACCGGGCGGTATCGGCGGCCCGAAAATAGGAACCTCCTTGCTCCTCGATACAGCCACGCTATACCGTGTATTTTCCGTGCAAGGATCAATGGCCCGTACGATAATGAAAACGTGTTGAAATTGCGAACGTATCCTTCGCGGACTGAAGGGCAATGCTCCGGGATCCTGTGGGACGAGAACGGCGTCGAACTAGAGATTGCGCTTTGCCCTGCGAGATTGGCCACCACGCAATCCACGAACGCAAAATGTTAAGGGTGTTGCGCGACCGTGTCTCACCTGAAAGACAATCGTCACGATGTCATTGCCGATGTGTCTCTTCCTCAGTAACTGTTGCCTATTGTTCGGCGTGAAGGGCAGCATGGTGGACACGTGAAACGTTACCTCCGACGCCATGTGCGTCGCTGCTATCGCATGAGTACCCGTAGAGTCCGTCCTGGTGTCGAGGCCAGCCTTGTATCCTTCGAAGCCTCTTAGTCTTATCCTCTGACCTGAGAACGAGGTATACGCGACGTGCGCGTACGCGTATAGAGCTTTATCGAACTGAACGAATTTACGTCGACGTATCGTCTCGCGCCAACTGCCGGCCGGTTTCGTTAGGTACGGGTCGCGTATCGCGCGGCCCGCAGGGCTCCGTCGTGATATCAAACGGAGCGACTCACCGATGGTGTCCAGAAATTCCAGAAAAGCCGGTCCGGCGTGCTGATTGTTGTACATCTCTTCTTCGCTTCTCTGCCCGGAACGACCGTAAAGAACGCCGACTTTGTACTTGTTCGAGAGGCCTTGCTCGTCAAGCCTCGCGACGGCCTCTTCGGCGCCGGGGATACCCAGTCTCAGACAACCCAATTGAACTTCCGGCGCGACCAGCTCCAACAGCTCCCTCGTCGGCGGTCTTCCTCCAGCCTGCGACCTCGCCCCCAGTGCTTCCTCGGGGACAGATCCGCGCAGCGTCAACAACTCCGAAGTACGCACGATTATGCGATATTGACTTCCGTCCTTGCGGATGCTAATCGCCACTGGTCCGAGTTGTTCGTCCATACCGAACCAGTTCTGGTGTTCCTGACCTGCGCAAATATCCACACGTAATGTTAATCTTCGCAAATGTACGTACGGGAATCGACAGCTACGTCTATGCGTCGGAAGTCTTCCCGCCTTGGCTCGCTGCTGCGGCTCTTCCACGAATTCGATTCGCTCACCGAGAAAGTATCGTCGATAATAGTGCGCCCCTTCATCGACGCTCTCGATGGGCAGTGGCCCTCTTTGGAGAGGACAAGTCCGCTGTTTCCAGAGGGTCTCGCCGGGCGGAGGCTCCAGAACGGAGACGCCGTAGGCCAGGGGCGGCCTGTGCACTCCGTTCGCGTTGGGACAACGAGTCAAGCCGACATCGCGCTCACCCTCGCCACCGATCTCGTTGCGAAAGAATGGACAGGACTCGAGAAGATCGTTTCCTGCGACAGTCGGACTTATCTCTAAAGCGTCACCGACATACATACATAAGAGCGGTACAGAAACGGAAATCGTCTCCCCCTGACACAATATTAGTCTACGCTACCGCTTATGGATACACACCCTCTGCTGGGTAGGTGTGTCGGTACGTACAGATAGTGTTACGCGATGGCGAAGAGGCGCGCTTGGCCAGAAATTGTGGCGCTCACCGTGACGATAACACATCACTCTGCGTGCAATTTAAATATTTGATGTAAAAATGTTTCTTCGATTTCCAATAGTCGTCGTTTTTAACATAACAATTCAAGGAAGGGTGCTTAATTTTAAACGCGTCTAAATAATTTTGGCGACCGGTCAAACACTTTTGACATCACGTTCGACATTTATTTTCATTGTATCGGACGCGACGTATACCTAGGTATACGTATTCGTATAGTATATGGTCGAATCGTGCGTTTTCGCATAATAACGCGTCCAGCGACCAGCTCTGAACGAGCAGCAATGGTAATGGACTTGAATGAAGATTCCTCCACCCGAGAAGAAAAAATCAACGCCGTATCGCGGCCCCTCGTTGTCTCGTGCAAAAATATCGTTTGTAAAACTATTCCACTAGGTACTCTCTCATAGATTCGGAATTGCACGCGTACCGGAATTCTCGTGCAATCCGATCCACCATCCGATCACCGATATTTCAGCGATGCGACCCCCGCGATAAGACCGTACGAATCATTTCTCACCCTTGCCATCACCGACATCGTCCTCGGGCGCCTCGTCCGGGGTGGATGCTCTGGCGGAGCTCGCAGCGGAGGCTCCGGTCGCGGTGTTTCTTCGTCTCGCTAAAAGGATGCCGCGCAACTTGGCGGCGTAGCCCAAATTCGCCGTCAATGATTGACAATCGTAATGGGCGAATGCCCTGCGTCGGTGCCTCTCCTCTATATCCGCCGAGACAACGGAATTTGAGCAGGAGTCCTCGGTGCTTACTCGTGGTGGTTTCCCGCCCCACAGCCGATTCAATTTGAGACGCAGCTTGGGACTGGAACCGGTAGCTGGACCGCAAACTTCGTCGATATCCGTGGCAACGGACTGACAGTCTTGAACACGACGCAGGAAGTCGCCCGGACTCGAATTCCGTTGATCCGGTGCCCGTAAGTCTTGTAGCATAGCGAACAAGTTCTCGCCAACGGAGACGGATTGGGCGACTACGTCGATACTCCCTGTAGGTGTTTGAAAAAGAGTCGTTGATATAGAGAATTTTTTCAAAATTTGAGACTGTCGCGACAATTAACACGGTTGGGAGCATTACGCGCGCGCGCGTTGTAGGATATCTCTTATACGACACGTTACGCGCTCGCAACGAACAGTTATCCGCCCCGTGAATTCGAACACTGTTATACTATACTTCAATGCGCATATATGGCAATGTAGGTATGTACGTGCAAGGCATTAAATGTCCTACAAAAAGTACCGATCCATAAAACAGATAGCGCTGCGGATATGCGGATGTGCACAATCACACACGCTCTTTAAAGTATAGCAGTGTTCGTACGAACGCAGCGAATACCGCCCAATGTCGGGAACATTGCGATACGTATGTAGGTACGTTACGTTACAGCTACACATCGAGGTAATGCGTGTGTATCCCGCATAGCATATTTATACGTGTGCGCGCGCGCGCACACACACAGCTACATGTCGTTCATTTGGAAGAAGAGGGTTACATCTCAAAAGTTTTCATTTTTTTGTTAGACGTTTGAATGACTCATATAATGTGTCTACTTTTGTGTGAAGAGTTTTTTCACATAAGGAGGTCGACACATTATATGAGTTATTCATGCATCGGACAGGGGAATGAGGGCTTTTGAGATGTAACCCTCTTCTTCCAAACGAACGATATACTTAACGCATTTAACGCATCCCATTCCCCGCCCGATACACTCTCGCATCGTCGAGTATAGTACATATACAAGTAGGTACATGCACGTACAAAATAACGGCAGCAACATTTAACTATACCGAAAAGACTGCTCTAAAAAATGATATATTGGTGAAACAGTGAGAAAATAAGGATACCGCCCATGTACATTATAATTCTCTGAATCACCATCGATTACACAACACTCGAAACTTAAAAAAGATCTTTTGTTGAAAAAGTTGCGATCACCCGCGCTCAATGTATTCCGTGTAGGTACTCTGCTTCTCTAAAACCGCGCCTCATTATACGAGGATTCGTGAGTTGAGGGTTGTGTAAGAGTTTGTCGTCTTGATATAAGAAGAAAAAAATATCTAAATTTCTGGAAGATTGATGCTAACGCTCCGATTTGTGTCAAACGTCCTCGCACACCTGCCACACGTCGATGGGCGTCGGAGATAATGAAATTAAGAGGACGGGTATCGCTTTGCGCGAGTATCGTAACGATGCGAACAGGCAAAAAAAAGGAAAAGGGTATACGCTGATACGTATGTATACCGACCGTGTGAACCGTACTCCCTCCGAAGAGGAGCGTCCGGTATACGGGAAGCGGAGTCAGGACTGTGCGGTAGTTCCAAGCTCGAGTTGGACCTGTGCAAAGCTAAGCCGCGACTTACGCGGCTCACCGGCCCGCCGCTGCCCACCGCGCCGTTCGCTGGCAAACTTGCAATCATCTCGTCATTCTGAAAGAATAAGACGAACGTAAAATGTTACGCGTTGTTACGATCGAATGGTGTGCGTGTGTGTACGCGGTAACCAAGTTTTTATTTCGTATTCAAACGTAAGGAAGAATAGTGAGAGGAGGGGCGGGGGGAAGGGAGGGCGAGGGGGAGAGAATGAGGTGAGATATTTATAGACGTACACGGAAGAGCCGAGCAACAGGAGTCTCACAGACAAAATGACCTTCGTCTAACAAATTGAAGTAGAGGAAACCGGGGCAAGTTGAGATATACGAAGTTAGTCCCTCGTTACTATACTAGAAAGTAATGACTCGGGAGAGAAAATTCTGCTTTGCCGTATGATAGGTACATATAGTAGCAAGCTAGATAGACAGGCGCGGGGAGGTAGGCGCAGGTGAGTCAGTGCTCCGCATGGGAATGTACGTGATGCGTGCAACCGCATAGCGATTCACACATACGGTGTGGTATATCGCTTACCGTACCTATGTGCAAACGTATGTCGACCACTACGAGAGAAAGCTATGTACAAAACTTTTTTACCTATTGAAAAACAGCGTAACTTATAGCTGTCGATATGAAACCTCGTAACTACTGTACTTGCTCTACTCGATTTGACCTACCCGTGACGGTGGAGAACTATGTATTGGATTTTATTCGGGCAACAAATAGTTTCGAGGTTTCATAGCGACAGAAAAAAGTGGCTAGGTTCTATTCTAACAGTTACAAGTTACGCAATTTCTCCGCCGGGCAAAAAAGTTACGTACTTTTCTCTAGCACCGCGTCGATATGTACCACGGGTAGATTGATTACGCACTACGCGTATACCTATACAAATAAGCCGTGCAAGGGTTATACCGCGTGTACGCGTTTACACATATACAAAGTTAGGAATACCGGCCCGACCACCTCGGTACCTTTCCATTCGGATATCCGCTTCGATAGTTTTTCACGGATGGCTCGTTCGCATCGCAACACTGTTCTTTGTGTTGCCGATAGCGCGCGGTCTTCGTTCTGGATCAGGCCTCGTACAGGGTATGTACGACAGAACCGATTAAACGGTTTTAAGGAGTTATACAAAATTAACGGAAGTATACATATAGAGAAAACCCCCGGTTTTCTTTTCTAATTCAGCAGTAAATACCATTTTATGTTCATCGAGTTTTATAAATAATGTCCTCGAGGTGCCGGCCATTAGCAACAACACACAGTTGGAGACGTGCTTTCAAGTTTTGTAGAGCTCGTTCACACATATCGCTGCCACCAGATTTGAGCATTTGCGATTTCTTTCTTTGGGGATATCTAAAGGAAAGAGTCTCCAAACATCACCCTTACACACCCTACCCAAATAGCACGGGTAGCTCGTTCATCGGTTGTTGATAACGGATATTTTGAAAATAGGTGCATTATTTGTAAGCAACTTGTCTCATGAAAATATAAGAAGCAAAATGCACTATAGACGTTTTAGCCGTTGAAAAGACTCTCGAACGAGAAACTCTTGTGGATCCCTCTTTGATATTCTACTTCGAAAAATAGATGGTGGAATTTATTGAATTGCATTCTTTGTCTGCTACAATTTGTCTACTTTCTCACTACTGTAGATGTTACTGTAGATGTTACTGAAGAGAAAAATTTCGCCTTACAGCCAGGTAGTCGCAAAGTATCATACTACACACTGTACATATTTTGATATTTAGGACCTTTGAGGTACCTACTCGGTAAGCTGGTTTCTATCGGCATATCAGTAGGACGAACGCAGAAGTATAATTTATTATTCACTTGCTGTGCTATCTCTGGGCTGCCAAAGCTGAGGGGGAGCGGATTATTCAAGAAGTTAACGTCATCCCCCGCGATATGTGTGAACGAGCTCTGCAAAACTTTCGAAAACGTCTCCAACAGTGTGTTGCTGCTAACAGTCACCATCTCGAGGATATTATTTTTAAAACTCGATTAATACAAAATGGTATTTTTACTGCTGAATTAGAAAAAATAAGAGTAGTTTTTCTCTATAGGTATACCACCGTCAAATTGTCATAACCTCTCAAAACCGTTTAATCGGATCTTCCGCACCCTGTATTATGCTCAGACTCGACTAAAATTCGTCGAGAGAGAATATGAATTTACTTGCTCGCACAGCAGGTCACCCACTGGTCTGCTCCGAAACTGGGCGTGGATTAATTTGCGAATGCGCGAACCGCAATAGCCACGAATACCTCTGCTTACCCTCCACCGTGACGAGTATGTATATGTACCATGTAGCGAACATCGCGGGTAAGGCCGCCGCCGCCGCCACCACCACCACGCGTTCGGTACATAGTTAACGGGTACTTCTATTTATAGTTTAACACCTCCGTTGTGGAATTACGTTCGCGTACTATCTTATATTCCAGGAACCACGTGGTAGGAAGTACTATGCGGAATACTTCATGGGAGGAGCCTCCTTTCACGTTGACCGACCGATAGCACGACTGTCAGCCACGTCCTCTTGACGCAACATCGCATCCCTGGGTACCTACACCTGTGCCAGAGTGACAACGACATTGACGGTTCCTAGCAAACACGTGTGTACGTTTGTTAACCCTTAAACGTATAGCTCGGGCCTGCGGGACCCGGCAGTAAAAAGAAATGGGTACTGCAGCTCGTAATCGATGGTCGATTGATTTACGTTTATTTCAATTTTCCGATGATAAATATGTTTAGTGCGACAAGAGCATGCATGATGTCCAACATTATTTTTTTCCCCAAAGAAAACATTACATCTTATCCCTAATCAAAATATAATTATCATTGCAATTTGTATTCGAGTCTGGAAGACCTGACTTATGCACAGAATTGAAATTTTTCACGTACGCATCTAAGGGTTAACTATAAATATTGACCTCTTTTCTCGATCACCGCTCGCATGGTACCGATCCGCGCTAATACAGATATACATTTCAATGCTGCTCTTCAACGCGCGTACGGATTCCGTGAATCCGTATAAACGCAACGAAATTGGATTAACCGAACACGAGCTCCTATAGTAAAATACGCTCTGACGCGTGTCGACCAGTACATATCGCGGTCTAGGTCTCATTTGTACCAACTCGTCACGTCCCCTATACCTTATACATGCAATATCGCGTGAGGTTCGTATTCATTCTGTACAGGATTTATGCCGAGGTCGACTTTAGACCATATTACTAGCATAGTAGAGCTACAGCCCAAAGGTTCGTCGAACGATTGATTTGCGTTTATCGGCCGATGCGAACCAAATTCGACGCTTTCGCTATTCGAAACTAAGCGGTAGAACCTACACAGGTACTTACTACAGTTTTCTAATAATAATAATGGTTTTTTTTTGCGTATCGCGTACCTTCGTGTACCTATTCACGTCGACTTTTTGTCACGCTACTCGAAGCAATGTGACGAACTTTACACCAGCCATCGTTCCATTGGTTTTGTCCAATTGGATCGGAATGCGGAGCTCGTCCGGCGACTGGGCGTTTCAAGTTCGCCTTCGACGTCTACTCGCCCGATCGCGTGAGTCATTCGTTACACGCTCAACCATCGCGCACCACGCTGTACGACCAAATTCCATGCTCGAGCTTTTAAACCTGCGCGCGCACCTATGTAGGTATAACGTTCGTCTTCCGTCCTTTCTATGGTACCTAACAGGTACCTACATATACTCGTATAGGTATGTATGCGCGTACCTCTGCACGGGAGTATGTATAAACAACGGCTATATCCGCGCAGCCGCTCCATACCATGTGTGACCGGGCGCGTTGTACCTACTCTCTCGTACATATTTCTTTCCTTCCTTACGTAATATGCGCGTGCCACGGGGCTCGCGGTACGCATGCATCCCGCCGCCGCTCTCTCGGAAGATCGCATTCGACGACGCCATTGCCACCCCCGCAATAGCGTAGGAAAAGAAAAAACATGTCGGAATTCTTCTCGCCACCGCTTTTCATGCAACACGGGTATTATTTGACGAAGTACGGCCCTCAACCGTGTGTACTGGATCCGTTGATATATGTATCACTAAATCGGCACCCACCGACTAATCTTTCGTGCAAAATGTCAACGTCGCGTCTTCAATTAAGTATATAGTGCGCGCGTGCGCGATCAGCTTTCGAAAAAACTTGGTTTTCGACATCACTGAAAAAGTACCCAGTCATACATTCCTGCATCACGGCATGCGTCGAGTTGAAGTTGCTTTAAATTTTCTTTATTTTTACGTCAAATTAATAGAAATTAATTGTCACAAGTGTAAATTGCAAATGACGCATCAAGTATAGATCATGCCGTGATCAAAATACAACCAAGATAACAAATTTACGCAAAATTCAACTTCCCGAATCACAGTAATATGTCGAATCCACTTATTATTTTCAAAACATAATTTCGTCATTCAATTACATATTTACATAAATAACAGTGCCAATGGAGGATTCGTAAGACACACACACACACACACACACACACACACACACACATGTAGTTGCTGCATGCCGGCGACCGGTGATCTAGGTTTTCGTAAAGTTGCTGCAAAATTTACACATCATGTGTGTCTGGCTGGGTAATCGCAACGATAGCTGCCCCGTACCCGCGTGCCGAAGAACGAACGGTTCGAGATTCCATATTCGACGGGTTATTACAATACGTATAGGTATAGATAGGTACCTCTATGGGTTAGATTCTTCGAACTGCCCCAGTAAAGATACGCACGCGCAGACACGATGAACGGCATATACGCAGTCGATTTTCAACGATAATTTCAATTTAGTCGAACGCACGTTTCGGCGGAGAGAGATGGTCGAAGAATATTTTTACCCACTTGTGTGTACCCGTATATCGACGAAATAAAGATTCAAATAGATCAGAGCTTTACTCGATTCGTTAAATTGGTCAATGGAGATCTAAGAAAACTGTAAGAGCACGTACGTTTCGTCCTTAACGAGCTCATCAGCTTCGTTCTCGTGAATTACATTCCCAGAATAAGCATGATTATACGAATTGTCGACTTCTCGGTTCATCAGATAAGTATTACGGGGAACGATCGATTTTACCTCGTTGCCTCCACAGGTCCTGATGCATGGACAACCTATACGGTACCCATCGATAAGCAACGGATGAACGGCGAATTAAAAAAAGGTGTGAGTGCCGTTGTACTCACGGAGGATGTGTAAACATCTTACAATTATCTGCGGTCCGAGTTTAATTGGGGACTATGACGTCGTAGTTCGACATAAAGAAGTTTAATTTTTTCTATAATAAAATATTTATTATTATTATATTAGATTTATAACTTACTAGCAGCCCGTCCCGGCTTCGCACGGGTAGATTGTGGATTGATTTTGTCCGTCCACCATTGTTATATTACATTTTTAATACAAAACTTTTAGTATTTTTCCTGGGCTACGCAATGGTCATATTGGATTTGACCTTGACCATCACCTTCAAGGTTATATCAAGGTCAAATTAATTTTTTTTTCACGTTCAAATGTGTCCCTGACCATTTTTTTCATGTTACCTTTATTGTCAGTGGAGGTCAAATTTAGGTCAAGTATAGTTCGACTTTTTGAACACCCTGTATAAGATTTACTAACTCAGAAACCTTCGCGGATATGCGTCCAACTGTTCCCCAAATTTTCATCGCAATCGGATGAACGGTTTAGGAAGGCATAATAATCATCCGTACCGGTACTTTTTGAACACCCTGTATAAGATTTACTAACTCAGAAACCTTCGCGGGCATGCGTCCAACCATTCCCCAACTTTTCATCGCAATCTGATGAACGGTTTAGGAAGGCATTTCAGCCGAAACTCCGCTACCCTAGCGATAGGGTAGCGGTTGTAGCAGAAAATGGCGACCGCTAACTTCGCGGTGAAAGCGCAAAGTATCGGCTGGGACAGGCGTGATAACTTGACATAACCTGTTTACGCCTATACTAATTTGTGAGACTTTTGACAGTTTACAGTTACGAAATATGGACCGAGAACGTATAGTTCGACAATTTTTCGTTGATTCTTCCGATGAGGAAGATATTATTGAAGACGTCATTATCAATCCAGGTGAGTAAATAATATAATTTATGATGTTGAAATACAGTATGTACAACAAAAAGTGTTGTGCATGTTATACAATCGGAAATTTTCTGTATGTATAATGAATTGAGAGATCTTTGTAATAAAAAGTTGAGAATGTTGAACATATTTTAACTTTTTTATTTTTAAATTTGTTTACCAGGAGTAGACATAGTCGAGGCTGTTGTAAATGCAGTGGCGAATGTTGAAGATCCTCAAGAAAATTTGTTACAAATCAATCCACGAAACAATGACATTGTGAACTTACGTTATTATGAAGTAATAGTTCCAATGTACAATGATCAACAGTTCCAATCTCATTTCAGAATGAGTCGGGAAACTTTCAATGTATGAATATACCTATACTTAGATATTTCTCATTAAGTGCATAAAACTTTTCAATATTCAATAATTGCATGGTATTTTTTTGTCTGTTTTTAGGATTTAGAAAATGTGATTGGACCACACATTGTAAACGATGCAAACATTCAAGTTAACATTAGGAATGAAATTCCATTACGGAAGAAAATTCTAATGACATTATGGATAATTGCGACCCCTGAAAGTTTTCCTTCCGTCTGTGATAGATTTGGGATGTCGAAGAGCCGAGCACACAGTACGTTTAAAGAAGTACTCATTGTTTTAAAAAATCTTATGCCACAATTCGTTCAGTGGCCAGATGCCGAACAACGTGCAGAAAGTGAAAGAGTGAGTTTTTATATTTTTTGTTTTGCATCATAATAAATTTCTTAATACTCGTTCGGCATTTGTTCAGGTTTTTCGCATAAGGTCTCGAGGATTTCCTGGAGTTATCGGTACCATAGATGGTTGCCACGTACCAATGAAGCAGCCTCCAAGAAATGCTAACGATTATTACAATCGAAAGCAATTTCATTCGATAATTTTACAAGGTATCGTATTTAGGTAGATAAGGTAATGGATCCGATACTCGATCAGGAACCTATACTCAATCAATTTGGATATAATTGAAATTATTCAAGTTTATATAGCAAAATAATAGTGCAAAGCAACTTTACTTTGTAATATAAACAAATTACATATGTATTGGCACAATTTTTTATTATATGAACTTGAATAATTTCAATTATATCCAAGTTGATCAGGAATGCGATCCTTATCGAGTATTGGATCCGTTACCTTATAAATATGGTATGTCTTCGTATGTATTTTATCTAACTATAATTCAATGTTAATTTAGGTACTTGTGATCACTCCGGAAAATTTATCGACTGTTTGATTGGTCGTTCTGGACGGATGCACGATGCTGCAGTTTTTCGCAGCAGCACTCTCTACAGAAGACTAACAAATGCAGAAGATCCTCTATTACCTCCTAACAAACACATACTAGGTGATTCTGCGTACCCGCTGCTGCAAAATCTAATGACTCCATTTAGAGACAATGGTCATTTAACCGAGGAACAAACCAGATACAACGTTTCGCTTTCCTCTATACGGTCTATAATTGAACGAGCATTCGGATTGATCAAAGGAAAATGGCGAAGATTAAGGTATCTCGACGTGAAAAGTGTAGAAATGGCGAACTCCATAGTAGCAGCAGCGTGCACTCTTCACAACTTTTTACTTATTCATGGTGACGTTGACATTGTAGAAAATCATAATATTAATGATTTCGTGGATAATATTGAACAGCACCACGATAATATGAATGATTATGATGATATGTTGATCGATGACAATGCACGCGCAAAAAGAATACATATTATGAATGGTTTGTAATTGATATCGTAAGTACAGAGGAGGCATCGCGTGTGAAAATCCAAAATCGTAAAAACCATTATACATACTTTGGAAATGTGAAAAAAATAAATTCCTTTTTCATATAAATTTTACATTGTTCTTTTTATTAAAAAAATTAACGTGAGTTATCCATTTTTATGTATCGAAGGAAATATAAGTTATAAATAGAAAATAAATATAAACAGAAGTTGTATTGTTATAAAAACTTAATGAGACGAGGACTTATCTTCACTACGACTATTGCTAGAGAACAGGTAAGCCTCCATCAGATTATTCCGCCTCTGTATCGCTGCGGTTCGCCGATTATGAGCAGCAATTAGTTTTTCGGACACTTCTGACCATTTTTCGATATGGCTACTTAATTTATTTTCAATGGATTCTAGAACTTTTACTTTCTTTGTTTCTAAGTCCAACTGTTGCTTTCTTAGGTGATATAATGCCTTGCCTTTGGTAAACTTTCTTAGTCTGGGTGAAAAGTCTGAATCATCCAGTGGACTGTCATCTGGTCTATTGTTGGTACTTTCCTTATCGTTTTCGTTTGTTGACTTTGGAATGGAAGAGCATCCAGCGCTTATCTCGAGCGACGATGTTTCAGCACTGCTCTCTCTATTCGAAAATGTATCAAAACGCGAAGAAAGAAAACGTGCACGTGTGGAAATAAATGTTGAATGCGTTAAAACAATTTGTAACCAAAAGAACTGTAACCTGCGAATTGAGAAATCAATAGCTTTATCTGTGCTTAATTCGTCTCTCCTCTCAGACTGCCCCATCGAAGATAATCCTGGCTCGAAATGTACGGATTTGTCGTCATAGAGGATCTCGTACATCAAGTCCTGCCATATCCACGTGATTCGCCCTCGACCAGTCGTGGTTGCCTTATTATTGTCGTTAATCGTCTTATACCGTGATTTTAAATTCCTAAATTTGCGGTCTAAGGTCATGTAATCGACGGTATATCCAAGTTTCTTAAACTCCGACACAATTTCATGCATGTTCCCTCTTTGTCGTCCGGCGGAGCTTCGTGTACCTGCGTGTGTATACTATGTACTGCACATAACCACGAGAAATAGTTGTTGTATGATCGTGCACGGAGAAAATGATAGGTACCTAGCTCGTGAGACTTGGCCGAACGTGAACACGAGCACCTAGCCTGCATCTTATTATGCACATACACATATCAGTAGGTATAACGGCGCGTTAAGCGGAAAGAGAGATTTTTCGATGATTCGCACGCGTTCCCTCACCCTCGCGTGAAACTGTGAGAAAGAAGAGGGCGCCTGGTCGCACTAGAGAAGACAATCCACACGCGTCGACGCAATTAGCGAGTGAGACCTGGCGAAATTTGCGGCTCTCATTTCTCGGGACTTACATATACCTACGGATCGAATATATTATGTGTACAGAGAAACGGTGCAATCCGTTGGAGCACCGGCGAAGCACGGCCGCGCGGTAAGTAAGTATGTACATACTCGCCTGTCCCGGCGATCGAGCGGGAAAGATAGGAAGGGGAGGGGGGAGGGGCGCCGAGACACCGGAAGTGCCCTTCCGGTCTCCGCACGCTGACCAACTATATACCTACACATGTATGCCTACCACGCGCGCGAATACCTCTTCTCTCCTTTCTACGCAGTTCCTTGGTGTTGTATTGCTCGCTCCCATTGCTCCCATACTTATCATATCCTCGCTATTCACGATACAATGTGAGTAGGCATATAGCGTTACGCTACACACAGGAAATACAGCATAACGCTATTTCACGATGTGCCTGAGCTTTTCACGAGAAGCCGGTATAACAGCGTGAGCTTACGACTGCATTCACTCCGTGTATCCGAACACTGTTATACTTCAGTGAGCATGTTGGCAGTCTACGTGCAAAACAAATGCCCTGCAAAAAGTACCGATCCACAAAACAGATGGCGCTGCGAATACGCATGTGTACATACGCGCACTGAAGTATAACAGTATGTATTTGTACGCATGGAGCGAATAAGTATGCACCTATGCGTAGCGAGTGAAGGAGAGAGAGAGAGAGAGAGAGAGAGAGAGAGAGAGAGAGAGAGAGAGAAATTCCACAAGAGATGGAGGAGGAGAAACTGAATCTTCCTATACGGGATGTTTCTCTTGAGATCGTACGTACATAGGACGATATACGGTTGAGGGCTAGGCTATACGTTATTGACTGTATATCGGAGGGTGCCGTACGGTTGGTTCCCTTGATCGACTCGATGATATGCAGCCGATAATGCTTGAATCGTCCTATGAACAACGACTCGCGAGACTAGCAACGTCAGTGCGGCGAGAGATTCGAGGAGAGAGTGCCGTTATTAGGTATACTCTCGGGACTGCGAGACACTAGCTTAGCCTTCCGCCGGAGTGCTACCAAAGGAGTGCGTTCACTGATCGCGCGTTAGGAAACTACCAAACGTAGTCGCTGCAGGATTGTGTTCGAGTGTGCACTTTACCCGAGATAACTTTTGTTCTCGCATCGAGGAGATCGACGACACCTTGCGTGGCATCGCCCACGAGATGATGCGGTAGCCCTTCTACACACCGTGAAGAGTTTCGCGAACTAATTTACATTCGATATTCGTATTTATGTATACCTACACCTGTACACACAGACGTATGTCCGTATTTCATATCGAACAGAGCGGTGTGTGCAAATATTATATGTATTGTGAAAAAGTCAGCCCTCGCCCTTGATTTCCATATTATACGTACGACAATTTCCCTCCCTCCCTCCCTCCGCGACGCCGCGGTGTGCAGGATCCGAGCGAGGATACTACGCACATGCGGAATCGTGCGAGCGCAATACAAGTGAGAACATCAACGCGGTGATAAGAGTGCAAAGAACGGAGAAAATAAAATGTGTGCGGTAAAGTAATTCTCCTGTATGAGCACGGCTGCGGTCGTTCGGGGTTACGGGGCCCTATTTAAACGATTTCCTCGCTATGTTTCCCGATGATGTAGTAAAGCCGAATGTCGGTGGATGGGCGGGAGTGCCGCGGTGGAATCTCGAAAACCGACTGCTCACGGTACGGGCACAGTATAATAAATGTCGAGTTCGAGCGGGCGGGCGTTTTACAGTTAGCCATGTGTCGAATTGCTGTATAACAGTATCTTGTACATTGAGAAAAATGTACACACAACGCGAGAGAATTTTCATTCAATTTTTAATATAACCAAACGCCGACCTCCCCTCCGATATGCGTATACGCGTATACACATACCTATATAATTTCGTTCGATGTGAGAGCGTTTTATAATAGCTTTTGAAATAGTATGCATTACTTAACCGTTATTTGCCACACTTCTATAGAATCACGTATTTGCCACACTGGGGTTCATTTACACCCCAGTGAGAAAAATTATTATAACAAACAAATTATTGCATATTTGTACTTGAAAATTTTATCAGCTTCTCTCTTAAGAGCGTACTTTAAAAGACCGTGTAACTTGTATAGCCAGAACTTAAAATTAAGTATGCGAGAAAAATAAAATATAAAAATTATACGGTCTTTTAAAGTACGCTCTTAAGAAGAGCTGATAAAATGTTCAAGTACAAATATGTAATAATTTATTTGAAATAACAATTCTTCTCGTTGGGGTGTAAATCAACCCCAGTGTGGCAAGTAAGGGTTAAACATACGTTTATTTGAGGTATTACGGTTTGCGACTTAAACTTTAAAAATATAAAATAAAATGGAAATTCTCTTGAGTGATTTTCTCTATTATTAATTAAATCACAGTCAAACTAAATCTGGTATTTAAACACAAAGCACAAGCTGTTAAATTTTCGAATTTTTAGCTCAGATTTGTAGAAAAATTAAAAAGAGAAACTATTTAAATTTTTAACATTCTTTGTGTGTCTTACAACTCTTTAATAATATGAATTACTAAAAATCTTAAGTGAAAAGTACATTGGTATCACGTGAAAAGAGAAGAAAGAGGGGGCAGTGTACTGAATTCGTCTTCGAAAAATTAAGGCATGTAAATGGGAAAGGCTGAAAGTGCCATACCTTGCAGAAATAAGATTTTTTATAAAAATAGGTGTAAATGCCATCGCCAATAACCTAGTAACGCATGTAAGTGTCTCCTGATTCAGTTTTAGTTTATAGAGCGTTCGAAAAGTAGCTCTGCGGTTGCAGTTTTAAACAAATTTATTTTTGATTTTTCAACAATTTTGGCTTTGGAACTTTCAACCTTTTTCATTTAGACGCGACAATTAACAAGTGCGAGAGAACATGTGGCGCATGCATAAATAAGAGCCTCTCTGTCGCACAAACTCCAATTGGACAAGTCTAGGTAGGTAAATGTGCGACAGAGGCCCTTATGCACGCGCACTCGAGTGTCTCCTATGTCAAGTTTTCTCGAAAATACCTCGTAGTGTGACGCTACACGTGAGGCATAGTGTAACACCGCACTTGCGAGGACCTCGCATAAATATCGACACGGCCATGTACATACGTATATCGCAGTAAAGTGCATGGTTGTACGTATGCATGCGCACACATGTCCTTTTCTACATGTAAACCCAGAGACAGAATATCTGCCCGATTTGAACATAGGCTTCCCATGCAGTCATAGGACATGGGAAGCCTGCAGAGACAGTAGGTATGGGGATGAGGTACTCGGGGAACGTGTGTTCTCACTCGTGCTCACGCATTCCCCCAATTACCCCATTCTCGTACTGTCTCCGTATATTCAAGACGGGCAGATATTCTGTCCTTGGGTTTACACAACGAAAAGCAAATACAATGGATGAGAAGTAAGTATCGGCGATTGAAATAGATAGCGCAGGCAGAATACTTCTCTCTCTCTTCGGGGGGTATTTTCCTTGAGGCTGATCATACGGGATCCGAACTTGGACCTGCAACATAGCAGTCGTGCGAGTGCGAGAGAGAACACACGGCGACGGCATAAGAGCCTCTCTATCTTGAACTTGTTCAGAAAATTGTGTGCAACGGAGAGGCTCTTATGCCGTCACCGTGTGTTCTCACTCGCACTCACACGTCCCCCGAGTACCCCATCCTCGTGCTGTCTCTGTATGGTAGCGTCGCATAATTCTCTAACTTGTCCAGTTAGAGTGTGTGTGCGACAGAGACTCTTATGCAGCTACCATATGTTCTCACTCGCACTCGTACGATTACTATGTTGCAGATCCAAGTCCGGACCCTGTTTATGTATACCTATACGTTGGTGGCGAGAGACTACATAATTCAAATCGCGACTCACATTTTCCAACTGATGAAATGACTGCTGCCTCTGCCGCGGAACGCAGAACAGCGGCACGCCGTTATCGCGCTTTTTCTTCACGGTTTCCGGTTTCACTCTTCGGGCAAAACAACTAGCCCCACCGAACGACACACTGCGATTCGTACACACACACACACACACGCGCGCGCGTTACTCCCGCCTCTCAACCCTCTTTCTCTCTTTTCCACCCACTCTTTTTCTTCTTCTTCCGCCTCTTGTCCTCCTCTTCTAGTTCGCAGACAGCGCGCCCTCGTCACCTCCCACCGCGGTATCCACCTTGCGTGTGCACCTTTTCATTCAAGAGTTCTCCGTTCCGTTGACAAAAAAAATGCAAACACCATGCAGGCACCGTTGCTTCCGGGCAATGTATGTATACCACATCGACTTCTCGCGTACGTTTTACACCTTGGCACTGCGCGATTATGATTTCGAGTTGCACGAAAGAACGCGTCATGCGCGATATCGCGTGGACTACGGGAATTCAAAAGTTAACGGACGGGACTTGAGACTTGACGCAACGATGCCACCCATATCAAGGCGGATACGAAGACGCTTCACCTCTCTGCAGACTTTTCTATCTATCGAGGTGTCGTCTCTTTTGTGTCCCTGCGCATCTCTGAGACGAAGAGGAAACAAGATACGCCCACGGAAATGTTGCGCGTGACGACCAACCGGGAGTAACAACTTTGGCGTCTCTCTCAATGGCGAATCTATGGTTGCCCACCAAAGACTTTTTCGACGAGTTTCACCGGAAGAACGTTGCGAGAGCCAAGGCTCCAGCGAAATAACACGAGAGCTCGTCGAAATGATCGCGAGCTAGCTAATGCGTGGTGATTCGATGCGCGAAACGTAGCAGCGATTTCCACAAGCAACTCTTAATCACCCTATACACACGACACCGACCAATCGCTCTCCACGGAACTACTGAGCCCGCGTTTCGGAGAACGGCCACCGCTATCCCCACTCCCAAGCCGCGTGCCCCTTTCGCAGGCATCACGGTATCCGCGATGTAAAGCGGCCCTCACACGATCACAGTACTACTGACAGTATTTCGAAATACTGACAATATTACTGACCGTGTGAGGGCAAATACTGATGGACTATCAGTACACTGATGATACTTTCGGGATCCTGAAAGTATTTGGGCGGAGCCAAAATATTGATGAAAATACTGATAGTCTGAGTGCAAGAGCATCAGTAATTGAACAGTATTTCAAGCGCAGCCATGGAAGCAACGTTGCCCGTGCCGTCGTACATAGGCTCACCCGGCTCCGATTTCGGGAATGAACAAGAAGAAACCAAAAAATTCGTACTAAAAAGATTTATCGATGTATATAGGTCAATGCCCGAGTTGTGACCATCACAACGAAAGAATATTCAGATTGGGACACAAAAAAAGAGGATATAAAACTTTACGTCAATTTTTTTTCTTTTTGCGATCCTTTAAGCTTGTACAATATAATGTAATTGCAATGCAAGCCTTTTGTT
The DNA here is from genome assembly GCA_963678675.1 of Xiphydria camelus. Classification (NCBI taxonomy): domain Eukaryota; kingdom Metazoa; phylum Arthropoda; class Insecta; order Hymenoptera; family Xiphydriidae; genus Xiphydria; species Xiphydria camelus. Next base: position 27,955,203 of record OY783198.1, read on the forward strand.
TCTTGTCCATTCTTTAAAATTATAGTACAGAAAAACAACGACGTTCTGCGAACTACAAATTTGTAGTTAATAGATTAATCTATACTGACATAAATACTGATCGTGTGCGGTGAATTATGAAATACTTATGAAATACTGTCAGCAATACTGATCGTGTGAGGACCGCTTAAAGCTACTGGTTGTATACATATACCCTCATACGTACATATACAGAGACAGTATAAGGATGGGGAACTTGGGAAATGTGTAAGGTGAGTGAGAACACACGGTGACGCGGCATAGGAATCTCTCTGTCTCAACTTGTCCAGAGAATTGTGTGCGACAGAGCTCTAAAGGCTATCACACGTGAAAAAACGTAAGCAGTAACAGTAAGGATTGACCAATTAGAAATATCATTCTTACGGAATTATGCTTAAACAGGCTTTCTGATTGGTGAATCCTTACTGTTACTGCTTACGTTTTTTCACGTGTGATGGCCTTTATGCCGTCATCGTGCATTCTCACTCGCACTCACATGTTCCCCGAGTACCCCATCTTTGTACTGTCTCCGTATACAAAACGAGCCCCGAGAGTTACAATGACTTCGGCCGTCGTCGTCATTGTTCCGTTGCAGTCATCGTCATTCCGCGACGTCGAACTCACTATGAATTCTAACTATATGTATAACACGAAAAGACCGCCAATTGGCCATGTGGAACGAGCTTTCGACCCTTACACCGTCCGTCAGTCAAAGCGCGAGAGAGTGTAGGTACTTAATACCTACGTGTGTGGTGTAGGCCGATGAACGCACCATGTGGCACGAATCCAAGTACCACGAGATACACGATACCTATTTATACAGTTCATTCTCTCGTCGTAGCCTGCGTAACCATATCTCACATTTCTTTAAGACCCTCGCTATATCTAGTCACCCCTGTCCTACATTGTCACGTGACTGCCCATGCCAATCAGACAATCATTATAGTCGTTGCTTACCCTCTCTCAAGAGATATAATTGTATCGTATTCGTAAAAATGAGTTTTCTGACGACACGTACAACTCTTACACGGAGGTACATACTACATAATATTATAGCAGTGGACGGCTTACCGACGCATTACCCTATACCTATACGGTGTACTACAAGCGGAGAAGAGATACTTCGTTTTGAAAAACAACGAGAATCAATCGATGAAGAACAATTTGACCATTGAATACAGTCGTAGTCATGTGAAAACGCGCGCGCGATCACTGATTTTTGTATAATTTAAATATATACAAAAGTCATGAGTAGGTACACAATTCCAGATTAAATTCAATTCATTGACAGATTTGAAATGTAACCAAAACTACCCACCCGGCTAAAAACGTCAAAAGGAAACGAACAAAAACCGAGCAGGTACAACCAGCTTCTATATTCAGGCAAATACTTATGTATATCGGTTTCATTGCCCATGGATGCCAGTCTCGTTTAACCACCCTTACTTCCCTGGCCCGGGGCCAGCCAAACGTCGCGCTCACCTGTACAACTACCGAAGAGAGAGAATATGTAGGTACTTATATATTTTTTCCTATGACTCGCGGGGTCTTGAAAATTCTGCATTATACATGTGGTCTCCTCCGTATACCCTGTATGTTTCTCGATAAGTGCACGCGTATCAACGCACATGCACGTGCGCACAGGCACGACAGCGAAATTCGAGTACATATCTATAGGTATACCTCCTGGCTATCGCGCGGTGTTACGTTTGGCAACGATAGCTGAGGTGGTAATACGGTGAGTGCATATTTCAAGATACATGGGTCTTTTATAATTTCTCACACACAACTTAGGTGTATAGATTCCGCAATATCTTCGTAATTCAATGTTATACGAAACATTAGTTACCTTTATTGGGATGTATCCTCATTCGTCGCGGTACAATGACAAAAAGTATTACGTTTAATTCTTAATCCGGAAGGCGCGTATTGTGAGAAATATAAGACGCGTTATCTCACGTGGAAATGTTTCTCGGTGGATAAACGTGATTATTGAGCGATCACACCGGGAAAGCCACATACGTACGTACTTATATCACAGTACGCCGTCAATTTCCATTTTCATCAAAAAGTTTTCCAACTCGTAACCTCCCCATAGCAAGACATCGGCTCGTTATGCCTCTTTACTTTTGGTCACTTCTTCCACCAACTTTCTGAACACTTGCGCAACTTGACTGTGGGGGAGAATTGTCAGAATACTCTGCCCCTTTTCCGCCAACTTACCCACTCGTGGTTCTATCGGTACTTTTGCCAAGAACGGTACCTTGATCATTTCAGACAAGGATATGCCACCACCCGACGAGAATATATTGGTACATTCCTGCAAAGCTCTGTCCTTTTTCGATCCAAAATACAAAAAAAAATCACTCGGACCGAGTAAAATAATTCGTCAAGTTCTACTCACGGAACACGTCGGGCAAACGAAACTGCTCATGTTCTCGACAATACCGATTATGGGTATTCCAGTTTTTCGACAAAACGTCACTTCTCTCAAGACATCATCTACGGCTAGTGCCTGTGGAGTGGTAACGATAATGGCGCCGTCGCATTTAACGTGACTGAAAAGAACAGGCGAAACGTTCGACGTGCACGGAATTTCATTAGGAATTAATAGTGGAGTGACTCTTGAATTTGACTGTAGTTTACTTTAATTATTTCTTTGAAAAATGCAAAAATTTCCAATCTAGAATTTAATCTAGAATCTAGAATTCTCACGAGGACCCTACACATATCTGTAAAATTTCTTCTCTGTCTCAAAATAAAAAATGATACGTATACTTATTTATGGAAAATCATGACTCTCCTACCGTAAGTTCTCCATTACAGCGATATGCTCGTCCGATGTTCCAGGTGGTGTGTCCACGATGAGATAATCGATGTCTCCCCATATTACGTCGTTTAAGAATTGTTTGATCATGGCTGTCCTTTTTGGACCCCGCCAAACTATACTATCGTTGCGATGTTTCAAAAGAAAACCAATCGACATTACGGCCAATCGTTGTTCCGAATCGGCATAAACCGGTACCCACCTGCGAGTAACACGAGAGAATATTGAGCAGAAATTGTCGAATTCGAATAGAGGTGTAAACGAGGTGGCCATCGGAGCTATCTTCTACTTTGTACGCAAATTTAGATCCGCAAGTGACAATGTAGAACGGACAGTTTGATGCAGCGGGGGTGTCGATATTAATAGAGGTATATATGTACGTGCAATTTGCGCGATACGTCGTCGAGGAATCATAAGACATACCCGTCTGAGGACTGATGAACATCTTTGTCCTCCAAATTCAATAGGTAAGGGACATTCGGACCGCACAAATCGACGTCTAAAAGACCAACCTATAACGTTTTGACGCTTAAGCACATAACCTCCTCTACGCGTACATCCAAACTTACTTTAAATCCCGACTCCTTTAATGCCAGTGCCAATTGCGTACTGACTGTTGATTTTCCAACTCCACCTTTACCAGAAAGCACTAACAGAATGTGCTTTACGTCTTCCAACATTACGGAAAGAACTGCTATTATTGCACTACTTTGTTCGCTTTGCTCTGTCAAGTAGATTATTTAGAAACGGATTGTATGTAGGTATAGGTCGTATACAGGTACAGGGTGCTCACTCCTTGAGACCGCACAGAGAACGATATACCTACCTATATATACAGAGTAAAGGAATAAGCTGTAGGATTGGCTGCATACCGGAGAGTGTCGATGGAAGCAACCAATTATACGGAGGGTTCCGTCCGGACTTGGATCTGCGCAACATACGAAGATGGGGTACTCAAGGAACGTGCGAGTGTGAGTGAAACGGCATAAGAGCCTCTCTGTTGCACACAATTCTCTGGACAAGTTCGAGAAGGATAGAGATTCGTGTGCAACGGAGAAGCTCTTATGCCGTCACCGTGTGTTTTCACTGGCACTCACACGTTCGCCAAGTACTCCATCCTCATAATGGGTGCTTTCCATTTATGACACAAGTCGACACACTTCTATTAGAACCACCAACTGATTGGCAGGCGCCAGCAGAAAGAACCAATGGTTTAATTTTGTGTCGACTTGTGTCGACTCGTGTCAGTTAAATGGAAAGCACCCACTGTGTCTGTGTACACATACATACGTGCTTACACCCTATGTAGCTCCTTTACCGGTAAACTGCATATTTCAAAAACCATCAAACAATGAAAAGAAGGGAGAAAGCGAAACTGTTATAAATTATCAGAAATCGAGAGTTTCGACAAGAACGGCCATAAGATCTTTCGAGATGACAAAAAAAACAGTCATAGTTAGCCGTAGGTATTCCTACTTTTACGCCACGCTGCGGATGATCGTTGAAAAGAGCTCCCGCCGAGATCGAGCAATCGCGCTATTACTATAAGTTGATTTCAGAGACTGGGGCTTATGTTGAACGTCTCGAGAATTTAGAGAGCCTCTATACCTATACGCTCTTCTTCTTGCCCCACGGGAGTGGAAAGAAATAATCCTACTGTATATTATATATATCGCGCGTGCGATGCAGCAATTAGCGCGGTGCTGCAAAGCTCTGTACCTACTACCTATACCACCTATACCTACATACATAAGTAATTTATGTAGGTATGTATATGTAGGTATTTAAAATCCGAAGGAAGCCACTTTGAATATTCTTAACCTTTAGAGTCTAGGGGTGGTCGATAAATCGACCAGCAGTCAGGTCGCGGGGCCTCCCCAAATAGGAAATTTATTGAGTTTATTTATAAATTTTACGTCTAAAAAAAGTCGATTTTAACTGAAATTTCCTCGGATTTAAAAGGTTAAGCGCGTTGTTACATGGCAGGTGTGTATATATTCTCATTGTTACTTCCGAAGTGTTCGATTTAACGTATTCGAATAGAATTATCGCTAATAATGTCTGAGTTCAACCATTTGTTCCAGCACCTCCTCCCTCTCGCCCCCCGCCACCTACCCCTTACTCACCAAACTCTTGGTGTCAGATCGATCAGCCAACGGAACCGTGCGGCGGTATGGCACACACAGTGCCGTATCTCGGTCTCCCCGTCGGAAAATTCGACGATGTTGGTTGTCGAGCGCGTCGGATCAGTCGGTGGCCGGACGACACGATGTTCGTATCGTGTCGTTCATCTCATCCCTCGACCGTGTACTAGAACTCGTGCGGCAAACTACGCGAATCGGACATCCGAGATCGTGTGAGACGACTAAAATCTATTGCACGAGACACGAGAGACCGACATGTCGAGTACTTCCTCGCGTTACTGCGGACGATATTGATATCGTCCGTATTCTCCTATCTTCAGGAAGTCAGAAAGATCAGCTTTTTCTAACGGCGATACGCACTAGCCGAAGAAATTGATCGTATAAAGATATCCGTCGCTCGCGAGTCGGAAACGTTGCGAGATCTCGCGAGAAAATGTATACGTCTCAATGAAGAGTCAATTTTGGAAAGAAGAGAGTGCGCTGCCAAGTGCCGGGAGTATGTGCATTTACATATTATATAGTTGCGAATACAGAGATGGCGAGTTTCCCGATTTAACGCCTTCACGATAACGACTTCTTAGTTCGACGTCCGGAGTACAAGTGCATGGAGGGAATCGTCTTCGTGAATCAGAGGGAGAGGAATGTATACCTCGCGGGGCGGGGCGCAGGAGAACTCGAAATCTGTCTCAGATGTAGCGTATATCGCGACGCGCCCATATTTTTTCGACCTGCACGCACACCTTGCACCGTACGAATTTCCGGGTTAAAAAGGAATGGGCTTTAAACGCGGGAACGTTTCACGTGTCGCTTAATCGTACTTTTCACACGACCGTAGGATTAAACGCTTCTACGATCTCATGTCAATATCTGTGCGAAAATGTCCGTAGAGGTAATGGGTTGAGCAGTGGTCTTGATTTCGAACGTTCTGATAAGGAATTGATTAACTTGACAAGTAAAGTGTGGCAACATACTTGATCTCTCTCTCTCTCTCTCTCTCTCTCTCTCTCTCTCTCTCTCTCTCTCTCTCTCTCTCTCTCTCTCTCTCTCTCTCTCTCTCTCTCTCTCTCTCTCCCTCTCTCTCTCTCCCTCCCTCCCTCCCTCTGTCGCCCCGCTCTCTCTCCCGGCGCTGTATTGGTACCGATGAGGTACCGATGAAGACGAACGATACTCGTACAATCGTCGACGAAAGAAAAGAGGATAGAAATGAGGGGGACAAGAATGTTTTCCCTTTTCGACAATAAACTGCAAGATTCTGCTGCAGTCGGTTCAAGTAACGAATAAGATTAATTCGTTATTAAATAAATATAAGAAATCGAAACTAGGTTCCATCCGGGGGCTCTGCAGTTAGAATCGGACAAGTTCTTCGTGTTTATGAAATATATACATACACAATTTTTTGCAGCTGCTTATCCGGGTCCTATCACATTAGTCAAGTTAAGGTTGGAACTTAAGCATAAACCAGGCTTAACATATCGTCCCCTTAATACTAAAACTAGGTAACTTGAAAAATTGGTCATTTTATACCAGAGCAATTTGAAATTTCAATCAGCGAAAAAAATGGTTTTAAACAATAAATTGGTTATTCTTTTTGATAGAATATTAAGATATTGATATAAGTTAGATATTTATTGTGTTTAGATGTAATGTTTTTTTTTTATATTTGAAATTTTTGAACGTGAACGAGATATCTAGTTTTAGCAATTAAATTTATGCAGTGTGGCTAAGTCAAATTAGCTACGTGCACAACTAGATAACTCAAATTGTTGACTTACTGCATAGCATTTTTGACGTATTTTCGCTTTGCACAACTAAATATTTTAAAAGGTACACTTATTGGATAGCACTATTGTCGAACTCACGATTTGCTCGACTAGATAATTCAAATTGTGTACTTATCGCATGCATATATTATTCGCTTCAGTGACTTATCTATATCGTACTACTGGATTTCTAACTTTAAAAATACGACAGAACTTATTTCGTTGTACCACTGAAAAGAGCGCACAAAGTTGGGTAGGCCAAAGTAGAAAATCCAAAATACCGAAAATTCGAGTTACCCAGTTGTAGTATTAAGGGGGCGATATGTACTACACGTATGTACTCGTACATACATACATACTTACGAGTATACGAGTATGTAAGTGGCATAAAATATAGCTGGTAAAGCCTTCTTATGCCGTTATCAACTGTCGATACAGCGTGCGTTCCTCGTGCTTGCACGCGAATCAATCCAATACCTAGGTATAGACTTTTTTACGAAGTTTAAAGGGGAGATTTTTGCGATAATCAGTCCTAGAAGTTTAGGTTTATCTCTCGGATCGTGCCTATATATTTTAGTTATTTTTATTTACAGTACAATGCTTTAACATCCGTACGTTTATAATATGTTCTACGTATATTTAGCTTTAAATTTTGTTTTCGATTAGTGTCATTATATTATCATTATTCATTCCAATGTCTGAGGTTATTTCGTGGTTGAGACTTATCCGCGGGGGAGAGAGATAGTGGAGAGGGGTGTAAGAGGAGGGAAGAATAAAATGTCTTCTTCATCGAGGAAGATCATTTCCACGGGAGAGAAAGGTTCCGTGAAATATTTCAGTTCGGTACGGAGAAGTCGAAAACGAGACGACTCGAAGAAAGATCGAACAAGGAAATGGATTGATTCAAGCTTTCGCCTGCTACATCTATCAAGGTGTTGAGACGAATAGAACGCAGGATGTCGAGTGGCGGCGACAAGGCGTCCCCGAGTCTGACCATCGATCGTGCTGCCTTTCTACTGCTCAGAGTGAAGAAGGCCTTCAAGAAGAAGAAGAAGCAGCAGCAACAGCAGCGGAAGGAAAAGAGGTAACTCTTATGTCCTCTGACGAAAGCCAATGTATTACAGTTGCACGCGCGGGGTGTTTCGCTCCGTGGCAAGATTCACTTGGCGCGCCCAATTCGCGAAACGCGAATCGCTGTTAAACGTACGCGCGCACTGCGGGATGCATTGGCGCATAATGACGCATGGAACGATGGGGAACCGCTTAGAAATTCCTTGCCGCGCGTGACTGATTACCACGGACATTGAGAACATGAAACCACTTTGTCCAAACTGCGTGACGGTGGTGGAGGAGCGACGAGTCTCTTTCTTATTTTCTAGAGAATCAACGGCGAGTTTATCGCAAAGAGGCTGCTGTAAATTACCGGTCATATCTATAAAAGGAGTCGAAGAGGGGAAGATTAAAAATTGCAACTCTCTCTTCCCCTTCTGCAGAGGTGGCAGGATTTTTACACGACTTGATGTAGGATAGATTCGTCTTTCCTCGGCTGAGAGCCGCGGATGGACCGACCGTATATTTTGTTTCGGTCTCCTTTGTTTTGTTACCGCTATGCGGAGCTATATACTCGCAATCACGGGCGTATCGATCAAGTATCGATATATTTATTCTGTAAGTTGCGTGTAGGTATAGCATGCGTTATCTCGTAGTGCACACGATATACATGGATATGGATACGACAAGGGTACGAATGGGCGGACGTCGGGTCGCGAAGCGACAATCAAGCCCTAGGTCTTACGAGTAGGTAGCGACGCGCGCGCGCGGAATACGAACGACTCTCCACGGTATAGTCGCGCGCGCGCGATACGCGTACACACGTATACGACCGATTCTCGATATACACGGTTCAACGTTTCACGTTTCCGTAATACACAAGTCTGTGATACATTCGTACGTCAGATTCACGAAATGTATACTCATACGTATTATGTAATTGCGATAATGACATCAATTTAGTATCAGACTCGATTTTCATCACAATATTTCCGTTATTTTAACTCGTTTTAACGTGTAACCGTGATTTCGCACGATGAAACTGTTAAACGTTGCGTTTCTTGCGTTAAGACTGATAGATAAAATACGTTGTATTTAATTACGTGTTGAAAAATGTATTTGCTCAACCAACCGAAATATATACATAGTATTAAATCGATTCGACATTTCTACTAGTTTAACGTTTATTTCGCGTTATTTTCCTGAAATTGATTGTAGGTACGTTTACGTTAAATATGATGCAATCTTTATGTAAATTTAACAAGTAAATTATGATACCTCATGATCTTTCGACGCACTACATAACGCCCCTTATTTCTGTACTCGATCGTCAATCGAAATTTTTTGTCAATTATTCTTGCAGAGTTCAGATTTGTAGCTATTGAAATATCACGGGACAGGCTTATCGCGGGCCTGTGGTACAGCTGTGTTCATTCTGCAGGACGATCGCAAATGGGTACCTATACTTACGTTACGTAGGTACCTATATTGTGTATCTCTAAGACGACATCCGGATAATACGGACTAATCGCGATTGGCATTTCTTATTGATCCGAATCGATGTTGAGTCTAACCGCATAGGCTAAACGCTGTTTCTAACGTTAGCGGGTCGGCTCTCGTCTCGCGGCTCATCGCACGCGCACGCGCGCGCGCGCGCGCGCGTACGTACGTACCCACCCGCGTTTTTCAAACTTCGTCCAGCGCGCTCGTGCCATTGCTGCTCAGGTACCTACCTATATGTCTGCGGTCGAGTAACGAATTTCACTCGTCGTATACGTACGTGTTGCAGCGTACCGGCAGCGGAATGCAAATTGGAAACGAGACCGTCCCGCACTGGTGGCGGCCGTCCGGCACCGCTCCAACGCTCCAGGACATTGCCTACCATCGTCACACCGCGTCTCAGCATCCTGCAGGCTCAAATTGACGCGCGATACCACGGTAAGGGTCTGTCCATAAGTTGCGTAATGCGTTTTTTGGGACTCACACCCTCCTCCTTCTCCCATACATACAGACTGTCCCTTTCAATACACGCCAGCGTGGCGGGTTGCATATCGGTTATCCGCCTTGCGCCAGACACAGGCGCATGGCCCCTGCAGCGGATCGGAGGCGTCAACCGATATGCAACCCGCCACGCTGACGTGTATAGCGGGGGGGACAGTATGTATAAGATTCAATAAGATTTCTCCCCTTTCCCCAATATAATATGACGTCAGTAAATTAAATTCAACAAACTCGATGTAAAAAGGCTTGTGGGGCTTCTCAGACCAGTTTTAGTTACTGACTCAAAATGCATGGCATCACTTAAAAATCTCGCAGTACTATCCGAAAACCCCTATTGTTGATTCTTCTTTTTCAACATACCTATAGGTACGTAAGGAACAAAGGAAGAATTACTGTAAAGTTTCTTACGTAAAACTAACCTCCCCTTAGCGTAAGTTGCCATAGAGATTTGTATGGAATCCACGCTCCCCCCTTGTGGCCGCCTTACGCAATTTATGGACAGCCTCTATTGTCTCTTACCGCGTACCTAGGTATACCACTATTGTCGCGCGAAGCCAACTCCAGATACGGCTATTCTTCTACTATAGAAATCAAATTCCGTGGCGGATTTTATCGCGATCGTCCTATTGCGCGTGTGCTACTCCATTGCCAAAATTACATCACATGTACACAGATAGGTACATGTATATCTCTGCTCAGCCGGCGTGCCATTTTTATTACATCTTTTATTTCAGCAGGATCCTGTACGAGTTCCGTGGTGCCCGTGGTCTCCGCGTATCAACGGGAGTTGTCGAAACGGGGGAACATCGCCTCCGCGCCTTGCGGGAAGTTTCTCGCTCCCAGAATATCTTTCACGGATGAACCAGTCGTCGGTACGTACGTATACCGCGTTTTCAAGTACATACCTATATTATACCTATGTACTACCGATTCGTTACAATGTACACATACATAACAGTCCCCCGACTCGCTCGGTACGCGCGCGAGAGCGATCGCATGAATCTCGAAGGACCCTTAAGGTCGATTTATACATAACCGATTCGGCTCAGATCCGACGCCGTCCGGCAGACTGACAGAAAAAATGGTTCAATAGATGTGTAACTCGACCCTTATATCGATTTCTCGGACGAACGGACGATCAACGATGAATTCGAGCGCGCTCGTCCGAAGGATTCGTCAGCGAAAACTGGGCGTACACACATCATAGGTACATATTGTACGGGAGACGGGGGGCTGATCGCCCGGTATATGATCAGGTAACCTTTCCGATGAGCGTTCCCGCAGCTGGCAAATTGACAATAATAATTTGTTTACACGGAGAATAGAGGTATACAGGGCGCGACATCGTCGGCCGTAAAGCAACGAGCGATACGATTTTCAATGGCGTTGCCGAAGGGTCACGGGGGACGAGAACGAAACAACGTTCGCGTCGTCGCCGACTATTCGGTCGCGGTGTCTAAAATGAAACAGCGCGAATATCTCGTGCATGTGTGTGTTGTACGATGTACGTCCCCCCCTTCGTCTGGTCTCTCGTTTTCCACGCGCGTATAACTTGGCTGAAAGCTCGGGGATATGCGCTCGCGCGTGGTCGCGAAGAGACGATTGAAGAAATCGACGAGACCGCGCGAACTCTGGTTCGCCCACGCGAAGTGAAATTACGCGCAACGCGAAAATAAGAAGTGTGATTCTTCTCTCGCAGTCGAGCGGCGCGTGTTCGACATCGGGCTCGGAAGCGAACCTGACCGAGAATCTTGCAAGGAGAGCATGGCGAAAGGTGGCAGATCAAACGCGGTCGGTATCGGCAGCTCGCCACCTCTGACCAAATTGACCAGACTGTTGAATCAGCGCGCCAGTTTCACCCCCGGCGATGAAATTCCGCGAAGGCTATCCTGGGAAAGGTGAGATGCGGGTCTCGCGAATATAGCAGAGGGATGGATATTACGAGCACTCTGCGATGACGCTCGCGTGCTCTTCGTCTTTCTCCTTCAATGCGCGTGATCGCTTTATTATGGTATACGTATGTACACTGTGCACAGGCGGTGCTTATCGCCGCGTAGCGGGGATACTTCCGGCCTTTCATCATACTACCGTACTCCTGAGAAACTCCAATCCTCCTTCCGATTGCGCCGCGCGTAAAGCCGGTCTCGGACAATGCGTGCATTCGGCGAATATTCGCCATTCGTGATCCTTCGCGTAGTGTGTTGGAGCTCTATTGCGCCAAACATTCGGCATTCGCCCGCTATCCGCGGTCTTGTCGGTAAAACGACACGTATAGTAAAGGATGACGAAGTAACTTCGGGACTCTCTCTCTCTCTGTCGGGCCTCCGCTCCCACATGGTGTGCCCAGCTACGCATAGTTGATTTCGTTGCTCGTCGCAGTCAGTCCCTATTTTGAGCCCGAACGTTCGCGCATTTGCCGAATGCACGCATTGTCTAGGACCGGCTTAAGACCGTAGCGTGCGCATGAGCGATACAGTGAATTGAGTCGAGAAGTAGACAGGAAATTGGGGAAACTAAATTTTAGGAAGGCTAGGTGGGCTATCGGCACGAGCAGGTACACTCGGATTGGCGATGATTCCGACATGTAGCGCATGCAGTTCATCACGTCGGTGAATCACTTCCATCGTTCGATGAACCGGCTCGAATTCGAAAGCGGCCCCCCTCGCCCCGACCGCCCCCTTATACAAGAGCGGACAACCCTGCTCGCATTCCCGACCCGGCGATCGATGATATACCTATGTATAAACGCAGCTTCTTCCGTCGCGTATCAAGCATCTTCTACCGTGTATACGCGATTCCGGAGAAACGGCAGCTACATATGTATATTATGTAGTATAGCGAATATCGGCGCGATGAATCAACCGAATTGATCTCTCATCGACAGGCGAGAGGGTAATAGCAGTAGTGGCGCGAGTTCCTGCCTGCCGAGGAGCAGTTCCATCGACAGCATAGCCGAGTGGAACACGATCGGTGGTTTCGGTGGCTCGAGAAGCTTCATCGGCGCGAGTCCTGCAGGTTGCGGTTACGGATTCATCGCGGACCAACGTTTGCCACCTCCCAGGAGAAGTCCGAGTCCCTTATCGGGCGCCAGAGGCGACGAGCTCGGTCTCATCTCGCCTGGCATTGGCAGGAGGGTCAAAGGTCACAGGGCAGTGGTGGGTGAGTGTACCGGATCGTTACGTATGGGGGATACGAAACGCGATCGTACCTGTGTACGTATACATATTACTCTCTTTGCGACCGTGCCGCGCACACAAGGCTACTATACCGGGCAAATAAAACCTCCTCTTTCGCGGAAGCAGCATCGACGCGAACAGGTATACCTATGTATTATACGATGTAGTGTGGGATACGCGCGTTCCTCGATGCCGAATGATGCGAAAATTCGAAATATCCTATATCAATACAGGTATTCGTAACGATTTTCGTGCACGCGCAGACGACGGCTTCGGAGAGTAGTACCCAGGTACCTAGCGATTCTTTGAACTTCGTTACCGCGTGAGACGCCTCTCGCTGATTTCAAATGTGTATAAGTACATGACAAAAAGGGAACCAATATCAACACTTGGATTTTTACTGACAAAATTGAGGGCAACTTTGAAATCGCTGGTCGGCACAACCAAGGCATCAACATATTATGTCGTATTGCTTTGCATACGTCGCGCCGATCGATCCGATCAACGCATACTTTATACGGGGTGTTACGCCCAAGAGTGCTGTGCAACACGTAGATTAATTTTGGCAATAGTGATTAGCCGACCGATAAATTGCCAAGTGCCGTACGCTATCCGGTCGCCTGATATGAGAGAGTTGGACCTTTTAGCGTCGTTCGGTTACAAGACCCGGCGACTTGCGCGCACGCGCGAAACCGGTCGGCCCCACTTAGTTCATCCTATTCGCTTCTTTCCTTCGTTCGACCAGCCCCGCAGGGAAAGCAACACCGAGTTCCGTTTGAGAAGCGCGACTCTGTCTTTCAAGATTTTCGAGATGTCATCGCAGGGCTCTCCGTGAACCGAAGACAGCATATTCGCGGTTAGGGTTTTCAGAACTGTCCGACATCGTCGAGGGTTTGCGCAGGAATTTTGGTCGAAGCGCGACTGGCTCCGTGTACTCGACGTTCAAGAGAGTGCGGCAGACGCGAAATCGAACTTGATCAGCGCAATGGTTAGCCGAATACGCGCGCAGCAGCCATCCGGCAGTCTGGGGGTCCTTTCGACTTGGCTCGAGGCGACGGGTTTTTTGTTCGCGCACGCGCTCACTGTGAGAATTCGATGGAGGGGGAAGAGGGGATCAGTGGTGGGAGGGACGTGGTGAAGGGGGGGGGGAGGCAGAGAGAGAGAGAGAGAGAGAGAGAAAGCGAGCGAGAGTGCAGCGAGTTATAACGCGAAATGTCACGACGAGAAGGAAGTTCGTAATACAAGTTTCGCCGTTGCGTCAAATCCTTGATATAATACGTGTCAGTCGCGCGATCCATTGCTCGCAGTGCCGAAAGTGGATGCTGTCAATTATTTTTCTCGACCGTAGACACTCGCGAGTGCGGTTCAAGGCGGTCGACCGATCGTATAGCGTCACCTGCGATGCCAAGCTCTTCCGAGCCTATATCGAGGCAAGAGTGAACGCGAACGCAAGGATCGCTTCGAGATAACATTAATAAATTCCATCTTTCGCGGTTGATGTGGATACATACAAATAAATTATACGTAAGGCGTTTCGCGTGTCAATTGTTGCCAAGTTCACCGAAATGTTCAAAGTCTATTCCGTCGTATACGGGTGTCGGTGTGGGGCGATGCCCATGTGCGCTTACGCTCTGCGAAACTATCACGTTCCATTGTACCGGTATCTACTTGATTAGCAAGGTGACGTTCCCATTCTCGCCCTGTTCTTTTGAATGATCCTTTTCACCTCTAACCAGTTATTGGTGAGGAACGTGTACCCACGTTCAGCCGCGCGCGAGAAACAAGACGCGCGCCAAAAATTGTCGCTAGTCGTGATCCGCTTTAAAGAACGTCGACGGGGCCGCGCGTCGATGCAAACCGGTTCGGGTCGAGGAGGCTTCGAGTCCGTACAATACGCATATATCGCGATGCGTAGCGCAGCTCGTGTCTATGGCAATAATTGGTGTAGGTATACCGCTTCGCAAAAGGGTTCGGCATTTATTATAGGTATACACACACGTACCTGGTACATTATGCGCCTATAGACAGAGGTGCGAGTCACGTGCCTAAAATTTTCACGTAACAGCGGATCGTGTCGACGACTTCGAATCGAAGGTAGGTAGATGTTTCATAGCTCAATCGCTGCGACGACTCGCTTTCTTTCACAGCGGAGAATAAGTAACACCTCCTCCCAAGTCTCTTTCGATATCTGTGGTTGTTCCGCGCGCTTTGTAAGAAAGATTTCTGATCGGCCGAGTGGATTAAAACTTTCGAGACACCTTTTGGATCAGTTTCCCACTCCCTTACGGGAAACAGGTGTCCCCCTCTACTTTACAGGCAGGTCGCTCGCCGCTCTATCCAACGAGAAACGCAAGAACGCGCGCGAGGCGGTCGCTCGCCGGCTGTGCGATGTTCGTTTCTTCGTATACGGGGTGTTCCGTTTCGTAACGAATGGGTATCCATAGGAACGCGTTCGGTACCTGATGCACCCGCTGGCAATATCGAGATTATATTATGAAAGAGAGAGCGGTTATACGCGTTTGCATCGCGACCGGACGTACCCATGGTACGCATAATGCGTCGTGCGTAAAAAAAACGCTATAGAGAGATCCCGCTCTTCTTTCTCTTTCTTTTTCTCTGTGTATGGTTCGTCGGAAACATCGACCACATGCGGCCGCGGCCCTGAATTGAACGAAATTTGAACTCACCTGCCGGCTGTGCGTCGTCGTTGTGTTACGGTTCGATGCTCGCGTTGCTCTGCTCTACGGCCGTTACGAGCCTTCTCCGTCCTTCCAGTTCGCTTCCTTCCGTCCCGCCGAAAGGATTACGCGTGCGCACGCGCACAAACACTCTTCGCGAGAATCGCATCCGGTGAATCGCCCGCGTGAGATACAAGTTCAGACGCGCACGTAAAATAGACAAAAATGCACGAAATAAGGATCGCAGCATCGATACGTCCGTTTAACGACCTTTGTGAACCAGAAGATATAGTTCGAGAAGACTCGAATCGAGATGTTTCGCGGTGCAATAGAAAGGTGTCCATTTGACCCTACAACGGGAAGGTGAAATAGAACGGACCATCGATTCAACTGGATCTTTTTCGTCATTCGTGGAGCTATCGCGAGTCCAAATACGCGAAAACTTACCACACGCTTCTTCGCCGATCAAAGTAACTGCACCTACCCTACGTACACAAAATTTCGCGTACGAGCGAAAGCGTAGGTTTCGAGCGTCTTCGATCAGCGATGAGATTTGGGGTAAGACAGATTGACGATTACTGACCACGGGTCGCGGGACCAGCTGTTGCTGCCGCCGCGTCGCCGCCGCCGTTGCAACGTTCATTCGCGCTTCACGTCAGTTGAACTCAGGATTCGGACGCAGCTTCCAGTCATTCGATCCATTTTGGATAGCGCGCATTGACAGTGTTTTCCGCGCGGTATACATCCTGTACGTGTATACGTACATATGTACACTCTCTGATCGGATCGTTCGTGAGTCGCCTCAAAAGTGGATCGTGTTCAAACGTTTTGAGTGCGCGTGACCGTTCCGATGGAAATTGCAAAAGTGATGGAACGTTTTTATAATTAGAAGGAAATATACGTGGTGGTATCAGTTGGAGAGTCCGCGACGAAGAAGGGGAGAGACGCTCGATCGAGGCAACATGCGTCGCCCCAAAGGCCGAAGTCGTCGGTTTGTTAACCAGTGGTGGAAAGAGTGCGCGAGGCCGTCGCAAGAACGAACCGATTAACTAACTACGAGGTTGTAGCACCACTACTCGTGTCATCGGTATCAAAAGAAAAAGGTAAAGCAGGAGCGGATCGAGAAACCGTCCAAGACTTGCTCGACTATAAAGAGAGTTCGCGGACTTGAATTTGCAACATAGCAAATGGTGTAACGTACCGTGTGATTTCGAGGATGGTGATCATAAGCGTATGCGAGTGCGGGTGAGAACGTGTGGTGGGTGTATAAGAATCTCTTTGTTGCACATTTCTCTAGACTTGTTCGGTTCGAGCGTGCGACAGAGAAACTCTTATGCGTTCACACGGGTGTTCTCACTCGCACTCGCATATTGCCTATGATCACCATCCTCGAAATCGCACGGTATACGATCTTATAACGGAAGTACAGACGACGAGTGTCACGTTGATTGGTCGTGGTGAGTAGGAGAGGTTACTGACGAGCAGGATTGGCAACTCTCTGCCAGTGATGAAACTCTTCCATCGGGTAGGTATAGTAGGTAGGTACTACATCTGATTCTTACCAAATGTTAAGAGTTTCATTACTGACAGATGCCAGCTTTGCTTAACCCCTTCTACTTATACATGACCAATCAACGATGACGCTCAATGTCTAGTATGTATACTACTTTTACAAAATCGCATACGCTCTATTTGTTATGTCGCCGATTCAAGTCCAGATCCCGTACACGGAATCGTTTCGCACACTTTGCTCACTCCTTTCAACGACATCATATTTTAAAAATCGGCGATTTTTAGTTATGCCTGTTTTCAGAATGCCTTGAAAAAGTAGTATATCCTTGCAAGATCTGAAAAATAACATTTTTTGAGATATGACGTTGTTGAAAGGAGTGAGCGACTTGTGAGTGCGCGAGTGAGAGCGTCGACGAAACCCACGGTGAATATCAACTCTCGTACGTAAGAACCTCTCCACCGCACGTCTTGATCGGGTGAGGAAGTCAGCGAAATGACGAGTCTCTCTCTCTAGATGAACCGCGAGAGAAAATGTACTTAATAACAATGACGTTTGGAAGTAGCATCTCGCTCGACGAGCTTGCGTATAGTTTGCGCGCGCGCGCGCGCATACGAGTATTATATCTGTATAGGGGGAATTTCGCCAAAAGTTTCCCCGTTGACTTCCGCGCTACTTTCGATGGTTTATCTCGCGTATGGAATAAAGGTATGTAGGTCCTACCTACGAGTACAGATGTATATAGGTACGCGGAGTGAGAGCGAGATAGGACTTTCAATATTCCCCTTGAACGTATTCTCACGATAAGACACGGAAAGTTTCTCGCGCCAGCCGGCATATTACTTGCGATGGAATAAAGATATTTCGACGTACGTAATCCGCGGGGCTGAATAATTTCGCTGTCCCAGTTTAAGCATGAGTAGAAATCAGCGCGCGATGGAGAGAGGGGAAATCGGCCGCCTAACGCTGATGGTGCAGTGAACTTTTGTAGCGAGTGCTAGGAAAAATATTCCAAGGCGAGCGCGATTCTGCTCAAAGAACAACCGGATTCACGGTTTACGGCCGTCCATGGTCGATCGGACCGATTCAGAACGAAAGAGAATTTGGCAGCTGTAAATAGGAATAGAGAAAAGGAGCCTAATATGAGATACCTTTTCTCTTTTCTTAATAAAAACGCACACAATCATATGTAACTACGTCTATAAGAGGCAACGGGTCTCACACACATTTAACTTCAGGATTATTTCGTTTCTTGGACGATATATTCAACAATGTTTTCATGGTATACACTTTAATGAAAAAAGTAAATTTTCCTCGTATGAAAAAACAGTTCCTAATATGAGACAGGTGGGGTTTTGGCATCTTTTACGTATCGCTCAAGCGTGCCTATGGATTGAAATCCAGTAAGGTAGAGTAGGTAACTCTGTGTGAACAACTTTTGCGTTTTATCACACACACACAAGTACGATTTAAATAATTCTCACCAGTTTTGATATTTTCGCCTAGAACTGCCACATCCAAAAACCTTGGAAACCGGGAATTACAGTTAAGATCACTGCTAGACACGCAATGCACAATAAGCTATCTGCAAATGTAAATGCCAACAAATGGAGCTCTGCAGTCATTCTGGAGATAGTGAGGGGTCTCATATTAGGGACTATCCTTATATTAGGCTCCTTTCCTCTACATTCGCTATTATACACGGTATTTAGGTATGTATACCCACATCTGTAGAGACTTGGCTTCACTTGTGAGAAAACGTACACTGAGGGAAAAATTTCGTAGAATCAACTAAATATTTCACTGCCCGGTAGCAACTAAATATTTCACTGGCTCAAATAATATTCGCTTGCTCCAACGAAATACTTTCTCGGCTCAAGTAATATATTTTGTTGAGAAAAAGTACCTATATCGTTGAGCCAAGAACATATTTTGTTGGAGCAAGCGAATATTATTTGAGCCAGTGAAATATTTAGTTGCTACCGGGCAGTGAAATATTTAGTTGATTCTACGAAATTTTTCCCCCAGTGTAGCAAGAGACTCGGCAAGTGTTTCGCGCCAAGATTAGTTCGCAGCGCAGCTTCGGTCTGCCATGGTGTGCGAGACTCATCGAGGGGCTATACCTATCATTACTCTACGTATAGTTCGCACATGTAATATAAACGAGAATCGGAGTAATTAGTCGCAGCCTTTTCCCCACAACCCGGATAACAAAAACAAATTCGAGTTTGCTGTCAAAACTTTGGTAGGTAGGTGATGGCGTATGGTGCATACCGTGCATACCGTACTGTGTGGGGAAGGGGGGACGGTTTGGGAGGGGATGAGGCAGCTGTTGGCCAGAGAGCGGACGAGCGATGGTGGTTGCCCCCAGTTGCTCCGCGTGTACTTACCCACGATTCTGTGTGTCTGTCGTGACGCGCGAAGGTCTGCGTACACGCGTTACGTTGTTAAATTCCTCCTTCCATGCATTTCGAATTCGCGTCGTTGGGCTAAGGAGAGCGATGGAAACATGTCCACGGTGGTGCGCGGTAAATGGAAAATAGAGTGAAGTGTGCGAGAGGGAGAGGGAGAGAGAGAGAGAGAGAGAGAGAGAGAGCGCGCGCGTTACAAGTCGCGTGAAGAGATTCATTCTGAAACGCGGCCAAACGATGCCGTAACGGACGCGTCCTTGCGAGTCGCTTGATTTCAAATCGCGGAAAGTGACGCGATCTCGGCAACGTCAACGATTGGCCAATCAACGGATAACGAATATCGTTCGACGATCGATCGATCGAAAAACGAAGAGGAAGCGGCTATGAAGACCTATTTGAGAAGTGGATAGTCGCGATGCAATTCCATTACGTCTGGAATGGTATGGGGGTATCTTCGAACCTACGCCTACGGCGGATATGTTCGACCGCGCAGTGTACATACCCTGAATTTGTGATACAACTTC
The DNA here is from genome assembly GCA_963678675.1 of Xiphydria camelus. Classification (NCBI taxonomy): domain Eukaryota; kingdom Metazoa; phylum Arthropoda; class Insecta; order Hymenoptera; family Xiphydriidae; genus Xiphydria; species Xiphydria camelus. The sequence continues at coordinate 27,975,302 of OY783198.1, forward strand.
AAGTGTACCTACATATATTATCGTACATGCATACATACCTGTATACGGTACGGTCGATTGCTCGTCACCATTAGGAGGTGTGCTCCGATGTTAATTTTCATTTGTCACTGTAAGTCGGTCGGAAACACATTCGATGTAAAAAGCACAAATGCCGAAGTGCGGATCACCGCGGGACCTCGCGCGCGTGGACATGCGGCATGACCGAATCGGCATTCGCGGTGACGACAGTCCCTTGCGATGCGTATCGCGCTTCGCCGTAGGTATCCTCGGGAGGATAGTGCCAGTGGGTAGATGATGATTTTCATCGATACGGATGAAGAGGAATATTCTTGTAGCATGTCCGAAGTACATACACGGAGGTATATGTATGCTTATGGAAAATATGGGGCGTCCTCCCATGTCAAGCGAATACACTTTTGGCTAGGGGTCATCGATTTTGAAATTTTTCTGAATTTCGGTCCCTTGGGAACGCATTGCATTGAGAGGAGAGGTGTGAAATTAACATGATTTACGCAGGACAACCCCCAATAATAATTGTCCTCGGGGGCTATACACGGCCGTCGTGATATCTCAGGTGAGTGCCTTTAACCATTAGAGGACGGGGGTGGTCCCTTTTTTAGGGACCACCCTGTGAACACAAACTATTTAAAAAAAATCCCCGTCCTCTAAAGGTTAATCACGTTAGCACGGGAAGCCGCATGCACTTGGTATGCGCGAATATTTGAAAGATTTCGTTGCGCGCGGATCAAAATAGCCCAATAATATTTACTAGACCCTGTCAAAAAACGCATCTTTAAAATTTTAATGTTTTTTACCATAGGTACTGTGAAGTACTTGCTTGTTGTTAAATTTTGAATATAAACAATCTCTAAACAAAAAATATGATTTTCTTTTGTTCCGTTCATTTTCAAGGGTAATCAATTTCTTTGTCAAACGAAAAATTAAATCAGTGGAAAGGAGGTATCTCTGACAATAAAAAGCACATGAATTTTTCTTCCATCTGTGGCAGAGTCCGATCATGTATCTATACAGTATGTCCCGTGGATATATAACGCAAGTATTTGAATTTCCCCCACATTTGACTTTGGTAGTGCTTGGAACGGTGCTGTAGTTAGAGTTGGCTTCAGAAGAGTGCGCTGCGTTCTTACGAGCCGTGTTTCCGCGAAACCTGTATGATTATTTCTCATCACTTCTACACATTATTTACCATTATTTTTACAAATTCAGTTAATTTCGAGGTTGGACGCTTTGATCTCCCGAATTGACAGTTCCCGGGAAATCAGACGTTTTACACTTTTCGCGCTCTCGAAACACGGCTCGTAAGAACGCAGCGCACACTTCCGAAGCCAACTCTAACTACAGCACCGTTCCAAGCACTACCAAAGTCAAATGTCAGGGAAATTCAAATACTTGCGTTATCCACGGGACATACTGTGTGTGTATACAACAAGATTAACAATAGGTAACTGCTGCCTTTAATCTAAAATTTGAATTCAAATATCTCCTAAATCACTCAAGTTTAATATATGTGGAGGTGTTTTTCAAAAAGCGTTATTTCCATTGAGCATATTTTTGCAGGAAAGCAAGAAAACTGTAGTACTACGTCATGTAGAGCGTGATGCCACCTGTACCTCAGTAGACGAAGTTTTTGGAAATAACGTTTTTTGAAAAACACCTCCACATATTACAATAGGTATCCTTCTGGATTGTTTCATGCAGTGTCCCAAAGGACCGAAATCCAGAAAAATTTCAAGATCGATGTTTCCAAGCCAAAAGTGTGTCCGCTTGACACGAAGCGCCTCATACATATACATTTCGTCGCGGAAGACAATAGACCGAGAGCTTGCTACGTAGGGATCAAAGTTGTGCGGCGACTGGGGAAGTGAAATAAAGAATTCCCATATAGGTACATACTTTTTTCTTAGAATTAGCCCCGCAACTCGATATTTCTTGTGATTACAAATTTTACTCGCGAAGGAACTGATCGACTCACGTACCTTCCATGTACCGGAACGAAAATCTGCGAAGATAAATGTGCATACCTACATCGCGTGCAACCGCGGCAATATGAAATCGTAGAGTACGACATATCTCTGTGCTGTAGCTGGGATACGTCGAGATGCTTGAATTCAATTTACATATTATGTATACATACCTACATATGTACGTGGTACCAACCCACCCAGAGCGTCCCTCTCGGTCCGATTGGCGTGATACCTACTTACTATTATCAAATCACGTTTTATTCATCCGCCTTTGTAATACATACGCAGCGTGTACGTATCGTCTCGTTTTGTCTCCCTTTCTACATTCGCAAGCGTTACGTGTGGATCTCGTAGGACGACGACGATTCGACGACGACGGTCAATCTCCGTGCGTTCCCTTATTATCGCGCGAGACCTTGCATTAACTTATTACACGGAACGGATGTTATCAATAAAAGTTATTCGACACAACGACAAATTGACTGAGATGGGTGGAAAGAGGGTGTGGTTATAGTTGAGCAGGAGGACAGAGGGACCTTGTCAGTCTAATTGTCGCAAACGGCAAGAGTGAGTGAGTGAGAGGGGGAGGGGGGGGGGGAGGAAGGAAGGAAGGGAGAGAGATCTGATATTGTACGCCGCTATCCCGCATGAATAATATACAAAAAGTCGTTTAACACGTTCGCGACGGGGGGCCTGAATTTAGTGTCTTCGCGTCGTGGGCGGCATTGTTTTTGCTACTTTCTCCCATCTGGCGGCGCTGATTCGAAATTAATCATATACCACTTGTTTGACCATTGCCTAGCTTTTGTGCACATAAAACAATTGAAATAAAAACACACATTGTTGTTTCTGTCAGAACTACACTGCCTCAGCCCGCCCGGTAAGACAATTCTGTGGCATGTACCACCGGTGGCCCATCCCGTCCCATGGGACGCAGACAAGAATGTATAACCGATGGTACTCCCCGTCGCGAATGTGTTAATGCTTATCTGCAGTGTTGACATCGACTTCGACATCGACGATTACCAGGAGAGAATTTCAGATGCACGTTGGCTCGCCTCGTGGAAAGAGCAAAGTGGTAACTTTTCATAAATCCTGCTGCACCTACCTCGCGGCTATGGCGATCTTTCTTTCTTTCGTGGGAATTTCTACCAAGCTTTCTGCGTTCGATGCTTCGATACTACGTTTTTAAACCACTTTTCACTTGTCTCGACGCGAACGAGCAGGTACCTACATTCTTTCACCTCGGATTCGTGTTTTCGACGAAGATCTTCCGATCGACTTATAATGACACAGTCTTATGCATTATTCTCGCGTCAATCGATAAAGGTTTTTTTTTCAGCTTTTCCGAACCAAAGTCCCGCACCAACTGCTTCGTCCTCGGCTTCGTCGAATCAAAGATTAAGAGTTTTAACGACGAACCCCGTACGGTTGTTATTGCGTCATGTTACGCAGGTACTTTGCTAGCGTATAGTAATCGCTAGTCGGAAGTGCAAAGAGATTAGAACGACGGTGTGGTATCGTCGTAGAGAGAAAAAGAAAGGAAGAAATAGGCAACCGGAAGTATATGTCACGTAATAAATCGAAAGTGGCAAATGAAATTCCGAAAATCGGCTTCGGCAAGTCCGAAGATGGAACTCTTGTCTCGTCGTTACTTCGCGGGTGATCGTATCTCGAGCCTGAAAAGATCAAGGTCCTTCCGTGCTTCCGTCAAGCTAGTTTCAAAGATACGAAACCACGCGAATTTGCGACTTGGCGCGAATATCGAGTTGTTACCCGTCTCTTCGAATCCGTCGGGTGCCGGCAACGAACGGAATTCCCGTACAAAGCTGGCACCCGTCCGAGAACGTTTCCGCGAAACATGGGAAGAAGAGAACGAGAAGGGGGAGATGAAGACGAAGAGCAAGGGAGAAAGGGAGGTTGAGGATGGGCAGGAAAAAGTTGTAGTAACGGTGACGACGAATAACGCGAAGGAATCGATGGAGAGGAAAAGGACGAACGATTCGATTAATTCCAAGGAGAGAGACAACGTGACGTCGCCACTCGAGGACAAACTACTCACGTTGGCCGATAGAATTACCGGAAAGACCGCGGCGACTAATCTGAAATATTTTCGACAAAAGGGCGAGGAGGCGCAGGGAAGAAGGAAGAAGTGCAATTCTTACGAAAATCCGTCGTTTCGACCGGATAGCTCGATTGACGAATCGGTCGAGACGTCGGCGGATTGTTCTTCGGGCGAGGAATTCGATCATTTCATCGGCTCTGATAACACCGACGAAGACTACGTGAGAGTCGTCGGTCCGAGCAGAAACAATTCGAGGGCGACGTCGGCCTCGAAAACCGTCGAGAATATCGCGAGTTTCCTGACGAGCGGCCGTGGCGTCGGTTTTCGAGGAAGAAAACCCGCTCGTAAGAAAAGCGCGAAGGCTTCGAACGACCCGGAATCCTTCGGCAACGGGGAATACGTCACGGTGTCGATCGCTTCAGGGTCAAGTACGTTCGGGAAATTTGCATACAAGTAGCGCAAACGATATGAAACGTTCTTGTAGCATAATTATAGCCATCTGCTTAAAAATCTGAAAAAATATTGATAAATTTTACCATGCGAACGTCCGATGTGAATTACTTCTTTGTTTATGACGTCGTGGCGACTTCAACGATCTACCTCTACCAATGCCGTAGAAAATATTGTTTGTATTTCGCAATCAGCAGCGGGTCCGGCATAGCTTTTCTCAAACTTTAACGGACTCCTGGTACCTACCGTATAACATACGATAACCGGAAGCCTGCGGCAAGATGATCGGGACTATCTCCATATCTATACTCTCGCTTATGCTTTAGCTCTTTTCAAACATGACCTAATAACTTCCGAGCCACCGAATACGCCCCCCATCTATACGAAAATCAAAAAACAGAGATGGTTGGTTTAATGTCGAATCAGGATATCGTACGATTCGTTCTTCGCGTCACTAGTGTACTACTCAGCCGTAGCCCTTTGTTCCATTTTTTTTTTCAATCATCTTGATTTATCTTCGTTGCTCGCGGTTTTGACGGTATTGCTTTAATTCTTTATGCACGCAGAATTACACTCGCGACAAGGGATGGAGTTCCTGGAGGGTTTTGGAAAAAAGAAACATCACCTTCACCACCATCACCATCATCATCATCATCACCACCACCACCACCGATCGAACGCAGTGTTACAATCGGCACGCATCGACTCTCTCACGGCACAGCCCACTCTCGACATACACCTTCATGGTATCCGCACCATTTCTCGAACACCTCGTGTCACCACGATTATTTAAATTTCTTTTCACCTTCCGTTCCCCTCTCGTCGAGCGCGTTAAGAAAAAACCCGATCGATCGTAGGCATTTACGAACGTTGTGCCATACCTACCCTGTATAAATGAATCACACTGCGGACCCCCCATATGTTTCCGATGAGGAATCTTCTCTCGTTTTGCAGCTCTCTTCGCAGCAGTCGAACACGGTCACCTCGACAAGGCAAAAACCATATTGGAGTCGACGGACGTCGATGTGAACAGGTGAGGGGGGTATCTTTATAACTCTAATATATTATAAAGTTTCGTGTATAATGGGAAAAATATATTTTAGTACTTTAAATATATCTAATACAGTTTACTTGAAGTAGCCAAAAGATTGATTTTATATATCCTTCAAGATAGATTCTCGAAAATGAATGAATTTATAGGCTTTCCTCATGAGGTTCTCCCCTTAAAAACGCTAAAATGGCTCCCTGCGAAATCAGCGCGACCCTTTATTGTACAGAGAAAAAATTTGAAATAAATGTGTCTTTGGATAGCCCCAAGGACACATTAATTAAATTAAAATGAATATCGATTGGACGTATACCTGTACATGTACATAATATTGATATAATTGAATATTTTTTAGTTCAAATTGGTATTAATTTGAATCAAACAAATTTGCTCTTAGGAGTATACAAAAACACATTTATTTGGATCAAGCAAATTTTTTTCTCAGTGTGGGGAAGGACGAGGCAGTGGCAAATCATCCGCTTCGTTGCCGCTCGTTACTCTACTTCAATGTATATGTATATTGACAAATTAAAGACATTTAATGTGTACATGATTCCTGATAGGAAATGTGCCACGTATATTATATCACACGCGGAGAGGGATATGCACACATGCATGTACTATGTATCATACATATGTATGTATATGTATGTATAATATATTCTTCTTTTTCTTCTTCTCTCTTTCAGTGTAAATAGCGACGGCTTATCGCTATTGGATGTCGCGGTGTTGAGCAACAACAGATCTTTGGCAAAGATGCTGGTCGCGTTTGGGGCGCAGGAGGGTAATCAGTGTGAGTGCGCTCGGCTTCTCTCTCTCTCCCTCATTTTTTCGACCTACTGATATCCACTTGTAAGGCAGAAATATCCCGCTTCCATTTGCTCATGTGGGAGTTATCGATCGCTTGACAGGTTGCCTGCGAGACGACATGAGTTTCGCGTACGATTCAAATAAGTCATGCTCTTTTTCCGATAACGAGCATCACGGTCATCGTATCGACGAGTAACGATGAGAGGGAACCGGTAGAACGGTATTTCAACTCCCCGAGTAAAAACTGTTGTTTACGCGCTACTAATTTTCCCTTCGATTGCGGATAAGTTAACGTTGAAGATTCTGCTATAGTTTAGTGTGCGGTACCTATGTGTCGTGCATGTCTTACGAGGCATATCGTTTTTTCACGTAGATCGAATCTTCGCAAGAGCATCACGATAGGCGCATCGTCGGTGCACTGTTTGTCGAGTCGCGCAATCGACTCGCTTGTAGTCATTCGTTGATGACTCCATATAAAAGAATAGCGGGTGATCTCCGACTTATAGTCCATCGACGCGGTCTCTACCTAAGCTCGCCGGTCAATAAGGCCTTAAATAATTTCGTCGTAATTGTAGTAGAATCGAATTTCTCCTGTGCCGAAAAGTGATTTTATCCTCAACGACTCATCTTTCAAGTTAAGTCACCGGAGTCATTGGGAAGTCATCTGGCGTCGTTACTGTCGGAAGCGGAACACAGAGTTCAGGAACTTGGCGGGAGCCTGTCAGGTATCAGCGGTGATGGGATCGGTGATGGGGGCGGCAGTTGCACCACGTTCTTGGAGGCTCCATCACACAGAGCTAGCTTCTCTACACCTCACAATAATCTGACAAGATGCGGCGGGAACACCGAAGACAAGCAACTGGCACTTTGGGAGAGAAGGGCCAGGGCTTTGAGGAAAATGTTGCTCGGATTCGATCAAGCGAGTGAGTTTGAGGACGAGATGAAGAAATTCTTTGTACCTAGCTTGTATAATAGTATAATCACGCGTACAACGGACGTGGAATGACGCGCGAAAAGAAAAAAACGCCTTATGCCTAAACATTTTTCTTTCGCCAACTCGCCAGGGCCACCCGACACACCGTTCCTCGTCGCGGTAGACGTAACCGGCACGAGCTCGGTGACGGTCAGATTTCAAGAACCAGATTCTCACGATTCTTCCATCTGCACCAAGTTCAAGGTCCAGTGGAGTCTCGACGAAGACTTTTCGACGTATTGCGGCGAAAGAGAGGTGCTGGACATGAAACAGAGGGAATGCGAGATCGGCGGTCTCATTCAAGGGCAACGGTATCACTTCAGAGCCGCAGCTGGAAATATAAAGGGATACAGCAGATTTAGGCCCTCGACGCCGGCTTATGTTACGCCTAGCAGTGAGTTGCTATTCCGTTTCACAGACAATAATACTGGATCTCGAAATAAGATGAACGCTTGGGAAATAATCTTTTCATTCGATCCTCCCTCCTCAACCTTTCCACATACATATAGGTTGGAGAGATGTCGACAGAAGGCTACCGCGATTCGCTGGTCGTCTGAACGAGTTGAACACCCTCTTTGCTGACATTCGACGACCCGAGTACGACACACGGGAGACGCCAGCGGTGCAGCGGCGTAACAACAGAAAGAAGACGACCATAAAACAGCTCTTTACCGCTACTAGCAAATTTCAGAAAAATCTCAAGAGAGGGGTTTTTCTCGCTTGTCTCCTTTATCACGAGGACAAAGTGTTGGTCACAAGCGAGGACTTCCTTCCGGTCATCGAGGTTGACGAAACCTATCCAAGTTGCATCTATAACGACTTTCATTGGTTGATGAAGGTCGCTCGAACCTGGGACGACGTAAAGTCACTCAGGCAAGACATGGAGAAGAGCCACGGTAGTTCAACGAATCACTTTCGGATAAAGCTCCTGCAAGCAGCCGCTCAGATGCAGGTCGGTCATACGATCGCGCAAAAAGTGCATCGCTCTCGCCGTGCGCTTTCTAAATATCGCCGATCATAATTTTTAAAACTTATTACCGTAGACCGCTCTCAGCACACAAGACCTAGGTCAATTGTACCACAAGCCGATCAGAGACGTCCAGGGTACTCTGGTATTCACGACCGTTAACTACGTCAAGTCGCCGAAGTTGATATCGGTTTTGAATAGTAGGTGGCTGCCTCTCGGTAAGGTCGCGAAGAAGATCATCTCTCGCGAAAGCAGCAACGTGGCCGACATTTTGATGGCCAGTATTCACGAGCAGATGACCTACCATCAGGTCAGCAGTGTCAAGCTCTCCAGGGGGCTCTACTTGGGTTATCTTAAAATGCAGAGTAGCGTCGATCTCATCCAGATCGTCGTCCCGTCCAAAGCGCCGAATGTCTTGCCCCATTGTAAGATCCGCGACAATCCGCACGTTACCGCGTGAGTAAGCCGAGCGCTCGCAATTCTCGCGTCGAGTAGGTACACCTATCTCACCGTTTCTCCACTGACGCTTTTCTGTTGATTTCGAATCGCCAGCGAGGAATGGGACTATTTGAGAGGAATGACCCGCGTTCAACACTCGGAAACTTGGACGATGAGCGGGAATTCGGAGGAGAAGGAAAATGCCGTGAACGAACTTCAGGGCTCGGAACAGCAGAAATTGTTCGTCGAGCTCGTTTCCGCAACCGCGCGTCGTCTATTCGGTTACATGGAGGTCGGTTCGGAAGATTCCTTGAATCACCGACTTTACGACGCCGAGGTGATCGATCTGGCCCACGACGTTTCCTTCCTTCTGGCCGTTCCACCGGCGGAGACCGCCTGCTCGGTTCCCGGTACACGAGAGATACTTTTACAACGCGAGGACCTTCTTTCCCTTCCCGTTCAAGTCTTTGAGATGGTTCATCTTGGCACGTATCAGAAGGACTTGATTGATCGGTACTCCAGGCTTAGTTGCATACTTGAATTGGACATGGCGCAGGCTCAACACAGTCACAGAGAAGCGTTCAGCTCGTCCGAGCTGAGCTTAGCGAAGGACAGATTGGCCAGGTTGCAGGATCTTCAGGCTCGGGTGAACGTCGTCTGGAAGGGAGCGAGGTGGTTGATCGACGTCATTACCTTCGCGAGGGACAGGGGTTTCACGCACTCTCAAAATGTGAGTACCGGCCACCTACCTCTCGCCCTCTCTCCCTTTCTTTCTCTCTCTCTCTCTCTCTCTCTCTCTCTCTCTCTCTCTCTCCCCTCTTCCCGCGACCATGATTGTCCGGATGGTTTTCGTGAGGTGATCGCATGATTTCAATTGCGTTCGGTTTAGGAGGGTTTCGCTGATTCTTAGGTGACGACGGTGGCAGCAGGAATTTCTATGAAGCACCTGCTGAATCACGACAGGAGCAAGACTGGCAACGGTTTGAAACGAAGTTTGCTCCAGCTCCCACCTCGTGATCCAAAGTTGGTCAAGTCCAGCCCCGGAAGAGGAAGCTGGCCGGGACCGAACGCGACGAATGCTTCGACGAATTTACTTACTACGGAATTCAGCAAGAGCGAGCAACAGCTGCCGCGGGACCAGTACGTTCCGCGCAAGAGCAGCGACGCATCGAATGTGTCCGTCTGTTCCGAGCCGGTCAAATCCAAGTCCGTCCTAACATCGGCTTCTTCGAGGAACACTACGGTGGCTACCGCGTCGAGTACCAATATGACGCTAGTTTCGCACACGAGTCTCCCACCTTCCAAATCGGAAGATACATTGCTATTGACCAAATACAGACACGGTTCGAAGAATCATTCAGCCGCTTTGACTTCAGTCTCGGCGAGCACGAGCCCGTTGCTTGGTCTGAAGCCAATCATTTACGGAGGTTCTCTCCTGAGCGTTTCCACTGCTATGACCAGCACTACCTGTACCAGCTTGCCGAGTGTCGACAACAACACCAATTCGGATAGTCTGCACTCGTTGAGCAGTGACGAGCAGTACTCGACGGCCAACTCGAGCATTTGCCCAAAGCCTGTCAAAGCCAAATCGTCATCGAAGGTATCGAGACCGACGGCCACTGTGGCTGCTATCGCCAGTTCCGCGTTGGAGGGTCACTTGGACGAATCGACCGCTACGACGACGGCAGCGACATTGATGCCGGCACCTCCTCCCGGTATCCTTCAGGTAGATATTGGTTTTGATGGTCTTTATTCGCAGGGGTCGCCGCGCTCGACTCAATGGCAATCGGGCTCAATCGAATCTCGTTATTCGTTCCAGGTTTTCGCGGCCTACGAGACTGGTCTCGCTTCTGGTACCAGCTTAAAACTCCACGTTACTCCGAGAACGACGGCCCGAGAGGTCGTTGACCTTGTGGTGAAACAGCTTAATATGGCCGTGGTGTTGAAAGGTCAGGACGGACCCATCTATACCGCCGACGAGTTACGCAACTTCTGTCTGGTCGCTGTCATCGGTGCGCGCGAACGATGTCTGAGGGACGATTTCAAGCCCCTTCAGCTTCAAAATCCATGGAAAAAAGGCAGGCTTTACGTCAGGCAGAAGCAGGACGTTCTGGCGGCGCTCGAACACAGTAGCAAACATACGGCGTACTTGTAGCGCGAAGAATTCGAAGGCTTTCGCGATGAGGATAGCGACGAGAGCTTAAAACTGTTCGCGATCTCTTTTGTTTTGTCCGGCGGAAACAATCATCGCGATTAGGATGACGGTACTGCGCGCGATAGTGTGTGGGACGGACATTTAATCACGACGTCGGTTACGAGAAACATATCAAAGTTCCTTTTTGTAGATTTATTTCATACTTACTATATACGCGACTACTACATACATATGTACGTACGTATATACATATGTATATCGTTGGCGAGCGGTTCGCTCGATACTCTACCCTATATGCGATTCGTTTCGATGAACATTGACGTGGACCCGTGAATTGAAAGCCGCGCGATCAAGCTGCGTGTCGGTTGTGTGAGAGTATGCCTACGGACTGGTTTGCAAAAATGTTACAATTTGAAATGGATAAGAGGTGATCCGTGCCCGGGAAACCTGCGATGGCTCGTTTCGTCGTCGAACACTCACGTTCAATTCTAGATATTCGCGGTTTGGGCAATTGACCTGATTCTATGGGTCCGACTTCTTTTTTCTCGATCGAATGCGCTAGTATCTACAGTTTGTAGGAGAAAAAAAAAAGAAAATCAGAAGAAGACACAAAAGCATTCGAGATATTATTTGGAGCGTGGAAAGAACGAGTGCAAGAATCAATCTATCGACGTTTGTCGTGGGCGTAAAATTTATCGAATCGAATTTTTATCGAGACGAACCCCTTGACAATTTATAGTTTTTGCGACCGCTTTTTGCCGTGTGGTGTAAGACTTTCATAATAAAGTAGCACACAAGTACTCGACGGTGTTACGAGAAGCGGCTTCTAGGAAGAAACGAAAGAAATTTGGTTCACCGACGAAGAAGAATTAGAATTATTATCGACGAACGACGCGGACGTTATACAAAATGACCTATAGACTGCTTTAGTATACATAGGACGCGAAAGTCTTTTTAATTTACAATACGCGACAATAAGGACAATACTGCGTATAACGCCTACCGATCGATATTTTTACCGTATCGATCGTTTCCCTCCTGTTCTTTCTCGCCTCCTTCTCTATACCACTCTTCTTCTCCACGGAACCATTGCACAATGTCTATAATTATACATAATTATGTAGGTGTCGGGATCTCGATGTCGAATTTTCGAAATTATTCCTTCCTTTTGTTTACGAATCACTCAAAGTTTGTTTTTTATTTCGATCGCTTCGCTTGCTATGTACGATCAGAATTATTCGTTATCGTCGTCGTCTCCATCGTCATGGCGACTGCACCTGGTGCGCGTTGATAAAAATATATTAAAATCATGAGAAAATAATCAAAAGTTAATATAAATCGAAGCGTGAAAGAAAAGGCGTTTGTATACGTCATCGTCAATTTGAACGTTCATCGGAAGGTGTGATAGTAACCGATGGAGCATATCTCGTGGAGCACTTGTAGTAGAGTATGAAGTAATGAGAGATGAAAGAAAAGAACAAAGTAGGATGGTGGGGGAGGTGGCAGTACTACATAATATAATATGAAACGTTATCCATAGATATGCTCGACGGCTCTGAAAAATAATCGTGCCCGAGAGGTGCCGCGAATTTTCGTCCTCCTGTATACCTACCGATAATGCATGGGCATTGCGGATTACCCTGAGACACCAAGTACGTTTAAAAACATAGATATAAATAATAATTTTTAAGTCGCACGTTGCCAAAGCTAGAGAACCACTGATAAAATGCGTGTATCGTACGAGACTAGAAAGAGGGAAAGCTAAGGGTGGGCGGAGGGGGGGGGGGGTGAACGAACCAACCAACGAATAAATGAATGAATGATTTATTAGCTTAGTTTCTTCACCATACATAGGTATACATAGAAAATATAGCAAATATAAACTTTAGAATTATATTTATATATTATTTTATATTTTCTACCAGGTAAATATGTATTCCGTTTTAACTCCTCAATGCTCTTTTTTCCTTTGATAAATTACACCAACACACTTCTGCAATTAATTAAACTAGAATATTCCCTGATTTCATATGAAAGATAAATTACATTATTGTGTCCGGCTCCAAGGGCCGGTACGACCGTCCGCTGTTTAGCTAAGAGATTAGAAAAAAGGTATGGCACACCCGTCACACTCACTCTCACTGTCTTCCGTATCTTCTCTCTCTCTCTCTCTCTCTCTCTCTCTCTCTCTTAGTTATATTGTAAACTTTTATTTACCTTGTTCTGTTAGTCTAGGCCGTTCTAATATCTATTATTTTACTTTGTTATTTGCTTTATCTCTCTTTCCACTCGTTCGCTCTCTTAGTTGCTCTCTTTGTATTTGGTTGCTTTCTCTGTAATTCATTTGTCTGACAGTTTGCGTGCTCTCAGAGGGCCTCTCCGGCCCTAGAGCAAATAAAATATGCTTCTTCTTCTTCTTCTTCTTCTTCTTCTTCTCTCTTCCCGGCCGAAATCAGGGAATCGACGACTGTTCCTGAGTTCAAAGGACGGCTCTTTCGTTGGCTACTATCTGTAGACTAGTTAGTTCTTATTCCGTTTTGCTTACGCTTTTTTCTTTTCTCCTTTGCATCTTGCTCTTGTGTTAACGTATTTCGTTAAGCGCTTATTGTATCATTTACTTTCACTTAGCATACTTTACTTTGTTAGTTTCATCCGTATTAGTTGTATTGTAAACTTTTATTTACCTTATTTTGTTAGTCTAGGCCGTTCTATTATCTATTATTTTACTGTTTTTTTTACTTTACTATTATTATTTACTTTATCTCTTTTCATTCGTTCGCTCTCTTAGTTGCTTTCTTTGTTATTCATTTGTTCTGGCCTTTTGTGTGCTCTCAGAGGGCCTCTGCGGCCCTAGAGCAAAATAAAATATGCTTCTTCTTCTTCCTCTTCTTCTTATAGTTAACAAGCTGCTAGCTAACAATGGATGATTGTACCGGTCCTAATAGATACTCGTTATTTTCCGCAATAGGTAATTAAATACGTAAATTAAAATCTCGTGCACTCCGCAGCGTCTTGATCATTCCAGCGAGTCTCTCAAATATAGGAAATAACTTTGCACGCACTTGGAATTGACCGGGTGTGAAGTAGACGCAGTGGGATGCACGATTCATACTTATACGAGCCAGTGTATTATATATTTTGTTCTTCCAATCGAAGAAGCTGTACGTATGTGTACGGGAAGAAATCATGTGATTGTCAATAAAATGATTCATATTATATACATTTAGCTTGGCTGTAATACGTGTGCGTTGTTGTCCGCATATATATGTACATGCTTCGCACCGCTCGGTCGAGCCAATGCGTCTTGAGGAAAGAAGTTTCTTCCGTTGAAAGTCGCAATCGCGGAGCCTAGTTGTTGTTGCGCGAGCAAGTGGGAAAACGAACCCGGACCCTCGTGACCGACAATCCCAGTGACCTACATCCTCCTATCCCCACCCCCTCTCTCTCTCTCTCTCTCTCTTCATCTCACCGAGCCTCCTGCACTCCTTACGCAAATCCCGACTACATGTACATACATACACCCGTGCTCACGGAATCTGTCGCTGGTGACTTTTTTTAAACCTTATTTTTAAACGTACTAACCAGTGAACAATTAATTCTCATGCCCTCATTAGCTACGGTGACGTCTACTCTCGTTAATGAAAGCACGAGGATTGATTAATCATTGGTTAGTACGTTTAAAAATAACATTTAAAAAAAGTCACCAGCGACAGATTCCGTGAGCCCGGGTGTACATATAGGATCCGGACCGCTGAAAGAAGTGGAGGAAACGACGTCGCCGCACATGTTATACGTACGTTGCATGCGGGAACGTCGAGCTGACCAAGGACGAATGATTTCGGCTTTTCGGAGAGCGTTTGCCAAGACGATGTTCGATCTTTATTTTCGTGGTTACTGGGACGTTGCCGTTTCCCGAGTCAGTGTGCCATACATACCTATATGTATGTAGGTGGGTACACGCGCGAATCAACTTATTCCGTTACGAAAGAACAACGCGGGCCGCAGGATCCGGTCGGCCGTTCGCCGTTGGCATGCATTTTTACCGATGGAAGGTCACGTGTCTCGCCTACCGCGTACCATAACAGAACATGTACGTAAGTGTATACCTACCGCCTAGAAGACCGCGAGAGTCAAAGCGGGAGAGCATTTTGCTCATTTCGCCCCTCCACACCCGTTCGCGCACTGTCGACCGCCTCGCATCGCACATTGACGCGAATCACGTCGCGCGAGAAGAAAGAAGAAGCTCGCTCGCGTGCTCCGAGTCTCGGCAAGAGAGCTGCCACCAGGGTATTTGGAACACGGTCGATCAGTTCCTACGCCGTTTCCTAAACGCGCGGGTCGGAGAGCGATCGAACGTGGTGCCGAGCAGTCTGCGCCTGCCTACCGATCGGCGAAGCGGGACGACGAGATAATCACACTCTGCGCGACTCATCGAACGCCGTCGATCGGCACTGCAGGTGACACGCGAATCCTCTTTACGAACTCGGGTAATCGGCTTGTCGCTTCTCCATCGTCGCTCATCGCGGCGCTGTTCGGCGATATATGTACTTATCAGGGAGCGCGCGTAGTTTCGAGAATCACTTTTTAGACTCGATCCAAGTGTTTCGTACACTAAAATGTGGCATTTACCTGACGTTTTTAGTCGGGGGATAAGTGTCTCGACAACGGTGAAGGTATACGCGCGGCGAAGAAAAATTCTATTGGAATCGAAAGATTCCCCGCGACTGTATCAAATGTCGAACAGCGAGCGAAGGTGCGCGAGTGTTTAAAGGCTCTTAATTTTTGGAGAATTATTTTCAATTCGCTCCTGCAGTGCCACGCTTCGTCATCCATTCGAAAACGCTATACTCTACCCGGAGGAGGATTCACTATTCGAGGAGGAAAAACCATTTTCGAATTTACCAGGATCGATCCCGTTCGCGTGTTACGCGATTTCCCCGTGCGTCCTCGTATCGCGAAACATAGCATCGCGCGCGGCAAGAGGTGCGCGGGCATCTCGCACACACGGTTGGCATTTAATTGCCGGGAAAACAAGGACGACTCTACCATTTCTCAATCGTGAGTGTGAGAATAGTATATATATACATATGTACATATTGTATGTGCTTGGAACGTCGGGCTGTGTTTCGGCATAGACGAAAATCGTACAACAATTTGGTGAAAGTTTGCCGTGGAAGTTGAGAAAGATGTCGGAGGGTTGCACGAGGTGCAGGAGCGCGAACTACGCCGGGAGCTCTCTGCAACTGGGCTCGACTTCCGGTGGCGGCGCGGCTAGCGGTCCTACCGGCGCAGCGGGATCGAATTGCACGACGACGAAAAGAGTGCAGGTTCGGGCGAAGGTACTATACGGCTCGGGAAAAGCCATTGCCCGTTTGCAAGCCGAGGAGAGAGCAGCGAGACATTGACGCGATCAGGTGATAATATCTCAGGGTAGCCGCCGATCACGCTCGATCGCGATTCATCCTTCGTACTGCGCGCGTCCGATATAGCAACGCACCGCGGCGACGATCAGTGCCAAAGAAGATGGAGGGATAGCTGGAAGAACAATTATTCTTTCGTTCGATATTCGACGCTCGTTTCTTCAGCTGCGGAATAATGGTGCGCGATACTCCGGCAGCCGCCGTACCTATAGGCCACTCATCGTAGCCTCTCCTCGCCCGCCGGGGCGGTTGGAGCTCTCGCCTGACGTCTGAGGAGACCG
The DNA here is from genome assembly GCA_963678675.1 of Xiphydria camelus. Taxonomy (NCBI): domain Eukaryota; kingdom Metazoa; phylum Arthropoda; class Insecta; order Hymenoptera; family Xiphydriidae; genus Xiphydria; species Xiphydria camelus. The sequence continues at coordinate 27,991,894 of OY783198.1, forward strand.
GGATAGATTCCAGCAACGTCGCGACGCGATGACTGTCACGGGCACGCGAATCAATAAGCATATCAGATTGAAAAAGTTTCCTCAACAATTTTTTTTTTACGTTGAAATTTGTATCAACAACCGAGATGGAATTGATATTGCTCGTTAGCACTGGCTTTGTATTCATAGACGGGTCTCAAAGAACGAAGCGGTCTCTCGCAGGTCAGTGAAATTAGTATTAGCCGAGCGTGTGTGTCAATGCCCTGGCTCAGTACCGGAACGATTGACAAATCCTAGGCGTACAGACTCGGCGTGCAGATTGCGGTTATCGCGTAAGTAGTACCCGAGTACCTGTAGGTATACATCGTATACATGTACAAACCGTTGCATAACTTACTCGCCAGCGTAGCTGGTTCCGTATCCGTAGGCGCACTCTGTCCACTATGGTTTTCTGTAACTTCGTGGTAATGCCGACAACCAAGTTTCAAGCCAAACATACCCCGTGTTTGGTTTAATACACGCCAGTCCAATGGGTTGTATAACGGTTGGTGCCACTCATCCGCTGTAGTTTTCTGTAATTCCATGGTATACCGACAGCCAAGTTCCGAACCAAATAGAAGTATCAGTCTGAGAAACATCGGCCATCTCATTAGTGGTCAGAGTGACAGACACGCTCCGATATAGTTTCGATACTTGTCAGCGTTTTCTCGAATAATCAAGGAAATAAACATAAGTGGTGTCATTTGATTCGGATCTTGACCGTTGTTGATATTACCACCGAATTGCGGGAAACCACAGCGGACGGTGTACACCAGTCGACATGCACCCGTTGCACTAGCGTGTATTAAACCAAGTACGGGGTAAACGCATGTCGTAGGCTTATGTTGTAATACGGCACTCGACAAAAAGCCCGTGGCGTGAAATGCCGTCGACTAGTGTAAAATCCACACGATACACGCGATCTGCCTATAGGTTTTTCGCGAAATGCCTCGTTTATTTAATCGCCCTGGATGGGTTTGGGTTAGATCAGAGCGGAGGAGCTCGGGGAACGCAGCCTCCCGATGACAATCTGGGGGGTAAATTTTCGAGGTAAGCTTTGAAATGTCTTATAGAGAAAATGTAATTCGGATGGTCGCACGTCAGGCTCTCGATGATTCATCCATATAGGGACACTAACACACGCGGGGCGAATTATTCGTTCGCGGTATTGGTACGAGTACGAGCTCTCGCAATCCGTACAGTTTGATATTAATGAGCGCGCGGAGGGGTCCAGCAGGAGAAGCATAACAGTAAAAATATGTGCAAAAACGCGGTAAAAAACAAAGTCGCCCGAGGCGAAAAGCGTCCGACGGATAAGACGACCAGCTCGGCTCGAGTAGGGGTCAGTACGTGGTTCACCGTCCGCGGGGAGAAGACCGCTCCGAGTATTTCGCCGAACTTTGCCGATATTTTGTCCACTTTCGTCCTCATCGTCGTTGGTCCATGACGGAACAGTCTTGAACCTACTGCGCGACTGCCCGCCGGCAAGGATGTCGGTTCTTGGAATTTCGTGAGTTTTCTAGTGATACTCTCATTTTTACTACGTGCAATTTATTATGGTATATGTATAACGGTATCGCGTTATAACGACGAACCATCGAAAAGCAAATGCGAAACGACAGTCGGTATTACATACCTATAAATACGTTCCACATGGACTGTCCGACAACACCGAACGGGGAGGCGCGTCGCGGCAATTTCGGAAGGGTGGAGGAATCGCGGACGATGCGCTTTACGATATATCAACGTAGATACCCCCACACGTAACGAGCACACGCGGACGAGTATAAATACGTATCTTTTTTCGTACAATAATACTCGAAGAAGCGCTTACATATGTACCTATATGTATACACGTGTGCGTATGCATATACCTACGCTGGATCGACCGATCGACCGACTTCTCTCTTTCGTCCTTTGCTCGCGATCCGTGCGGAATCTAAAGTCCCGTTATTTCTTCGTTCCTAATAAACGACCACCTTCGGGGCAATCTGAAACTCGTGGGGCGCTTCTTTTTTTTCTTTTCCGGATATATCTTCATACACTCTTATACTCACGTAAGGCTGTGAGGCGCGGGCAGGGGAAAGGGGGAGGAGAAAGGGAGGATACAACTACTCGCCGCGCTACTTGGTCGTATCGCATCGGTTCGATCACTCCAATTCTCAACTTCAAACCGCGTCGCAGAAATGCGTTGTCAAGTTGTACCGAGTTTCCCTTTTCATCGCTTACAACTCGTTCATTTGATCTCCCAAATAGGATTCTTCTCGTTTTCGTCGAAATAGCCGCCGTCGTTTACTCTTCTCTGACTACCGACATTCGCAACCCAGAACGACGTAGCGCCTTCGAGTTCCGCTCGCCACCTCCGTCGCTAAATTTAGCGTTTGAGTTTCGCGCGGACAATGCGACGAGAGAAGCGTCCGCGGTCGAAAAAACGGACGGTGTGATCGGTGGAAGCGGTTGGAATGATTCGCGTTCTCGAATAACGGCGGAAGATGACGACGATCGAAAGAGCGAACGAGTATCGGAGCAGGAAGGTTCGAAAAAAGAAAGGAGAGGGAGCAACGAACTCGCGAGCTGGCATCAGGCGAGCGCAGAACTGCGGAACGTAGCGAAAACGAAAATCGAGAGAGACTCCGAAGGGGCTCCGAATTGGGGCGTCAAACGTGCCGCGGCCTCCGCCGAGGATGTCGTCGACGTGTCGCAATGGCCGCTTGCAATCAGAAGTTCTTCTCGGGCATACGAGGACACGGTCAGAGGTGAGGTGGTACCGACGCCCGTCGAGGACACGGTGGTAAAGGTCGACCGTCGATTCGATCTCGACCTCGAAAAAAAGCCGATCGGAGCGAAGGAGTCTTCAACTACCGTTGCCTTCGTCGTTGACGACTACGCGACGAAAGCCGGCCCGGGCGACGACGTTCTCAATGGCATCGGCGGAAGATATTCGGAGATAGGCGAATCAGCGGAGAACTCGGCCTTCATCTCCGAAAGCGATAGAATCGAGGCCGACCGAACGCTGCGAGGGGATGGTCGTGAAAGTAATCGAGACCGGGGGGAAAAAATCTCCCTCGCCCCTTCTTCGGGGGGTCTCGGCGTCGCGCACCCGCGGCAATCGGATGGAATTTTTCAGCCGCGTCCGACAAACGGCACGACTGTCGTGTATCGGGGGACGACCTTCTCGCCGATCGTCCCCGAGGAACTCTATGGGAAGACGGCACACTCGATCGAGTATCTGCCACTCCTCCTGGGAGGGACCGATTGGCGAACGTCAGAGGGTCGCACCGGAACCTCGACGTTCGAACCTTCGTCCGAGGAGCGCGCCGAGCCGCGGGAAGAGGACGCGATAGAGGCCGCCGATTTTGGGATGAGAGCCATGAACGATCTGTACTATATCGAGGAGCCGCGGCTCTTCTCCAAGGGTGAGTCGCGACACCCATACGGCATCGCAATTCGAGCGATTGTCGATAGCGATCCGTTCGCCCGTCTCCGTAGGCTTGTTTCTCGGCGTGGACGAGCCCGGACATTTTGTCGCCGCTTTCAACGGTCAATTGGAGGAAGCCCGGCAGCTGGCAAAATTTGGTTACGCCGCTCTCGAGGGCGCCAAACTCTTCGTCGACAGGTGAGAGCCGCGGCGAAAATAGAATTTTACTCGCGCAGAGCGTAGTCTGCCCGATCGCACTCGAGTGTAACGGTACCGCGTCAGCACTATGGAAATTCGACAAGCACGGTGGCGTCTTTCAGATATCCCGAGATTTCGAGGGAAGCTCCCCTGATTGCGAGTCGCGGCACCAGACGAACCGCGCTACATCGACAGTGCCCTAAGAGGGGGATCCCGCAGTGTCCTCCGGCCAGTTTGAGATATAGAACCGCCGACGGAAGCTGCAACAATCCGAGGGAATTGTGGTGGGGTTCCGCCATGTCGACCATGCAGAGGCAAGTATACCACATAGCATACAATACCTACCTACAAACCAATTCCGCGAACGCCGCGCCGTCCGGACGGTGCGCGGTACAATGCGCAACTTAGTCGATACACTCTGTTTCCTGTCACAGATTCTTACCGCCGATCTATCACGATGGCGTGCAGAGCATTAGAAGATCGACGACGGGAAAGCCGCTGCCGAGCGCTCGAGAAGTCTCGAGTTTCATTCACGAGGACAGAGACGTTCCTCTCGCTTCCGTGACCCACATGTTGATGCAGTGGGGTCAGTTTGTGGATCACGATATTACCGGTACGTAAGCCATCCGTCCGTTCGTTCGTTCGCGACCAACTTCGCGAAGGTGCCAGTTTCCCGGGATACGTGCCAAAGTCGATATAGTACATACACCTGTGTAACGTAGGTGTACATACCTATAGTACATACTCGTTTCGTCGTTGTTCGCTATAGCGACCGGGCAGAGCAGAGGATTTAACGGTACCGTCCCGCGATGTTGCCTCCCCCGGGGCGCTGGTTTTCAACCGCTCGAATCAACGGTAACGACCCTCACATCGCGCGAGCATTCGGCAGCGTCGGGCCACATTCAAGGGGGCCATCTCTGACGGAAGAAATATAACTCTTACAGCATCCGGAGTGCTTGCCGATTCCGGTATCTCCCAAAGATCCCTTTTACGCGCGCCTGGGCGTGAGGTGTTTGGAATTCGTGAGGAGCGGTCCCGCTCCGAGGGAAGATTGCGGATTCGGCCCCAGAGAACAGCTGTCCCAAGTGACGAGTTTTCTCGACGCGTCGACCGTCTACAGTAGCGATGCTTCGCACAGTGACAGCCTGCGAATCTTTCGGAATGGTACCTACCTACAGAGAAGCGCGGCGCCGTCCGCGCGCCTATACATGTACATACATATGCGTATACTCGTAAGCTCGCGTTGCTCGCTCATACGAAGCAATCGCTGTCGCACTTTCTTTTTCAGGGTTGCTGCAGTACGGCAAGATCCAATCCAGAAAGCCACTGCTACCGAGGGAACGGGATTCCGATATCTGCAGACGAGGTTCCCTATCGTCGTCCTGCTTCAGGGCCGGGGACGGCCGGCTGACGGAACAACCGGCTCTCACCTCGCTGCACGTGGTCTTTTTGCGACAACATAACAGGTTGGCGACACAATTGGCGGCCATCAATCCGCATTGGAGCGACGAGAAACTCTTTCAGGAGTCGCGCAGGATCGTCGGCGCTCTCGTCCAGCACATCACTTACCGAGAATTTCTGCCGATAGTCTTGGGTGAGAGCGCACGAATGCACGTCGCGCGATCGTTTTTCGTCCTCGGCGGTTCCGAATAGCGCGGCAACGAATAACGCTCGGTACACACCTATGTGTATACTATTTGCCACAGGTCGCGAGGTGACCAAGTTGTTCGACCTGGACGTCCTGAGAAAGGGTTATTACGACGGCTACGATCCCACCGCGAATCCCAGCATCGCGAACGCCTTTTCCACCGCGGCTTACCGCTTCGGCCACTCTCTGGTTCAGCATAGTTTCCTCCGATACGACGAGGATCACCGGCCGATATCCAACAGTAACTTTCACATTTTCACACTTAGTACAGGTGGTCGGGGGGTCCCACATTTAACCGCGACCGCTCATTGAGCGACGCACTGATACCCGTCGAACGTCTTGATCGCCGCAGACGTGTCCATCCACGACGAGTTCGCCAATCCGGCAAACCTTCACACGGCCGGCTCGGTTGATCGTCTCCTTCTCGGCCTGGTGAATCAACCGTCGCAAAAGAGGGACGAGTACATCGTCGACGAGTTGACGCAACATCTCTTCCAAACGCCGAGTTTTCCGTTCGGCATGGATTTGGCGTCGCTGAACATTCAAAGAGGCCGGGACCATGGACTACCACCTTACGTAGAGTGGCGCGTGCCCTGCGGCCTCTCGCCCGTCAGGCACTGGGACGACCTGAAGAGAGTGATGCCGTTGCCGGTCGCGAGGAAGTTCGAGCTCCTCTACGCCTCGGTGAGGGACATTGATCTCTTTCCCGCCGGTCTCGCGGAGAAGCCTGTCATTGGCGGCCTTGTCGGGCCCACCTTCGCCTGCATCATCGCCCAACAGTTTAGCAATCTCCGAAGGGGCGACAGATTCTGGTACGAGAACCCGAATCGCGAGAGCAGCTTCACCGTTTCGCAATTGCGGCAAATCAGGCGCGCCACGTTGGCTCAGATCCTCTGCAAGACGATGGACAGCATCGATACGATTCAGCCGTTCGTCTTCCTGACGGCCGACACCTTCGGAAACGATCGCCTTTCCTGCGACAGCGAATTCATCGGCAATTTGGACCTGACGCCCTGGGCAGAGAGGCCCGACGGACGAACGAACGACTCCCCCGGCTCGGCGTCACCGAGGCGGAACCGTAGGAAGGCCAGCGATGGGACGAGGCACTCCACCGCCTTTGGACGCGTGACCGCGGCATCGGCAAGATCGACGATGACCGTCGATCGCGCGTCCTACTTTCCTCGCCCTTCGCGGCCGATCAAGACCAACATTCGTCAGCACAACAAAATCTCCGTCAAGCGTCCCCTTGGTTCTCACGAAAATCTCACCATAGTTGTGCAAAACAACGCCATCAATTCTCCGGTCTTCGTGAACGACGTCGTCTCCGGTACGAATTTTCAGCTAAGTCAACATATCACGCACGATGTGCTCGACGCCACCACCCAGAGACCGTCACCTCAGGCAATTCCGCAAGGTCCCGTCGAATTGCCGACGCGACCGAAACCAATTTCTTACGGTGGGATTCGACCGCAGATCCGGCCATCGCGTCCTTACATTCCTCATAGCTTCGACGATCCGAGTAATCCAAATCCGCCGAGTTTCGGATTCAGCCCGAAACCTACCAACGACTACGTCCCCCACAACGTCTTCTTCGACAACTTCTTTACGGCAGAGACAACGACGACCACGACAACGCCAAGGCCGACACTCTACACGTTTTACACGACCTTTGACTCGAAGCCCAAACCCACCGCTTCGAGGCCGCCCCGCCCGGACGTCCATCAGAATGTACCGCTATACGCGGGGGAAATCTTCTCGAGACCCACGGGGGTCGACGCGGTAGCGGGAGCGTGGTCTCCGACGAGACCGCATTACGACGCGATGCCGCCGAAGAGACCCGCAATTCATACCGGCCACGGTTGGACGCACGATTCGTATCACGATGTCGTTTTGTACGAGGATCGGCCGAGTCAAGGTGACGGTGACTACTCTGACGGCTGGACGAGCGACCACGCGACGTATTCCGCCGATACGTTCTCGGCCACTGGGAGGCCCGATCATTCTAGACCTCAGTATTGGTTCACCACGACTACAAAGCGGTACACTTCGACGAAACCCCACGGCTACTACGATTCGGACGTTCAAATCTACAACGGTCAAGGGAATATCGATCCGAGACCTTTGAAAACGCAGAGCATCGCCATCGTCGCGGAGAGCGACGAAAGCGTTCATCACAGCGGAATCAGTCGCTATCAGACTTCTCAAAACGAAGATCAGATTATTGCGGAGCTTCCGAGACCTCTCTTCACGCAGCGCAAAGACGTGACGATCGAACTGCCCGACAGGCGCGCCGAGTTCAAAAGACCCGGGCAATATTATTATGAAAATAACGCACTACTCAAGTATCCCGTCGAAATTGGCATCAGAAGTACGATCAACGACGATAGTTATCGCGGGATTACCGAAGCGCTCGCGAACGATAGTGTTTCGATCGGCGAACGTGCCACTGGCGATCAAATGTCCCAGCTTTCCTCCGCCAATGACTCCACTGGCATTGTGACTATATCACAAGACGACGAAGGCAATGACGATGACGACGACGACGAGGATTGCTATACTGAAGACGGAACTGGAACATTCAAATCCGGCGGCGTTTACCCGGAGGGCATCGAAAGCGTAATGCCGATTCCAAACGGGTAACTTACTAATTTGCAATATAATATATCGACTACACCTTTTTTCCACCCATTATTTCATTTCTTATATTACATATTACGACTCTTTCTCCCAGACTGAACCAGCAACGGAATAAATCAACCGCGAAAATGCCAGATGTCACGACGGACGCCTCCACCGCTGGAGTCGCACGCGGAGAGCTTCCAAGACCAATCAAACTGAAACAACCAGTGGCCACCAGAACCGTCCCGTGAGAACCGGCAACTGCATTCCGAGTTTACCGATTCATTTGGAAGTCGTTCTTTCTCTGTTCTTTTCAATCGAAAGTACTGTAACGAAATTGTTCCCGCTGTAACTATACGAAAGCCGAACGGTAACGCTGGCCACTAAATAAATATTAAAGAAGGCAAAGAGCATTCCCCTTATTCCTTTCCTATATAGCCGTAAGCACCAACGATGTCACCGAATGTAAAGTGATGCCGAGTGTGTGGGTGAGCGCGCATACGCACGATTACTACTTCGGCGCGCCTGACAGTGACCTGGTCTACACTAATCACCCCTGGCCCCACGCGTACCAAGTACAATACAGGTATACTATTCGTGACAAATAATCATCGATGCGATCAATGGAACCGCTCGTCCATCAGCTCGACCTGATACTCACCACACTTGAGACATCGTATCAGAAAAAAAAAAAAAAAACAGTAGTACATACGTACATAACTAGTGCCAAAATAATAGCGTAATTTACATCGATGCAGAATTTAATATGCGTGTCAAGTCGATACGACATATTGAGTGAACTTTAGCATACGTCTACCTATGTATTAATGGTTACATACTTGAAGGGGCAAGTAAATAAGTACACACATTGTGTACTTTTTTTTTTTTGATTCGCTATTCATTTTCGTTCTGTGTTGTAAAGGCAATTTTTCCTGTCCGCGCTCGTTGAAGTAGATTTCGAGCTTTCGGTATTTGTTTTTGATATTCAGGTCAGCCCTTTTATTGCTTATTCTATATCTATGCTCCCGGTTCGATCAATTTGGTCGCCTGACAATAATCACCCCCCGTCGTCATCGGCGTCTAGATCCAACACATCCAAAAACGTACTTATTTATTTGTCTTTTCAATAATCGCACGCTAAGGTTCACTTTGCATGGCGCGCGCGCGCGCGCGCTCGTTTTCCTCTAGCTTGGCTGCATTGGCTGCACCGAATGGATCCGCATCCTTCGTTATGCCTCTACGTCGAGAAAAGATAGTGATACACAATTAGTGCAGTCAGTGCAGCCTAGAGAAAAACACTAATAGCGTTTATATCGTACATATGTACTACATACGTTATACTTGCTATTCTGCAGGTCCAGTAAGTAACTCCATTTAAAAATAGCCGTATGTACATACCTATAGGTATACACAAAGAGGAACGTGGAATGAGGAATGTCTGGTTCGTGTTCTGGCGTTTCGCTCGCTCGCATAACGGAACACAACGTACACGTTCAACAGTCGCTGGCGGCGCGTCTCGGGCGCGGACTCGTGTCGTTGTTGTGATTGCAATGGCTCTTGCTCGATATGGTGACAGTGTTCCGCGGTTCTTGCTCTACGCGATCACAGTTTGCAGTGTGTTTCCGCGATCGGTAACATCTCAAGAGAGTCTCGCGGCCAAAATGCGCGTGATTAGCGAAGACTTGGACCGACAGCTCAATGCGATCATGACGTCCCAAGCCATAAGGTACTCTGTGGTGAATACGACCGGTTTACCTTACAACGCCAGCACCAAGTTCAACACCAAGGGCATGGGTCAGCTGTACAATGTAACCAACATGTTCATCGATCTCATTCAGAGCAAGCAAGCATATCCCGAAGGTGAGTGGTCGCCGGCGATTCGTGCCCTCGTATCTTTCTTCCCTTCTTTCACGACAGCTAGGTATGTATTCGAAATCTGGCCCGAATCGTCGTGATGCTTCTTCTCTCCCTTATGAGGATACGCCCTGTCACGAGAGGGCCGCGCGCGTCATAAAGATGGCCGATCAGTTGTTGGTAAACAGATCGCTGTCAAGGGTGATTGCTGTTGTGCGCGAAGAAGGATCGTACGCTTACGCATCGATCGTTATCGAGCGTTACACTCGCGAGAGGAGGTCGACCATGAGGAAGGGCCCCGCATAAAACGGTGATTATGGCAATCGGCCACGAGCCTATGATGTGCGAAGAAAAAATGGCTATCCTGAAATTTTGTTCGGATGTTTCTCTCGTCAGGGTCATCGTAAAGTACGACCGTCCCTGCACCGTAATGAGAAACTTTTCGGGGCGGCATTTTCCCTCCCTCCTGAAAATGGTTTCTACCGTTATATCTACGAGATTGTCACACGCATATGCGTGCGTGCACTCGGTCATACATACGGGGGGGATGTGAGAGAATGTGTGTGTTATCTATACACATAGAAATTTAGTCTATGGTGGAGCCCGCTCTACCTATACGATGCTCCGAAATTGAAGACTACACAAAACTTTCAGTACTCGACCTCTCACATCAATGTGTTACTGAAAATTGCACGTTATTTCGATAACCGCGATAGTGCATGAGAGAAGAGATGCGCCTGAACGCCGTAGTTACCGTCGACCCAATCGTCGCATGATTCGTACAAACTACTCGGATAGCAAAACATGATCTTTCATTTTAGTGCAATCTAATACAGGAATATACGTTCTGAAATTATAATGGCATTCTCCTCATGCATTCGTGTGCATCAAAGGATAATACGTACTGGTGTACAACTTGCAATATACCAGCATGAATAGCATCGTAAGATTCACGATTAATGCCGTTAATATGCACGATGGCAAAAGTTGAATAAAAACAGCATTAATCGTACTTTGCTAATACGGACCAAGGGCAGCGCAATTCCAGCATTTTCTAACACATGAGAGCTTCACCATTAGATGGTGATTTTCTCGTGAGTGAAATTATCATCAAGAGCTTGTAACGATCATCGGTCGCTAGTTTTATCATACGCTTATTTTTCTTTCGGTATATCCTTGAAGAAGATATTTTTGGAGATGAGAGAGTCTACTCTCAGAGTGCCTTTCGTGGGATTATACGCTAAATATCCGATAAGGAAAAAAATATTTGACGAAGGTGGAAGCTTTCGTGTGTTTGAATGCTGGATTGCGCTGCTTTTGATCCGTATCACCGAAGTACGATTAATGCTGCTTTTTTTTTTCAACTTTTGCGGTCATGGATATTAACGGCATTAATTTTGCATCTTACGACATCATTCATGCTGGTGTATTGCAATCTGTACGCCAGCATTATCTTTTGATGCGAAGGAAGGATCACGTTTTGCTATCAGGGTACATACTTCCATTCGAGCTGAACACGCGATTACGTACTTTTGTTTTTCGTACACTAAATATTACCATTTCTCGATCGAGGGGAATTTTTGTTTCTTCAAAAAATAAAGGTATCAAAAATGCATACATATATCGTGATACGAGCAGTCGAAGGTCCCGCATGATATTCTTCGGTTAGCCGTTTTCGAGCTCGTCGTTATCATCGACGGAGTTACGAGAGAGGGCGACGCTCGGCGTACACGCGAAATTGCACGAGAAATTAACTTCCTGCTTGTGTGTGGTCTCTCAATTGCGCGTGCTATTGAGGCGCGGACTGCGCTCGCGGTTCGTGTCATCGTGCGATTTTATTTCCGTTGCGTGCTTTGTTCAGAATGGAAGTCGATCGACGAGTGTATCGACCCTGGTACTCAGAACCAGATACCTACAGTATCCGAGGACCGGGTGAAAAAGAAAATTATTATTTTCTTTCTTTTCTAGTCTTTGCCACGAGATTTTATCGAGTCTCTTAATGTACCCGCGCATCGAGTAATAACGAATATTCATCGCCGTAGGGTATGTAGCTTGTGGGTTCAACATGACACGAAATTTTCGAGTTTCTTTTTAAAATGTCTCATTTTATTTACTCGACTGGTACATTTTTGTTACCGTTAACGACGCGGGGTCGCGCACACGTGTGATTGTACAACCATCACTCCACAAACTCTACGAAGGACAATTATTGGCGCTCGGTGAGGAATGCCCTTGACAGCACGCTGTGATTTGCAATCGATTGATCTCGCGTATGTGCGGTCTTCTTCCTGCAATCTTTCATGATTCATTACCAATCTATCGCCGCATATCAATTACCTCTATTTATAATTACACAACGCTAAATGATTTTCGCTTGGAAGGTTTTTTCGTAGGGTGACAGATAACGAAAATAAACGGGGCATGTGCGGTATAGGTAAATCATTATATCCTGTACTGGTATGAAAAATCATTCATACCAAAAAATATTCATGAAACTGGGAATCTCGTTTAGGACTGAGGATGAAAAGTAGGTAGCTACATATGAAAATAGTGATTTATAGGAATTCGCGGGTCGGGGGAAAAGTGAAAGGCCATCGCCGTTCAGACCTCTCTTTTTTCATCCCCACCCGATTTCTTCCTTCGTAAGGCCTCCAAAACGGGATGTGTGTATACATACATATGTATACGGGTATACCTATACGGATGTAGCAGCACCACGAAATATGATCCGTATTACAATATACATAGGTATATAGGGCGATTGGGTAACTGCACAAAACAGATAGAGTGCCATCTGTGGCACGCATCAAGCATTAAGCAGATGCCCGTGGTATAAGCGCTGCTTACACGTTATTTTGGATAATAATTGAAGTGTTTTACCTATGAGATTTAATCAATATTGCCTCAATTATAATAGAATATGGATTTCAAAGCATTTAAATAAATTCTTTCCGTGGAAAATCGTTATCATAAGGTAAGTACAAGCAGCGCCACCAAGCTGGATTTCTTGGCGAAACTTGGATGTACATTCTCTATATGTACATGTGTAACACAAACAAAAGCTACGTTTGTGAAGTATCCAATCCCCCTATACGATACATACGTTTTCATTCGACGTGAGGATAAAGCGGCGGAAGTCAGAGACGTGCGGAATCCTGCACGTCAGAACATCTGATCCACTATTCAACGCTTACGCGTCTATACCCCTCCTCGTTATATCATATCAAGAGACCGGTAGAGATACATTTTCATTGAAAATGTAGGATCTAAAATTCTTCCAAACCGCCCATCTCGTAGAGAGACACCCTCCTCCTCCCCCCTCGAGAGGCAGGGCGTTGCAAGCACGCGTCTTTCTCATTTTGCGCAGGAATGATTACTTTGGATCGCGGTGAGCTGAAATTTGCCGATCTATCGAAGGAGTGGAAGATAGTTTTGACCCACTACGGAGGATTGGCGGGAGTCGCTTTGGCCGGACTCCTTCTAGCTGCCGTTTTGCCTTGCGCGGGTCTCTTCTTTTGCTGCTGCAGATGCGCCGGCCATTGCGGCGCCCGGAGTCAGCCCTTCGACAAGAAACACGATCACTGCAGGAAGATCATGCTGAGCTTCGACCTCATCGCCATGGCCACGATAATACTGTAATTACAGATTCCCTCTGATATCGTCTTCGTCTCTTTTTCTTCAAGTCAAACTTCCTTCAGCCGATTCGAGCAAATCGTCCATCTTTCAATTGGCGATACACTCAACCCGTTACAGATTCGGTGTGGTCTGCGCATTCGTAACGAACGAATACATGCAGGAGGGTATCCAGGAGTTACCGGATAATGCTAAAGTTAACTTGAAGGATGCGAAGCTCTACTTGGACACGACGGAACTCGAAATCGATACCCTCCTCAAGACAAACTTCAACGAGCTCGAAGTCACTCTGAATAACATTCTTCAGGCTAGCGGGAAAATCGTAACGGAACAACTGGCAGAGTATTCTCACGCCGTCTCCTTAATGAATCTAAACGACATCGTCGCAGGCCTAGATGCCATCAGGCAGAACCTAAGGACGATGAATAAGATTACGCAAGAACTGAGGGCGAACGCCAGTCAATTGGATATCGGTGAGCATATCAGTAGGACGGGGTATGGGGTCGCTCGTATAGCACTTCCCCCTGTTCCTCTCCATCTCTCTTCCCCTGTCTCTCCACTGTTTCTCTAGAAATTCCCGAACACTCGGTCGTTCTTCAACCTTCGCGAGGCGAGGAACGATGCAACCACTGGCAACATATCAATAAAAATCTCGAATCGCCTTTCAGTCGTTCGAGGAGTCAAGAAGGATCTACTTCATACTCTGGCAGCGTGCAACACTCACTACTGCAAGCAGGTTTTGCACGAATACAAGGTCAACCAGATGTCTGTTCAGGTTGACTTCGACAAGGTGAGTAATCCGAATTTATCTCCATTCGCTTCTACTCTTTCATCCGGGGAATGTGACCGAGAGATTTTTCCCTTTTACACGCAGTACATGGACAGATACTTTCCAAAGGTATGCCCGATCTCGATATCGGCACACACGTTTTCTCGTTGTAACTAGTCAGAACGGAGTGAAACGTTTCCGAATAAGCTATGTCGCGTGATCCCCATTGGGGGACATTGTCACGCGAGTGTCGAAATCACCGCGCGCGCTGCACACGCGTACAGTTACGGATATAAGAAATGGTATCGCGATTCTAAGAGCCGTGAAACTAACCGCCGCGTAGTATACATACATATGTATATTATGAGCGTAGCGTTCGTCGTGTCGGTAGATTTTCCAAACGATTGAATTCTCGTTGTCTCGACGTACGCCGAGTCCTCGTGACGCCAATCGGTACTGCCGTCGTTTCAACGATGGTCGTGCACCTTCATTGCCGTGTATACCTACGCGTAACGCGAACGATCGTTGTAGCTGCCCGACGTAACGTACGCGTTACGCAACATCACCTTACTGATGGAGGACAACATAGTCTCGGAGGTGAGTCAAGGCAGGGAGTCGTTCCTCAAGATTCAGAAGGATATCCAACATGCGGTAAATCAAACAATACCCGTCGTCAGTGCGAGTATAAGGAAAGCCGGCGATTCTCTGGCAGCCGCGGCCAACAACGCGACTGTGCTCCTCGACAGGATCAAGGCCGACATCGATAGGACCTACATTCCCCGTCTCGAGGTCGCCCGAGATCATATAGATCAGTATTCGCCTTATAGGTTCGGTTCTTCCTCAGCTTATAAACACTTGCCCCGAGCGAATCCCTTCATGTGCAATTTTTTGAAAGAAACGGAGGCGACCTAACGATGAGTCGCTCGTTGCCGCAGGTACTACCTGGGACTCGGAATCTCGGGTATCCTATTAACAGTTCTGACGTGTCTGACATTCGGCTTATTTTGCGGTATATGCGGCAAACGTCCAGATGGGTACGGTGACGATTGTTGCAACAAAGGCTCTGGAGCGCGATTTCTGATGATGTACGTAAGCCATTTTCGTGCTCGTGCTCTAACGAACCTCCGAAAGAATCTCGCTCATCGGCGATCGTCAAAAATCAGCTCGCCACCCGGATTTCATTTCGGTTCGCAGGGCAGTTTGGATCATCTTTCTCTTGACGAGTATTTTAATGATCGTAACTATCGCTCACATGGTAACGGGCGTTGCCGTTCAACGCGGTATATGCGAGCCGCTAAAGAATCCCAACGACAATCGGATGTTCCGGATGGTCGATGAGTTTGTTCGAACCAAGAATGTGTTTGGGTCACTCGGTCCGAATAATCCGAGTTTCGACATCAATATGAGTCACGTCGTCACGTGAGTATTCGTAAAACTGTGCGCGACACCCGTACGATCCCTCCCGCCCGTTCGACATTCAGACCGCGAATACGTGACAGCTCTGAATTTGTTTCAGCTCCTGCCATGCCAATGAAACGCTTTACAAGGTTTTCAAATTGGAAAATAACATCGATCTGGGCAGTTTACGTAAATATGTAGAGCGTTACGACATCAATAACACGATTCAACAGTTGAGACGAAAGATCAGTCTATCTCCCGGAGTCGTCATCCTCAGCGATAATGCCAGAGCTAAGCTGGACGATTTGGCTAGCAGTGGCCTCAGCGATATCAAGTTTTACCAGTACGCGGAGCTCTTAAGGGACAACATTACGAATATCAATTTGGAACATCTAGCCTCAGAGTTGCTCGAGGTATCCGCTAAGCTACCGGAGGGGCAGGAAGAAATAAGATATAGCTTGGAGAAGAATGCTCACGATCTGAATCACTATCACAAGGATTTAGTTATACCGATGGCGACGCTCAGTGAACAACTGAGCGAAAATGCGTTGACGCTTCAGGAGCATATCAAGTTTAATCACAGCTCCATGGCCGAAGCTATCAGAGGCTTGGTCAGTGAAGTTGCCAAGGCTCAACAATTTCTAAACAATGACGGCCCTGGATACGTTCGATATGTAAGTTTTTTTTTTTCCGTTTTTCACGCGGGCACGCACTCCCCTTTTCCTCTTAATGCTTCCGTTCTCATAGTTTCTCTCCACTACCCCTACGTGTGATATTCATTTTTCTCAGCTCGCCACAAGGTTCGGGGAATCCTTCCTTCGTCAGGTCGATGACTTCCTCGATCACGTCATCGTCAGCGCACAAACGAATGTCGGTAAATGCGGCCCGATATCAAATGCTTACAATGCCACTCTCGTTGCCTCCTGCAACAAGATCTTGGATCCCTTTGTGAGTCTTTCCGAAAGAATCAGTTTGTTCGCCACTGGACGCGACGGGTGTTTAATTCGTCGTCTCGTATCTGTGCCTTCAGAATGGATTTTGGGCGAGTGTCGGCTGGTGCTTGGTCCTCTTCATCCCGACGATAGTAATCTGCGTTAAATTAAGCGCTCTCTACCAGAAGTCCGATCCTTATCCAGGGCCTCTTGTCGAAGCGTAAGTTCAACATGCACGCGTTTCCCTGATAAGATCTGTCGAAAGGAGTGGACTCTTCATCCGTCTCTGGGCTGAAAATGTTGATCGTATTTGTTGGAAACACGACGATCCAAATGATCGGAATCCGCGAAATTCGATGATCAGTAACGAGACAAAATTGATTCAAACCATTTCTCGCTCTATTGGGACGATAATGATCGATAGGTGGTCATCGTTATTGTTTTTTGGGGCAGCACTTGCAATCAGACGTGGCTACTGCATAGATAGAACGGTGATCCTTACACGAATACGGTTTCAAAGATTTTAATCGCTTCAGTGTCAGCTCGTAATCATTGTTGAATCTCTGCAAGATCGTGGTACGCAGATTCGCATTTCGGAATCACCGCGATACATTCTCTAAAACACGCCGTGGCATCGAATATCTCAGTTTCGGTGGGAGGATCGTTTGAAATAAATCATCGCCGAGTAGTCTAGCCAGCATACGAGGAATGCTGTTTGAAATCTAACCGCTAACACACTCCGTTCCAGTGAATATTTGTATGACGCGTACGCAGACAGGGATAACATGCCCCTGGCCCAGTAAGTATCATTTTAAAACAATACCGACCCAGCATGCGAGACCCAAGCAAGAAGCATGCGCAAACGTCCCTTTCGTTCAGCACACATTATAAACCGGTACACTCTCGGCCTCGTCATTTTCGTCCGCAATCGCGAGTAGGTACTGCCTGATCGCTTCGCTCGGTTGAATTCTTTTACAGGGTGGCTGCAAAAACTTGATAATAGAATTCCCTGACTATTTCAGATCACATTTTGCAAGTATTCCCTGATATTTCAGTCAATATCAGCAGAGTTCAGTATAATCAAATCAACAAAGCTATAAATAATTATAATGCAAGAACACGAGGTTACAAAATGTTTATACCTATACGCGCTAAGAAGAGCAGCGCCAAATCCCTTGTGGATTGTATCAACGGTGAAATTTCGAGAAATTAAATCTACCTATGATTTCCAATAAATATCCAAAATTCCCTGATATTTCCCCGACGGATCAAATTCCCTGACATTTCCCGGGTCTTCCAGGTCTGTAGCCACCCTGTTCTAGTTTCGAAGTATGCACAGACTCTTTCTCGTGTCGAATAACGAATTCGACTAGAGATTGACCCAGTGTACAACGAGTACACTTTCCGTGCTTTTCATCCAAAAGTAAACCGGGAAAACTGTACTCGGTGCGCATCATGTCAGTGCGGTTGAATTCGTTATATGCATAGGTATAATATATTTGTTGTGGACCGTTGAATCGAGGAGCATCCGTGCAGTCATTACACGATTGTCGCTTCGCACCATCGGAGGAAGGAAGAGGGGTGACTTTCGACTCTGAAAGCTGTAAATATCGTATTTTTTTTTTAATTCAACCAAGTAAACTGCCCACCAATCCATCAACCAATGTTTTCTGGCAATAGGGACTACACCGTGAATAAGGGCTTACGCGCGTGCGCGTTGTGTGTCCGCTAGCTTTTTTTTTCTTCCAACTTTCGATACCAGGCACGTCAACTGAAACCTTTCGTTACGAAAGAAATCAATAATCGTTCGAGACTTTCATCGCTTATACTTCGGCACCGGTAATAATGTAAAATCGCGATATACACCACTCGCCTAACACACTCCCGGTAAAGTCTAATTTCTCGCACGCGACACCGCGAGCCTGCAACGATCTATTCACACGCAACTATCCGTTATGCAAAAAATCCTTAGAGTCAAGATCGAACGACTTTTTTGGTCATTGTACTCTTCAACGTGGCTCGATCGGCCGTGTTCGTCGTGCAAACGATTGAATCTAATGTTTCACTTTGTGTTTTCAGTGTTCGCGACAAGAAACACAGTGGCCATGGTAGGCAACATCCTGCGGCATATGTCGAAAGCTACGATGGGCCGGCAGGTGGTTACGGAGACAGGGACAGAATAACTGATGCCCATCAAGGCACTTCTCATCACGACTCTCGATATGCCGGTCCCCCCAAGTAAGGAATTTTCGATCAACCGTGGTCATCCACTCTCGCGAGGTGCAAGCAATCCACCTTGACGATTGCTTCTCTCCTCTCGTCATCTTCCAATGATACAAAAAGTATTTCAATCTTTCAGAAACTGGGATTTCCTGCCCCCAGGACCACCTAGGTATCAGCCGCCAGCTGCAGCTCCACCCCTTAGCACTGAGTACGAACGTCCCCCACCGTATTATTACCCTGGACCAGGGTACGTCATATCGCATCTACTGTGAATAATTGAAAAAAAAAAAAAAAAAATGCAGACGCTCTCTCAAATTATTGATGAACAGATGTTTTCGGACGAGTTGTTTCAAATTAACTTTGGCGTTAAAGATGAACTTTTCTTCACAGGGATAGGAATTAGGAAACAAGTGCCGTGGCATGCACGAAAATCGCACTGAACAGCGCAGCGACTCACAGCCTTACTCGCAGTTACAAGAGGACGCTGAAGAAGAGCAAGAAGCCGGGAAGCCAGCGAGACTACGTTTGACAGCGTTATCTTTCCGGAACGCATGCCGCGGACGATGCCAATGCCAAAACTAACGAGACCAAGCTCGGTGCACACAGACTGTACGCCTCGGTGACGTTTCTCCCCGACGAATGTGGTGCAGTTCGTCGCTGCTTCGAAGGAACGTCGCCAGAGGGAATGCAAAGATAAGGTCGAGAAATGACGTTGTTTTAGAATATTCGTAACACATGGCTTTGGTTTCTATCGAAGAATGGACGAGCGGACGGATGAACGAACGATACTCGGAGCGATTTTTCCAAGTACCATATGTTTGCCATGCACGCGCGAAGCCATCGATTGTCACGAGTTGGATTATTTTGTTATACATGTTATATTACTTTTATATCGTGCAATGTTTATTTGTATCGGGCGAAACGCGTGGTGCCCCTGGAAAGTAAGACTGAGGCAATCGGTCCGTCTATTCAAGCAAGGTGATGGATGCAGTCATTGACATAGCCGAATCGACGGGTCGTTAATTTCATAGCATTCCTACTCATGTCGCTAGTGGTTCTATCAGAGCGAGCGGTTCGATGAGGTAAGCGTAGCGCCACTAGAATCGATGGTTGATGGAGTGCTAATGATCGCACAGTAGATTACTCTAGCCGCTCAGTGTACGCGTCTCTTCATTGCGCATCTATACATAAGTATGTAGCTCCATCGGTACTTTGTACATTTTTTTTTTTTGGGCATCACATTTCGTCTTGCCAGACAGAGTATCTACCCACGTCACATCTATTAAGGCTTTCAAACCTACAGGGCTTCAACAGTAACGTGTAAAAAAGATTGCTCAGCCTCGCTCTCTAGCATCAGCGAGTGGATACATTCTGCACTCGTAAGTAACATCCGAGATGGAGTGCTCAAACTAAAAATGATACCGAAATTAAAACTTGGACCCCGCGAGTATACTCGGCAGATATTTTCGTTTCGCTCAAGGCAAATCAGAGCAGTCTTCACGAGTCATCGACCTTCGAGTTTGTTTGCCCTTCTAGCTTACTTACATTCGTCAACGCACGGTACACTTTGCACGCAAACGCGGCTACCTATTGGTTTCTGAAAATATCTACCGATGAGAACTCGTGTACTCGATAAAAGTGTTGCGAGTATAAAATATTGAGAGCAGAGAGAAGCTACATAATATAGGTACCGTAATTTCACACAACTATGGTTCTGGACCAGTTGTCCAGAACCATAGTTGTGTGAAATTACAGTACCTATATCTTTTGGGCTCCTTTGATCTGAAACGGCTCGCGGGCAACGAGGTCATACTTATGAAAATACTCTATACATATACATACCACGATTCGCAAATGTAGGCTTTCTTATCATTATTATCTCAGTTTTATAACGAATCTCGACCGTAAGGTTGATCCGAAGATGACGATTTCCATATCGCTTAGATCGTGTTCTCATTTATGAGAATAATCAGCTCTACGAGATGTAGAAACGTGCTTTGACGCGGTGTCGATCGATGATAACAATTGGAAAGATTTTGCTTGCACGGAGTAGTGGACACGTGTCGAAACCCCGCACGAAATCTGTTCAGGACTCGACAGTCCTCGACATCAGGACTTGCAAGCGTGATCGAGACGAAAAAGTTGAGACAGGGTGTGCAAATCGACGCGCCGGTTGTCCAATTGACTGCAAGATCAAAATTCACGATCCTTCCATTCGAGTCGTCTTGGACGCATCATACTTAAATCACTGCAAACGTGGAATGATCAGTTTTCCGCGAGTCGATGAGCTCAGCTCACTAGTTGCGCAATATTACAAATTGATCTGGCACCACGGGACATATGGCCATTTGCCGCCCACCCTGCCGCATCAATTTCGCCGGGTAGTGGGTTGTCAAAAAGATGGAATCTTTGTATCACGTAATACTTGAAAGTGATCGAATGCGTGGAAGTACAACGTTTATTTTATTTCTACCCTTCTCTCAGACGCGAGTGAACCAATGAAAGAGCGCGCAAAATGGGGAGATATAGAGATCTTGAGAAAATTTTGGATATAAATTACCATTGCACCTAAGTTTTAAGTTAATGATAAAATTCGATTTCATCTTGATATATCTGACATGTACTGTAAACTGGTAAATATAGCGTGTGAGTGGATTTCGAACTGACGAGTTGCGGTGTCCGTACTAAATTACGCGCGAATGTAAGTGTAATTGATCGGGTGTGTGATCAGTTGGAACAAATCAATTCGTGGAATGCCTCTTCGGTATGCACGCGCCGGGGGGGAGGGAGAGAGTATACCAATTTGCATGTGATATTTGGAACAAAAAAAACCGGTTGACCGCAATGAAAACTCAGATCGTATATGTGAACTTGGTGATGGCTCGCGAGAAAATTGCAAACGAGACGAGACGAGTATTCCTCACATTCGATGTATCTCGAACAACTTACCAATCGTTTCTCGGTGATATTAATGTATCAGTCGCAGAGAATACACAAGCATCACAGGGCACTCTTCCCCGTATGTTCAGGTTGAACCAATGGTGAGTGTGATATCAGATATTGCTCGGATATAGATCTTCTCTCAATTAATCGGTCATCCATTGTATCAGCGGATATCGCGTCTGTTCTATCATGTAATCGCACAGATCAGTTTTTCTTTTCGACAATGAACATTATTTAAATCGGATATTATTCCAAGCTCCCTAGCTCTAAATCAGGGACTTCTCGGTGCGCACTACCTGCCGTTTAATTGGTATCGGTGTAAATTGCCGAACCTTTCTTTCTCTCCTTGCCGAAAATATCGATATTAGACAATTTGTTGCGCGTGCAACATTGCACTACTTTTTGTTGTATTCTGCATGTATTTCATGAATAATTGTACATAATATCTGGCCAGAGACTGTTCGTAACGTTTGTAATACGGCTATACGATCCACGATGTTACAAGTGCAGTTTTCAATCGGGGTCATATTCGCAAATACGTGTGGTTATTGAAATGTATCTTGCCAAAGATGGCACTTGTAACTTCATGCAATACCTAGATTCGTATACCTATACATGTATACAAATACAGGTATATGTATACCTATATATCGAGAGAAGAAATAGTCTACCATATAGATAGCGGTGTTTCCTTAAACTGCACCTAAATTTTGTTTATTGAAATTAGTCGAAGATCTATTGCCGTTATTATTAATAATGCTACAAGTATCATTGATAATGGTGGCGATGATGAGGATCATGATGATAATAATAATAATGATGATGATTGTGATGACGATGATGTATTATTACTGTTCTCTCTTCTCAATTATCACCCGAAAGCTTGGAATAGCAATACTCGCAACACTGACCCTTATAGTTGGTCGCGCAGCGAGCGTCTTGCCGACCACGTCAACGAGAGAGACCCACACAGTCTTGTTTCATACCTATTGAGACTCAAGTGCTCCTAGCGAGAATTCGAAACATCATCAGTCATTAAACTGACGACTTATTTCAAAATTCGCGGTATTAAATTAAACCAACTAGTATTCGAACTGCTAGTTCTGTACTAGTACATTCTGAGGTCAGTGAATAGCGTACAAAAAAATCAGTAGGAACATGCTTTTTTTTTAGAACGACGGAGTTATAAACATAAAACTTAAAAGTTGAGTGCGACGCTCATGACGCGACTAACTAAGGATTGGCAATAGTGGTTGCAAAAGCCCAGTTTCAAATTTCCTGTCTACCGTTGTCGCTATTATTGTTATCGTTAGTATTATTACTATAGCTGCTGCTGCTGCTGCTGGTGCTACTACTGCTACTGCTACTGCTACTGCTATTACTGCTCTCTACTCTCTACTTGTACCATCACTACCACAATAGTACTTCAGAACGAGTGTATCACCGTTTAAATATATCTATTTTATATTAAAAGTACAAGTTTCGTTTTTCTTGGATCGTTCCGCAAGAACTGATCGTATCGAGACCACTCATATAAATAATAATTTTTGTCATTTCAATCAGGATTACATCAGACAAGATAGTTCTGAGGATCTGATTAAAACCTATTCACTTCTTCAATTGGTCAAAAAATCCGATTTTTGCCTCAGTGTTTTCTTATCGGAACTTGATTTACAACTGAGAAATATCGATCGGTTTGTATTTGAAAATTCAAACTCCTATTTCAAATGGGATCAAATCAAAAAAATACTAATGGCTACGAAGCGCACGCAGAGAGTATATCAGATTCATTACGACAATTAATGTAATGGGAATCAATTGGTACATACATGGGTTGATACAAATGTAAATACACCCGAGCAGATCAGATCGAATGATAATGCATTTCTAGGCAATATAAAAATCTCAACAATGTCGTTCAGATGGGAAATAACAATTTGTGAAATTGAATAGACAATACCGCGTGAGATGTTTTACAAATTATTTCTTGTCCGGAAAAAATTGTTCCAAATTGAAAGATCTAATTGGAACATAATATCAGAGTCGGAAACTCAAAAGATAAAAATCGGTATAGAGTTTCGATCAGTCAGGTTGTAATAGGTTTCAATCGGATCCTCTGAGCAGGTGAGACAAGAAATGCTTCAGATAAAATAATAGACAAGAAGATGGATAAAAATGAATTCAACTTTCGAGTGGTGAACTCTAAAAGTTGGTCAAGCGCGAGCGAGCGAGCGAGCTCTGATATGATGTAAATACATAATAAGAAAGTCTCTACATACATATGTATACCCTCCCTCCACACTAGATTCGACAAGTTGGCGAAAAACAAAGTTGACGAGTGACGGACGAAATTAGTCGATCGACTTGTTTTCTATGGCTATATAAGTCGAAAATAATTGTCTCATCTCATTTCATTTCCGCGATTGCAGATAAACGAATTCCCTGTCTCTTTCAACAGTTAACCCTATTGTCCTTACCCCATTTACGCATGACGCGAATTATTTGTTCCACTTGAGAGTTTGACGTGTTCTCGAGGAGTTGAACGACTTCCGAAAGGAGCTCTCTATTCAAAGGCGGGAGCCGTTAATTAAGCGTTAGTCGGTTCAGCCGTCAATCAACTCAGCAATTACAATCACAGAATCGATCAAGTACACACGTTGACGACGTATATAGAGTACCTCGGTTGCTTTTCAGCGACGATGTACTGGAAAGTACCGCAGCAAGCTCCGCGTTTGCCCTCCCAGTACTCCGGACTGGGGTCCATTCTTTCCAACATGTCGAAAGCCTTGGCAGCGTACCAGAACTCACCTACTTTGTAGCACGTGTTGGCAATGAGTTGCAAGAGGGTAAATGATTCGGTCGACGTATCCATCTTGACATACAATTCCCAAGCTAATTGCGCTTTCTTATTCATGATATCTGAAAATCAGAACCAATCAGTTCGTGTCACCCGATCACGCGGGAAAAACTGAACGTTAATACTTGTGTCGTACAACAATGAGCCAGCAGACTGACGAAGATGTAGTCGTTTTTATATCTTTCATTTCTTATCAACAGAAACGCTTCCTCCGCCTCTTTGAAGTATCCCGCTGCTGTTCGCGCCTGGGCGTAGTTGAAATTGAAGCTATCCTCGTTACAAAAATACGTCTTTATGGAATTCAAGTAAACCAACACTTCCTCGAATTGTCGGTAAAGAAAGAAGCAGGAAGCCATGCATTGTCGGCCAGGTATCGTGTCGCATTCGGATGCGGACGAGCCGACCAGTTGAAAGTATCGCTGTGCCGTCTTTATCTTATCGCGCTGAAAAGTCGAAGCGCGAGTTACGCGATCGCTGCTCCTCGAATTCGAATCATCGTAAGAAAAACTACTCACGGAACCTGCTTCTTGACCCATCACAGCATCGACCACTCCTTTCAATATGTATTCTTGGGGTACGGCAGGTTCGAGATCCTTGATGAGATCAAAAGCTTCTCGAATATCACCTTGCTTCAAATAATATATCACTAGGTTGAGTCTGGCTTCGGGTATAACGTCGACCAAACGGGGCAGCACTCGCAAGGCACCTTCCCCACCGCGGAAAACCTGTACCGCATCGCAACTCGGCGTCAGCTCTCCAAACACGGTGCGGAAAGGCGC
Organism: Xiphydria camelus; assembly: GCA_963678675.1. Lineage (NCBI taxonomy): Eukaryota > Metazoa > Arthropoda > Insecta > Hymenoptera > Xiphydriidae > Xiphydria > Xiphydria camelus. The sequence goes on from OY783198.1 coordinate 28,017,183, forward strand.
ACATCATCATTCCTCATCTCTATTCCTTCCATTTCCAGAGCGGCTACGTACCACTATATTGTGACGCAACAGATCGCGTCCAAAACTGAAGGAACTCGAAGTCTGTTCGATCAGTTGTTTCATTTCAGCTTGAGCGGCATTCCCGTTGTAAAGTCGAAAATGGTTGCAGGCTTTGAGATTTATCGCGACAGCACTATCCGGATATTTTTGTAAATAAACTTGAAGAACCTCCAGCGCCACATCGTAATAGTCGAGCTTATAGTAGCACAACGCCACGTACACATTGAGCGCCAAATAGTCTCTAATCGAGAAAGGACATGTACCGTTAACACGCGAGGGCGACAGATGCAAATCAGCTCCGCAAGCACAAAAAGAGGAGGTAACCAGACCGATGCGATCAGCCTCGCACAACGACAAAGGCATTTCAGACCACCGAAACGTTAAAAAGGCAGATTCGCAGAAAAGGGCACCTGGATCTTTTCAGTTCCGTTACAAAGCACACGTCGGAATCTACATCTCGGTCACAAACGTCTCGATTCGATCGATTCTGCGTACTGTACATAAATATGGAACGTACATATTCCAGGGGTTTCCGGACGATACTACCTGACATCATTCAAGCGAGACGTTTCCTCGATCACGGCGGATCCAACGATCATGGAAATCTGATTCGGTCACGAAGGGGCTGCAACTCACCACCTACCGATTCTCTAGTAATACCCTCTTGTATATATCGATAGCCTCCTGGTAATGAGCTCTCAGATAATGGACCGAGGCCAGACTCAATTGATCCCGAACGACGTCTCGAAGCATCAGATGGTATTCCATCAATTTGGCCTCATCACCCATTTTGTGAGCCAAATGAAACATCAATCTAGTTCTCAATCCATCTTCCAAAGATTCGCCCAGAATCTTACGCGCTTCCGTATACATCCCCAGGTAAAAATAGCAGCACGCTAAATTTGTAAGAATATCCGACGAGTCTATACCCCTCTTTCTCAAATCATCGTACACCGACATCGCTCTCTTGTAGTCTCCAAGATGGAAAGCACAATAGCCGATCCATAATTCCGTGTCGGAACTCGTCCCTGCACCGCCCTCAAACTCCAGAAGCGTCAAAGCACCCGTATAATCTCTCCTCTCGAGAAAGTCTCCCAATTTTGGATCATCCCTCTTCAAAGACCGCTTCTCGGAAACCTCCGTGGTTGACACCGGTTTGGCCCGTGACAGAATCTGCAATCAGTACAAACGTTGACGAAAGCCAAAACCATCTTATAATCGAAAGAACCACTGAGAGATACCAATAGACGAACAACAACACAATCGTATCAAATCAATCCATTTCACAAGCAATCGACATACCATTTTCTTCGTTTCGGGCTGAAGCGAATATCGCTCCTCGGATGATATCAACTAGTCGCTGAAAATCGTGAATGCGGTATCGTATGTATCAGGGTACGTTACTTGGAAAAAATTGTTATTCGTAACCTTGGCAACACGATTCCAACGTCACGGCGGATTTACACGTCTGGGAGCACAACAGCATAACCTAGCCACGATTTTCCCTACCCAAACCGACCTAGCCGGATCCCCTTTCAACAGATTAATTGCAAATAGCCCTTTTTTTTTTTATATGAACCGGAAATCCTAACAAAACCGGGGAAATCCAAGATTCGCGCATTTTTTCGCGCGATATTTCGAACACAGATGGGGTTCGCGCGATTTCATGCGAACCAGTCTGGTGGAGCGAATACCACCCCTCTTAATACGTTGGTTAAAGGCCATCACACGTGAAAAAACGTAAGCAGTAACAGTAAGGATTGACCAATCAGAAATATCATTCTTACGGAATTATGCTTAAACAGGCTTTCTGATTGGTAAATCCTTACTGTTACTGCTTACGTTTTTTTCACGTGTGATGGCCTTAATGGCCTTAACTTTCCATTTACTGACAAAAGTCGACACGAGTCGACTCGTGTCGTCGAAAGTGCTTTCCATTTGATTTGTGTCTGTGACGTCCCCCGCGCCATCTGATGTTGCGAGCGCGTGACTCGAACTTGTCCGGATCCGCGGTCCTTCTTGTTGGCCGACCGAGCACGCGGTTTTCCGCCATTCACGAGAAACCGTTGCAAGCGTTCCGCGATACGTACGTTGAGATAAGACATTAAAAAATTGCGAGCGGTACCATTTAGCCTGATCACACTGAACCTTTTAGTCTCGTTGGTTGAGGAAGCCAAAAAAAAAAGAACATACGATATTACCATCAAGCAATACATCTGCACCCATACCTAGTCACATTATCATCAGACGGCACATTACTATTGGCTGATACATCACCATCAATCGATACATTACCACTACTGGATATGTTACCATGAATCGATACATCACCATAAATCGATAAATCACTATCAATCGATACATCACCATCAATCAATAAATCACCATAAATCGATACATTACCACTATTGGATATGTTACCATAAATCGAGAAATCACCATCCATCGATACCTCACCATCAAGCGATGAATCACCATAAATCGATACATTACGTTCAATCGATAAGTTACCACTACTGGATATGTTCCCATCAATCGATAAATTACCACAATTGGATATATATTCCACCAATCGATTTATTATTATTATTGCTACCATGAATCGATTTATTATCATGATCATTGTTACCATGAATCGATTTATCATCATTATCATTGTTACCATGAATCGATTTATCATCATCATCAATGTTACCAAGAATCGATTTATTATCATTATCAATATTCATCCGTCCGCTATTACACCATTAATCGATTACGATTCCAACAGAATTCCATTATTATTTCAATAAGAATCAATAACCAATCTCGATTTCAACAGTATTTCATGATTAAAACGGCGTGCGATGTCCCCAGCGCCATCGAGTGTTGCGAGTGCGTGGCTCAAACTTGTCCGGACGCTGCCACGCGGTTGCGCGCCCGCCCTAGGCGGTTTGCCGCGCGCGACGACTCGAGTCCCCACTCTAGAGCTGTGATCCGCGGTCTTCTTGCCGTCCGGCCGAGCACGCGGATTTCCGCCATTAACGAGAAACCGCGTGCACGCAACCAAGCGTCTCGGGATCCGTGCGTTGATGCGAGTGATTGTGTGCCCTCAGTGACTTCCGTGCTGTTTCCGGAGATTCGTGACGCATGCCTCGAGTGCGCCGCATATCTGGAAAACTGTAGGATGGCCTTTTCGCGTGTGTACTTGTGCTCGCAAAGCCCGGTGAACGTCGCATGTCGCGTGGCGAATATAGCGTCGCCGACGCCGCGTGACGGAACGCGTCGTGGAAACAGCTCGGCGTCCGCTGCAACGAAAGAGCTCGCAGTGCCCGAAATCCACGTTCCCGGACGCGATGTTACGACCTAGCCAGAGGAGGATGATACTTGGACGCTTTCTTTTCTAAATAACCTAGCCGGATCCTAGCGTGATGTCGCATAGCGGCTAGGTGCTCTCTTATTAGTAGATAAATCACGCCTTCCTATCCGTTTGTTTAGACCTTCCAGTAAGAGTCGGAAAATGTAGCCTAACTCGGGAAATCGTAGTCAAACCTAGTCCATTTTCCCGAACCGACCTAATCGCAGGTTATTCGTGACTCGAGAGCGAAGGGGAAATCCAAGCTGAGACTAGCCGTTGAACATGTCGGGTAGCCTAGCCAGAAATAAATGAAAACCTATAGCAATGTGATCCAGGACATAGGTAAACCTAGTCGGGAAACTCGTTGTTTGACCTAGCCGTGATCGGAGGAGCACCCCGTGGAACCCCCGAGTAGGGAAATAATTTTTGGGGAAGATCCTGGTACAGGGATAGCCGGTTAATTTGGAAAATGATTTTTGGGGAAGATTCTGGCACAGGGGTAGGGGGTATAAGTTGGGAAACTATTTTTGAGGAAGAACCTCGTACCGGGGTAGCAGGGATTACCCGGGAAATGATTTTTGAGGAAGATAAATAAAGATTTTTCGCAAAAATCGAAATCTCTGGAATCGAATTCTCGACCATCCTATCTAATGTATTTTTTCGCGCTGATTACGAAAATGATAGATTTATTGATGAAATCTCAACGGAACACCGAGATATCGATGATTTCTTGCGGAAAAAAAATTTGTTTATTCACAAAATCAGCGTTATTTCATATTTCCTTTGAGATTTCGAACTAATAACTGTGGTTTTTGAAATCAGCGTAAAAAAATACATAAGATAGGGTGATCCAGAATTCGATTCCAGAGGTTTCGATTTTTGCGAAAAATCTAAGGCATACCCCTTAGTTTTTTCGCCAAAATTGAAATCTCTGGAATGGAATTCTCGACCACCCTATCTTATGTATTTTTTCGCGCTGATTACGAAAATGATAGATTTATTGAGGAAATCTCAACGGAACACCGAGATATCGATGATTTCTTGCGGAAAACAAATTTTTTTTTACACAAAATCAGCGTTATTTCACATTTCCTTTGAGATTTCGATCTAATAACTGTGGTTTTCGAAATCAGCGTAAAAAAATACATAAGATAGGGTAATCCAGAATTCGATTCCAGAGGTTTCGATTTTTGCGAAAAATCTAAGGCATACCCCTTAGATTTTTCGCCAAAATTGAAATCTCTGGAATGGAATTCTCGACCACCCTATCTTATGTATTTTTTCGCGCTGATTACGAAAATGATAGATTTATTGAGGAAATCTCAACGGAACACTGAGATATCGATGATTTCTTGCGGAAATTTTTTTTTTTTTTTTTTTTTTTTTTACACAAAATCAGCGTTATTTCATATTTCCTTTGAGATTTCGACTTAATAACTGTGGTTTTCAAAATCAGCGTAAAAAAATACATCAGATAGGGTGATCCAGAATTCGATTCCAGAGATTTCGATTTTTGCGAAAAATCTAAGGTATACCCCTTAAATCATTTTCCAAGTTATACCCCCTACCCCTGTGCCAGGATCTTCCCCAGAAATCATTTTCCAAGTTATAGCCCCAACCCCTGTGCCAGAATCGTCCTCAAAAATCATTTTTCTTTGGACCCCACAGTAAGTCGCAAAAAGTAGCCTAATCCAGGAAATCGTAGCCAAACATATTCCATTTTCCCGAACCGACGTAATCGCAAGTTATTCGTGACTCGAGAGCGAAGGGAAATTCAAGCTGAACCTAGCCTTTAAACAAGTCGGGTAACCTAGCCAGAACTGAATGGAAACTTAGCATCGTGATGCAAGACAAAGGTAAAACTAGCCGCGGAATATGTAGTATGACCTAGCCGTGAACGAAGGAGCACCCCGCGGAAACTAGCCCAATGAGAAACTGACCTAGCAACCTAGCCGAAAGGAAACCTGACCTAGCCGGGGAAACCCAACGCCCACCTAGCCCCCCCCTGAAAGCAGGCTAACCTAGCCACCAAGCCTGGTAGTAAGTCGAACCTAGCCCAAAAGACCTAGATTGATGTACCCGTAATAATAGTAATTAGCTGAGGAATTTTCTATAATAGAAACCTAGCACAACCCAGCCGAGGATCCTTCCATATATAAAACCTAGCCCAATGAAACCGCACCTAGCCCTACGACCTAACCTAACCTAACCCAGCCGACGAAGCTAACCTAACCGAGAAACATAATCTAACATAACCCAGCCGACGAAGCTAACATGACCTAACCCAGCCGACTAAGCTAACCTAACCGAGAAAGCTAGCCTAACCCAGCCTAACCGAGAAACATAATCTAACATAACCCAGCCGACGAAGCTAACATGACCTAACCCAGCCGACTAAGCTAACCTAACCGAGAAAGCTAGCCTAACCCAGCCTAACCGAGAAACATAATCTAACATAACCCAGCCGACGAAGCTAACATGACCTAACCCAGCCGACTAAGCTAACCTAACCGAGAAAGCTAGCCTAACCCAGCCTAACCGAGAAACATAATCTAACATAACCCAGCCGACGAAGCTAACATGACCTAACCCAGCCGACTAAGCTAACCTAACCGAGAAAGCTAGCCTAACCCAGCCTAACCGAGAAACATAATCTAACATAACCCAGCCGACGAAGCTAACATGACCTAACCCAGCCGACTAAGCTAACCTAACCGAGAAAGCTAGCCTAACCCAGCCTAACCGAGAAACATAATCTAATCTAACCCAGCCGACGAAGCTAACATGACCTAACCCAGCCGACTAAGCTAACCTAACCGAGAAAGCTAGCCTAACCCAGCCTAACCGAGAAACATAATCTAACATAACCCAGCCGACGAAGCTAACATGACCTAACCCAGCCGACTAAGCTAACCTAACCGAGAAAGCTAGCCTAACCCAGCCTAACCGAGAAACATAATCTAACATAACCCAGCCGACGAAGCTAACATGACCTAACCCAGCCGACTAAGCTAACCTAACCGAGAAAGCTAGCCTAACCCAGCCTAACCGAGAAACATAATCTAACATAACCCAGCCGACGAAGCTAACATGACCTAACCCAGCCGACTAAGCTAACCTAACCGAGAAAGCTAGCCTAACCCAGCCTAACCGAGAAACATAATCTAACATAACCCAGCCGACGAAGCTAACATGACCTAACCCAGCCGACTAAGCTAACCTAACCGAGAAAGCTAGCCTAACCCAGCCTAACCGAGAAACATAATCTAACATAACCCAGCCGACGAAGCTAACATGACCTAACCCAGCCGACTAAGCTAACCTAACCGAGAAAGCTAGCCTAACCCAGCCTAACCGAGAAACATAATCTAACATAACCCAGCCGACGAAGCTAACATGACCTAACCCAGCCGACTAAGCTAACCTAACCGAGAAAGCTAGCCTAACCCAGCCTAACCGAGAAACATAATCTAACATAACCCAGCCGACGAAGCTAACATGACCTAACCCAGCCGACTAAGCTAACCTAACCGAGAAAGCTAGCCTAACCCAGCCTAACCGAGAAACATAATCTAACATAACCCAGCCGACGAAGCTAACATGACCTAACCCAGCCGACTAAGCTAACCTAACCGAGAAAGCTAGCCTAACCCAGCCTAACCGAGAAACATAATCTAACATAACCCAGCCGACGAAGCTAACATGACCTAACCCAGCCGACTAAGCTAACCTAACCGAGAAAGCTAGCCTAACCCAGCCTAACCGAGAAACATAATCTAACATAACCCAGCCGACGAAGCTAACATGACCTAACCCAGCCGACTAAGCTAACCTAACCGAGAAAGCTAGCCTAACCCAGCCTAACCGAGAAACATAATCTAACATAACCCAGCCGACGAAGCTAACATGACCTAACCCAGCCGACTAAGCTAACCTAACCGAGAAAGCTAGCCTAACCCAGCCTAACCGAGAAACATAATCTAACATAACCCAGCCGACGAAGCTAACATGACCTAACCCAGCCGACTAAGCTAACCTAACCGAGAAAGCTAGCCTAACCCAGCCTAACCGAGAAACATAATCTAACATAACCCAGCCGACGAAGCTAACATGACCTAACCCAGCCGACTAAGCTAACCTAACCGAGAAAGCTAGCCTAACCCAGCCTAACCGAGAAACATAATCTAACATAACCCAGCCGACGAAGCTAACATGACCTAACCCAGCCGACTAAGCTAACCTAACCGAGAAAGCTAGCCTAACCCAGCCTAACCGAGAAACATAATCTAACATAACCCAGCCGACGAAGCTAACATGACCTAACCCAGCCGACTAAGCTAACCTAACCGAGAAAGCTAGCCTAACCCAGCCTAACCGAGAAACATAATCTAACATAACCCAGCCGACGAAGCTAACATGACCTAACCCAGCCGACTAAGCTAACCTAACCGAGAAAGCTAGCCTAACCCAGCCTAACCGAGAAACATAATCTAACATAACCCAGCCGACGAAGCTAACATGACCTAACCCAGCCGACTAAGCTAACCTAACCGAGAAAGCTAGCCTAACCCAGCCTAACCGAGAAACATAATCTAACATAACCCAGCCGACGAAGCTAACATGACCTAACCCAGCCGACTAAGCTAACCTAACCGAGAAAGCTAGCCTAACCCAGCCTAACCGAGAAACATAATCTAACATAACCCAGCCGACGAAGCTAACATGACCTAACCCAGCCGACTAAGCTAACCTAACCGAGAAAGCTAGCCTAACCCAGCCTAACCGAGAAACATAATCTAACATAACCCAGCCGACGAAGCTAACATGACCTAACCCAGCCGACTAAGCTAACCTAACCGAGAAAGCTAGCCTAACCCAGCCTAACCGAGAAACATAATCTAACATAACCCAGCCGACGAAGCTAACATGACCTAACCCAGCCGACTAAGCTAACCTAACCGAGAAAGCTAGCCTAACCCAGCCTAACCGAGAAACATAATCTAACATAACCCAGCCGACGAAGCTAACATGACCTAACCCAGCCGACTAAGCTAACCTAACCGAGAAAGCTAGCCTAACCCAGCCTAACCGAGAAACATAATCTAACATAACCCAGCCGACGAAGCTAACATGACCTAACCCAGCCGACTAAGCTAACCTAACCGAGAAAGCTAGCCTAACCCAGCCTAACCGAGAAACATAATCTAACATAACCCAGCCGACGAAGCTAACATGACCTAACCCAGCCGACTAAGCTAACCTAACCGAGAAAGCTAGCCTAACCCAGCCTAACCGAGAAACATAATCTAACATAACCCAGCCGACGAAGCTAACATGACCTAACCCAGCCGACTAAGCTAACCTAACCGAGAAAGCTAGCCTAACCCAGCCTAACCGAGAAACATAATCTAACATAACCCAGCCGACGAAGCTAACATGACCTAACCCAGCCGACTAAGCTAACCTAACCGAGAAAGCTAGCCTAACCCAGCCTAACCGAGAAACATAATCTAACATAACCCAGCCGACGAAGCTAACATGACCTAACCCAGCCGACTAAGCTAACCTAACCGAGAAAGCTAGCCTAACCCAGCCTAACCGAGAAACATAATCTAACATAACCCAGCCGACGAAGCTAACATGACCTAACCCAGCCGACTAAGCTAACCTAACCGAGAAAGCTAGCCTAACCCAGCCTAACCGAGAAACATAATCTAACATAACCCAGCCGACGAAGCTAACATGACCTAACCCAGCCGACTAAGCTAACCTAACCGAGAAAGCTAGCCTAACCCAGCCTAACCGAGAAACATAATCTAACATAACCCAGCCGACGAAGCTAACATGACCTAACCCAGCCGACTAAGCTAACCTAACCGAGAAAGCTAGCCTAACCCAGCCTAACCGAGAAACATAATCTAACATAACCCAGCCGACGAAGCTAACATGACCTAACCCAGCCGACTAAGCTAACCTAACCGAGAAAGCTAGCCTAACCCAGCCTAACCGAGAAACATAATCTAACATAACCCAGCCGACGAAGCTAACATGACCTAACCCAGCCGACTAAGCTAACCTAACCGAGAAAGCTAGCCTAACCCAGCCTAACCGAGAAACATAATCTAACATAACCCAGCCGACGAAGCTAACATGACCTAACCCAGCCGACTAAGCTAACCTAACCGAGAAAGCTAGCCTAACCCAGCCTAACCGAGAAACATAATCTAACATAACCCAGCCGACGAAGCTAACATGACCTAACCCAGCCGACTAAGCTAACCTAACCGAGAAAGCTAGCCTAACCCAGCCTAACCGAGAAACATAATCTAACATAACCCAGCCGACGAAGCTAACATGACCTAACCCAGCCGACTAAGCTAACCTAACCGAGAAAGCTAGCCTAACCCAGCCTAACCGAGAAACATAATCTAACATAACCCAGCCGACGAAGCTAACATGACCTAACCCAGCCGACTAAGCTAACCTAACCGAGAAAGCTAGCCTAACCCAGCCTAACCGAGAAACATAATCTAACATAACCCAGCCGACGAAGCTAACATGACCTAACCCAGCCGACTAAGCTAACCTAACCGAGAAAGCTAGCCTAACCCAGCCTAACCGAGAAACATAATCTAACATAACCCAGCCGACGAAGCTAACATGACCTAACCCAGCCGACTAAGCTAACCTAACCGAGAAAGCTAGCCTAACCCAGCCTAACCGAGAAACATAATCTAACATAACCCAGCCGACGAAGCTAACATGACCTAACCCAGCCGACTAAGCTAACCTAACCGAGAAAGCTAGCCTAACCCAGCCTAACCGAGAAACATAATCTAACATAACCCAGCCGACGAAGCTAACATGACCTAACCCAGCCGACTAAGCTAACCTAACCGAGAAAGCTAGCCTAACCCAGCCTAACCGAGAAACATAATCTAACATAACCCAGCCGACGAAGCTAACATGACCTAACCCAGCCGACTAAGCTAACCTAACCGAGAAAGCTAGCCTAACCCAGCCTAACCGAGAAACATAATCTAACATAACCCAGCCGACGAAGCTAACATGACCTAACCCAGCCGACTAAGCTAACCTAACCGAGAAAGCTAGCCTAACCCAGCCTAACCGAGAAACATAATCTAACATAACCCAGCCGACGAAGCTAACATGACCTAACCCAGCCGACTAAGCTAACCTAACCGAGAAAGCTAGCCTAACCCAGCCTAACCGAGAAACATAATCTAACATAACCCAGCCGACGAAGCTAACATGACCTAACCCAGCCGACTAAGCTAACCTAACCGAGAAAGCTAGCCTAACCCAGCCTAACCGAGAAACATAATCTAACATAACCCAGCCGACGAAGCTAACATGACCTAACCCAGCCGACTAAGCTAACCTAACCGAGAAAGCTAGCCTAACCCAGCCTAACCGAGAAACATAATCTAACATAACCCAGCCGACGAAGCTAACATGACCTAACCCAGCCGACTAAGCTAACCTAACCGAGAAAGCTAGCCTAACCCAGCCTAACCGAGAAACATAATCTAACATAACCCAGCCGACGAAGCTAACATGACCTAACCCAGCCGACTAAGCTAACCTAACCGAGAAAGCTAGCCTAACCCAGCCTAACCGAGAAACATAATCTAACATAACCCAGCCGACGAAGCTAACATGACCTAACCCAGCCGACTAAGCTAACCTAACCGAGAAAGCTAGCCTAACCCAGCCTAACCGAGAAACATAATCTAATCTAACCCAGCCGACGAAGCTAACATGACCTAACCCAGCCGACTAAGCTAACCTAACCGAGAAAGCTAGCCTAACCCAGCCTAACCGAGAAACATAATCTAACATAACCCAGCCGACGAAGCTAACATGACCTAACCCAGCCGACTAAGCTAACCTAACCGAGAAAGCTAGCCTAACCCAGCCTAACCGAGAAACATAATCTAACATAACCCAGCCGACGAAGCTAACATGACCTAACCCAGCCGACTAAGCTAACCTAACCGAGAAAGCTAGCCTAACCCAGCCTAACCGAGAAACATAATCTAACATAACCCAGCCGACGAAGCTAACATGACCTAACCCAGCCGACTAAGCTAACCTAACCGAGAAAGCTAGCCTAACCCAGCCTAACCGAGAAACATAATCTAACATAACCCAGCCGACGAAGCTAACATGACCTAACCCAGCCGACTAAGCTAACCTAACCGAGAAAGCTAGCCTAACCCAGCCTAACCGAGAAACATAATCTAACATAACCCAGCCGACGAAGCTAACATGACCTAACCCAGCCGACTAAGCTAACCTAACCGAGAAAGCTAGCCTAACCCAGCCTAACCGAGAAACATAATCTAACATAACCCAGCCGACGAAGCTAACATGACCTAACCCAGCCGACTAAGCTAACCTAACCGAGAAAGCTAGCCTAACCCAGCCTAACCGAGAAACATAATCTAACATAACCCAGCCGACGAAGCTAACATGACCTAACCCAGCCGACTAAGCTAACCTAACCGAGAAAGCTAGCCTAACCCAGCCTAACCGAGAAACATAATCTAACATAACCCAGCCGACGAAGCTAACATGACCTAACCCAGCCGACTAAGCTAACCTAACCGAGAAAGCTAGCCTAACCCAGCCTAACCGAGAAACATAATCTAACATAACCCAGCCGACGAAGCTAACATGACCTAACCCAGCCGACTAAGCTAACCTAACCGAGAAAGCTAGCCTAACCCAGCCTAACCGAGAAACATAATCTAACATAACCCAGCCGACGAAGCTAACATGACCTAACCCAGCCGACTAAGCTAACCTAACCGAGAAAGCTAGCCTAACCCAGCCTAACCGAGAAACATAATCTAATCTAACCTAGCCGACGAACTTAACCTAAATTAACCGAGAAACATTATCTAACCTAGCCGACGAACTTAACCTAAATTAACCGAGAAACATTATCTAACCTAGCCGACGAACTTAACCTAAATTAACCGAGAAACATTATCTAACCTAGCCGACGAACTTAACCTAAATTAACCGAGAAACATTATCTAACCTAGCCGACGAACTTAACCTAAATTAACCGAGAAACATTATCTAACCTAGCCGACGAACTTAACCTAAATTAACCGAGAAACATTATCTAACCTAGATGGGAACTTAACCAAACCTAAATTAACTCAGCCGACGAAGCTAACCTAACCGAGAAACCTGACCTAACCTAACCCAGCCGACGAACCTAGCCTAACCGAGCCTAACCGAGAAGCCCAGCCTAGTCTAGCAAAACCTAGCCTAACCTAACTGAGAAACCTAGCCTGACCGAGCCCCACGACCTAACCTAACCACACCTAGCCGAGAAACCTAGCCTAATCATACCTAGCCGAGGCGCTCTCTTATATATAACAAACCTAGCCGAACCTTATCAAACCTAGCCGAGGAACCTAGCTAGACCTAGCCCACGACCTAACCTAACCTAACCATATCTAGCCGAGTCACTACATGTATAAGAATCCTAACCTAACCTACCAACCTAGCCTAACCTAACCATACCTAGCCGAGGCGCTATATATAATATATATATAAGAAACCTAGCCTAACCTAATCATACCTAGCCTAACCTAGCACCACCTAACCGACCTACCTAGCCTAACCCAACCCCTCCCCTATTATAGTGTGTTTGTGGTTAGGTTAGGTTAGTTTAGGTTAGGTTAGGTTAGGTTAGGTTAGGTTAGGTTAGGTTAGGTTAGGTTAGGTTAGTTTAGGTTAGTTTAGGTTAGGTTAGGTTAGGTTAGGTTAGGTTAGGTTAGGTTAGGTTAGGTTAGGTTAGGTTAGGTTAGGTTAGGTTAGGTTAGGTTAGTTTAGGTTAGGTTAGGTTAGGTTAGGTTAGGTTAGTTTAGGTTAGGTTAGGTTAGGTTAGTTAGGTTAGGTTAGGTTAGGTTAGGTTAGGTTAGTTTAGGTTATGTTAGGTTAGGTTAGGTTAGGTTAGGTTAGGTTAGGTTAGGTTAGGTTAGGTTAGGTTAGGTTAGGTTAGGTTAGGTTAGGTTAGGTTAGGTTAGGTTAGTTTAGTTTAGGTTAGTTTAGGTTAGGTTAGGTTAGGTTAGGTTAGGTTAGGTTAGGTTAGGTTAGGTTAGGTTAGGTTAGGTTAGGTTAGGTTAGGTTAGTTTAGGTTAGGTTAGGTTAGGTTAGGTTAGGTTAGGTTAGGTTAGGTTAGTTTAGTTTTAGGTTAGGTTAGGTTAGGTTAGGTTAGGTTAGGTTAGGTTAGGTTAGGTTAGGTTAGGTTAGGTTAGGTTAGGTTAGGTTAGTTTAGGTTAGTTTAGGTTAGGTTAGGTTAGGTTAGGTTAGGTTAGGTTAGGTTAGGTTAGGTTAGGTTAGGTTAGGTTAGGTTAGGTTAGGTTAGGTTAGGTTAGGTTAGGTTAGTTTAGGTTAGGTTAGGTTAGGTTAGGTTAGGTTAGGTTAGGTTAGGTTAGGTTAGGTTAGGTTAGGTTAGGTTAGGTTAGGTTAGTTTAGGTTAGGTTAGGTTAGGTTAGGTTAGGTTAGGTTAGGTTAGGTTAGGTTAGGTTAGGTTAGGTTAGGTTAGGTTAGGTTAGGTTAGGTTAGGTTAGGTTAGGTTAGGTTAGGTTAGGTTAGGTTAGGTTAGTTAGGTTAGGTTAGGTTAGGTTAGTTTAGGTTAGGTTAGGTTAGGTTAGGTTAGGTTAGTTAGGTTAGGTTAGGTTAGGTTAGGTTAGGTTAGGTTAGGTTAGGTTAGGTTAGGTTAGGTTAGGTTAGGTTAGGTTAGGTTAGGTTAGTTAGGTTAGGTTAGGTTAGGTTAGGTTAGGTTAGGTTAGGTTAGGTTAGGTTAGGTTAGGTTAGGTTAGGTTAGGTTAGGTTAGGTTAGGTTAGGTTAGGTTAGGTTAGTTAGGTTAGGTTAGGTTAGGTTAGGTTAGGTTAGGTTAGGTTAGGTTAGGTTAGGTTAGGTTAGGTTAGGTTAGGTTAGGTTAGGTTAGGTTAGGTTAGGTTAGGTTAGGTTAGGTTAGGTTAGGTTAGGTTAGGTTAGGTTAGGTTAGGTTAGGTTAGGTTAGGTTAGGTTAGGTTAGGTTAGGTTAGGTTAGGTTAGGTTAGGTTAGGTTAGGTTAGGTTAGGTTAGGTTAGGTTAGGTTAGGTTAGGTTAGGTTAGGTTAGGTTAGGTTAGGTTAGGTTAGGTTAGGTTAGGTTAGGTTAGGTTAGGTTAGGTTAGGTTAGGTTAGGTTAGGTTAGGTTAGGTTAGGTTAGGTTAGGTTAGGTTAGGTTAGGTTAGGTTAGGTTAGGTTAGGTTAGGTTAGGTTAGGTTAGGTTAGGTTAGGTTAGGTTAGGTTAGGTTAGGTTAGGTTAGGTTAGGTTAGGTTAGGTTAGGTTAGGTTAGGTTAGGTTAGGTTAGGTTAGGTTAGGTTAGGTTAGGTTAGGTTAGGTTAGGTTAGGTTAGGTTAGGTTAGGTTAGGTTAGGTTAGGTTAGGTTAGGTTAGGTTAGGTTAGGTTAGGTTAGGTTAGGTTAGGTTAGGTTAGGTTAGGTTAGGTTAGGTTAGGTTAGGTTAGGTTAGGTTAGGTTAGTTAGGTTAGGTTAGGTTAGGTTAGGTTAGGTTAGGTTAGGTTAGGTTAGGTTAGGTTAGGTTAGGTTAGGTTAGGTTAGGTTAGGTTAGGTTAGTTAGGTTAGGTTAGGTTAGGTTAGGTTAGGTTAGGTTAGGTTAGGTTAGGTTAGGTTAGGTTAGGTTAGTTTAGGTTAGGTTAGGTTAGGTTAGGTTAGGTTAGGTTAGGTTAGGTTAGGTTAGGTTAGGTTAGGTTAGGTTAGGTTAGGTTAGTTAGGTTAGGTTAGGTTAGGTTAGGTTAGTTTAGGTTAGGTTAGGTTAGGTTAGGTTAGGTTAGGTTAGGTTAGGTTAGGTTAGGTTAGTTTAGGTTAGGTTAGGTTAGTTAGGTTAGGTTAGGTTAGGTTAGGTTAGGTTAGGTTAGGTTAGGTTAGGTTAGGTTAGGTTAGGTTAGGTTAGGTTAGGTTAGTTAGGTTAGGTTAGGTTAGGTTAGGTTAGGTTAGGTTAGGTTAGGT
>CAVMBM010000015.1:0-5000 GCA_963678675.1 Xiphydria camelus
TGTAAACTGACCATTTCTACCGGCCATTTTATTTTATTTGTCGGCTTTGTTCAAACGATTATTGCTGTCTTGTTAGATATTTTGCACATTTATTACTCGGTCCCCGCAATTACCATTACGTCGTCGCTTCTGGTCCCCATAAGTGACTATACATCCCTGAAATGAAATATTGAATACGAAATAAACGTAATTCAACTACATATTAAGAATGTACAGGTAGCCAAACGATTGCATCATAGATTTTAATCATCAGAGCGGTTTTGGGAGAAAGTCAAATATTTATGCAGATTACCGATAATTCCTTTACACGTGATCAGTTGCATACAATAAATAGATGCAGTTTTGATCAGTGGAATTAATTTTAAATGCTTTCTCTGTTTCAGTGGAAAGCAAATTTATATAATTTTTTGTTGAACGATTTCCAATTTATCCAATAAGGGCCGTGAATTATTGTCCATGATCTGTGGCTTTTCTTATTGGCCAATTAGTTTGAAGATTAGCAAGGTGGCTGAATTGGTTTTATGTTACAGTCATTCCTGCGATTGTAAGAACTATTTATGCCTATACAAGTATCAAACAATTCGAATTTTTAAGGTTTCCATAGAGGAATAAAAATTAGTTTGTATTTTTTTGTAACTTATTTATTTCAATCGTACATAGATTCATACTTCTTAGTTTCTATATTTTATCTTACTTTCTATATTTCGATACTTGAAAGCAAAACTGAGACAAGCCTGAAAACCGATTTTTTCTTAATATGTGGACATTCTTAATACGTGGTCCAATTACGTTTATTTCGTATTCAATATTTCATTTCAGGGATGTATAGACACTTATGGGGACCAGAAGCGACGACGTAATGGTAATTGCGGGGACCGAGTCATAAATGTGCAAAATATCTAACAAAACAGCAATAATCGTATGAACAAAGCCAACAAATAAAATACAATGGCCGGTAGAAATGGTCAGTTTACAAAACTGCAAATTATATTTCATTAAAATTATCAAAATTTTCGACGTATTGGTACCTACAAGGACCGACTTCCGGGATGTAACGGGACTTACCGGGACCGCATATTTTAATTTTCAGTTTCTTTGGACAAATCTTAAAAGTTTATTAGTAAATTAGAAATTGAGTTGGTTACAATTGCAAGCAAACACCGAACATAGACTAGACAAGAAAGGTTACTCTGCGTCGGTATTTTGAAGTTGGGACTACAGAGGCGAGCCGCGTTGCTGGACGCCACATGTTCGGTGTCGACGTTTACGGTATTTCGTGAGCGACTACACCGGGTGGCGAGTAGAAATGAATTTTGAAGTATCGATAGAATTTAATTATTTATGAAACTGTTCAATCGAATTTTACTTTAGTTAAATCTGGTTTATAAATTTTTTCGTACATACGAGTATACTCAGGATTATAATAAAATCTTCCTTGAATATTATGTAATTGCCCCTTAAATGAATAAATTAGTGAAATTATTGTTTGCAATAATCCATATTCTTAATAAAGTTTGAAATTCAGCAATAAACAAATTTTAAAAGTACGAACAATCTCTCACAAACTAATTGTTAAGTTAACCGGTTAAACACACCGGTATATCCGATCGCCAATGCTCCCGCGCGATATGTACGACACCCCGTATAAGAGTTCCGCCACCGCACGCGCCGAAAATCTCCCAAGAAAGAGTGGCGACAGAAAGTGAGCGAGATAGGCAACACTGGAAGCGTGGCTTCCCTTCTAGTCTTTAGACAACATTGTGTCGGTTTTTTTTCAAACCCGTGACTCGAACCTGAGCTCTTTAGCATATGAGATGTTTCGAGACTGCAGCTTTCGCATTGTACCAATTTCGAGCTATGTCAATCATAAGCTAAAACCGGCCATTATACAATGCAACACTGAGATATCTCGGCAAAAATATTTAAATTAAATATTTATTAAAATAAAATGGCCGGTAGAAATGGTCAGTTTACTAAACTGCAAATTATATTTCATTAAAATTATCCAAATTTTCGACGTATTGGTACCTACGAGGACCGGCTTCCGGGATGTAACGGGACTTACCGGGACCGCATATTTTAATTTTCAGTTTCTTTGGATAAATCTTAAAAGTTTATTAGTAAATTAGAAATTGAACTGGTTAAAATTGCAATCAAGTCGGGCTTCAATTTAAACCTTTAAGTAAAATTCAGTTGATTGACAGCATTTTCCACATTTTAATTTTCTCCAGCAGACGTTACGTTCACATGTGTTGGACTTGGCATTAATTTGGCCGAATATTCCGTTATTTCCCAATACCGCTCAGATGATTGAAATTTATGATGCAATCGTTTGGCTACCTGTAAATTCTTAATATGTGGTTGAATTACGTTTATTTCGTATTCAATATTTCATTTCAGGGATGTATAGACACTTATGGGGACCAGAAGCGACGACGTAATGGTAATTGCGGGGACCGAGTTATAAATGTGCAAAATATCTAACAAAACAGAAATAAACGTTTGAACAAAGCCAACAAATAAAATAAAATGGCCAGTAGAAATGGTCAGTTTACAAAACTGCAAATTATATTTCATTAAAATTAGTCGGTTTTTTTTTCAAACCCGGGACTCGAACCTGCGCTCTTTAGGATATGAGATGTTTCGAGACTGCAGCTTTCGCATTGTACCAACGTCGAACTATGTCAAACGTAAGCTAAAACCGGCCTTACTACAATGCAACACTGAAATATCTCTGCAAAAATATTTAAATTAAATATTTATTTAAATATTTTTGCCGTGATATCTCAGTGTTGCATTGTGTAAAGGCTGGTTTATATATATATATGTCGCAGGGAAATAGTAACATTAGGCAACTAGCTTTTGTGGCTTTGCTCGTTTCACTCGCTCCGCCGATTCTAACCTAACCTAACACATTGAAATATAAATAAATTAGATTCGGTAATAAATTAAAGTAGGTTAGGTTAGGCTAGAAACGGCGGAGCGAGTGAAATGAGCGAAGCCACAAAAGCTATTTGCCTAAAAAAAGTCACTATTTGCCCCTGCGACATATATATGTATATCTCAATACATGTTTTAAAATAATTTGTCTATGTTCGGTGAAGCAAGTAAATGACTCGAGTACGGACCAAGCCTACCTAGGTATACGAAGGTAAATTTTAAACTGGCCAATACCTACAGAGTGGGACA
The DNA here is from genome assembly GCA_963678675.1 of Xiphydria camelus. Lineage (NCBI taxonomy): Eukaryota > Metazoa > Arthropoda > Insecta > Hymenoptera > Xiphydriidae > Xiphydria > Xiphydria camelus. Next base: position 3,190 of record CAVMBM010000015.1, read on the forward strand.
TACGGTAAATGACTCGAGTACCGACCAAACTCGGCCGAAGGTATCCCTGCAACTGGTCGGTTCTGCGCGGACATCCTATAGGTACATAATATGTACATAGTTTCTAGCGAGCTTTAACAAGCGAGACTTTTAGTTCAGACACGGCTAGTAATTTAGTCGAGTAGCGAGTAATTTAGTCGAGTATTTAATAAATATTTTTGTTTTCTTTATATTTTGTGATATTTTTGCTCGCTTTTGATATTTTACTGTACGTTCGTATATCCGGATTGTTACGGTCCTGATAAGTCACATTGTATAAAAAAAAAATCGGTCCCGTATAGTACCATTACATAAAAAATATCTATTTTTCAATATATCTTAAAAACTAAGGTATACATATGATTTTAACCTTGAAATTACAACTCGCAATTTCAATGTAGAGTAATGTATACTAATGTATACGAGTCCTTTTTGCGGTCCCGACAAGTACCTTTCCATAAAAATATATATATATATATATATATATATATATATATATATATTATTGAAATGGATTACTTGGACGAACCCCCAACAGACGATGAAGATTTTTTGGATGTAGTGAATGCTGTTTTATATCCTAGAATGAGGCGGCAGTTCGGAGAACGACTAAATCATTTTGTTCGATGGAGAGATATTGAATTTTTGCAGCGATTTCGTTTATCAAAAGAAACTGTAAATTATATTGTAGACCATGTATCTCCTGCAATTGAAACACGAAGTAAAAAGTAAAGCATTTTTATATATCTTAAGATAATACCTCTGTGTTGCCTGTAGTTTAAATTTAATTGAACTTTTATTCGGTAATAATCAGGCCTTTTAAATATCCACAAGAATAACTACACGTCTGACGTTTCGGTTCCTCTTCGAACCCGACGTCCCCCCCCGAACCCCGTCGAAGGGGAACCGAAACGTCAGACGTGTAGTTATTCTTGTGGATATTTAAAAGGCCTGATTATTACCGAATAAAAGTTTCGTTAAATTTTTATATATCTACAAAACGTGCAAAATATAAAAATATAATTATTTTTAGGAATCATGCCCTCACATGTTCAGAAATGGTATTTCTTACTTTACGTTTTCTGGCAACTGGTTCTTTCCTGCAAGTAGTAGGTGATTTTGCTGGAGTTGATAAGTCAACAGCAAGTAGAGTAGGTAGTTCATAAAGTTACACGAGCAATAGCAGGCATGCACAGGACATATATTAATATGCCAAATGAAGAGGAGTACAATAGTGTGTTAGACAGAAATTCTTCAGTATAAGTAGATTCCCACGGTGTATAGGTGCTTTGGATTGCACCCACATAAAAATTCAATCACCTGGTGGAGAGGAGCCAGAGAATTACAGGAATAGGAAAGGTTATTTTTCATTTAATGTGCAAGCCGTGTGTGACGCTGATCTGAAAATAAGGGACATAGTATGTCGATGGCGAGGATCAGCTCACGATGCAAATATATTCCGAAATTCTCAGTTACGGAGGAGATTTGAGAACCGAGAATTTGGTGATAATTTACTATTGGGGGATAGTGGGTATGCTATTAAACCTTATTTAATTACACCATTAAATAATCCTGAGACACCAGCAGAACAACTTTTCAACGAAGCCCAAATCCGAACACGGAACACAGTTGAAAGGTGTTTTGGAGTATTGAAACGAAGATTTCCAATTTTAGCAGTGGGTATAAGATTAAATTCCGAAAAAGTGGAAGCAATCGTTGTAAGCTTTGCAGTTCTACATAATATAGCTCGTCAGTTTCATGATGAGGTACCTGATGTTAATGTAGATATTGAG
>CAVMBM010000015.1:10000-15909 GCA_963678675.1 Xiphydria camelus
CAGTCAAATTTCCGTTCAAATCGAAAATTGAGACATAATGGTGAAAACTTGGCAAAAGTTATGTTTTGATGTTATTAATAGAGGGAACATATTAAAAGAAATATCACCTCCCGGCGAAGGGTGTACAAAATGTATGTATTGCTGAAAAATCGGTTATTCGCTAATATTTTGAAAAATACGTGATCCATTGAAAAACAGTTACGACAAAAGTTGTATATAATAAAATTATCTACAAAAAAGGTTCTACACTTTTTAGCCTATCTTCAACCCCTAAGAAGCTAGGACCTCCAGATGAGTTTGAATGTTCAAATACTCACAACAAATCCAAAAATGAAGATTTTTACAATCTTTTTTTTGTAACCCGTTTAGAAAGATCTCATCATTTTTCCTAGCGAAACCAAATTTTGTTTTTCATTGTTGTTTACACATAATTGATTTTTTAAGTTTTCAATGCTTTAATTTACATAGAAATTTGCAATGAAAAAATTTTTTAATTATACCATCATTTATTTTGGATTGTTTCTGAAAAAAGAAGATAGATAGCAATTCAATGTAAATATCTTGCTTGGTTTGCAAGATAAGCTAAATTGAATATGAAGGGTACAGGGGTAAAAGAGGGAATGTCAAAAAAACAAATTTACAGGACAGCAAATTTGCGCGCGGACATTCCCTCTATTTGCATGTTATGCTAAAATTCTAAACGTCTGTATCTCTTGACTGTACCTTTATTGCCTGTAATCCTTTGCCAGCTGAAAGAATGCGAAATTTTCAACTAGATGGTGTAGAAATGACGAATTGGCTAAATTGTGACATTCCCCCTTTTACCCCTGTACCCTTCCTATAGACACCGTGCGTGAAACTTGCATCAGCGCCGAAATCGATCCTAGCGGACATAACTGGACCTACGTGCAGGACAGTGTACATATAAAGCAATATCGGCTGCGAGGTGGAATATTAATTATTCACAAAAAATAGAGTTTTAGTTAACTAAAATGGAGAACCAAATCATACAATGTGGGTTTAAAAAAATCTACAGCAACGATCTGTCTCAAGTGAGCATTAAAAAAGGGAAAAATTTAGACGAAAGTGAACATGTTTTTAATGTCCAAGAAACAAAAACAGCTTCTGAAAATTTCATTACTGCGAACGTGTTGAGGCAAACCTCAATTAACCAGCCGGCATATTCAGTAAAAATCACTGTGAGTAATAATAACCATTTCAAGAGTAACATTACTTATTGGTTAGGTGCACTAATTGAAACATTTTAAATTCAGTTGAACGACGTCAGATTTATCAACAATGCCTCGTGTGAATGTCCTGCTGGGAGTGGACAACGTTGCAAACATATTGGGGCCGTTTTTTGGTATATCAATAATGAGCCAATTCAATCGCAAACGGATAAACCATGCGAATGGAAGAAGCCGTCATCGTACGGGAAAAAATTATATGATAAAGGGAAAAAAATGTCCGATATGTATCCTCCGAAGATTAGTGGAAAAGTTGATAGTGAACTGTCGGACGTTTTTTCTATCTTAGACTGCAACATTGATTGCGAACTGAAAAATATTATAGTGCAGGAAAGAAAAACAGAGGGTGAAAGGTTCGTGTTATCATTTTTGTTTGAGCTGAGTGAGAATGTGTTTAAAAAGATTTGTGAGAAGAGAACAAATGACATTCTGAGTCAAATTTTGCGCAACAAAAACCCACACGGCAACAACAATAGTTTACTTAAAGTCAATTTAAGCAGTCGCGAAGAAATGTTCTATAAAAAGTTCGTTGATTTGGAAGTGTCGCAATTGAAAACAATTTTTTTGAACACGAGAATGCAATCTTCTTCTAAAACCTGGCATAACGAGCGTCATGTTAGAATATCAGCCAGTAGTAAGGCTCATAAAGTAAAAACTTTGAATAGAAAAGAACCCAAAAAGTTGGCCGAAGAATTTCTCGAGCCCAGAAAATTATTTGGCAGAGCTATTTCGAACGTAACATATGGTCTTCAAAATGAAAGTAAAGCGAAAAGACTTTTTGAAGAAATGTACAATGTCGAAGTTTTAGACTGTGGATTAGTTATTTGTCCTGAATATCCATGGTTATGTGCAAGTCCAGACGGACTTATTATTGAAAAATTAGAAGATAATAGTTATGCTTCAAATTCTATTTTGGAGATCAAATGTCCTTCTTCAGCGAAAACTATGATATTCAATCCAGACACAAAAGAAACTCGTTTATCGTATCTTCAATGGAACGCCAACACCAATCAGTTTGAGATTAAAAACAGCCATCAGTACTATACACAGTGTCAAATATTGTTATTTGTCACAAAATTGCAAAAAATGACTTTCTTCATTTACTCACAAACACCCTTGAAAATTGACGTAACTAGGGATGACGAGTTTTTAAACTCTCTGATACCTAAATTAGAAAACTTTTATTTCACTGTTTTTTTGCCACTTTTAGTAGAAAAGGGCAATGATAATGTCTAAAAAAAGTGTGGCCATCTTTTTTTAGCTCTCTGTTCTATGAATTTCGAATTACTCTTAGCTTAATATATACAAATAACCCCTTATTTTGGAGCTATTCTGTATATTTTAGTTAATTATGTACCTATTTGTACAAATATTGTCAGGTGCAATAAAAAGCATGTCTTCTAAAACACATGGTATTTTATTTCCCCAGTATACAAAAGAGTGTCAATTATGTGCGATTAAAAATTCTTTATACGTATTACTCACTTAAGCATGTCTTCTAAAACACACGGTATTTTATTTCCCCAGTATACAAAAGTGTGTCAATTATGTGCGATTAGAAATTCTTTATACGTATTACTCACTTATCTTTAATAAGAGGGCTCATTAGATTAACTAATACACAAATAATATGAAGAATATCATCAATATAAGGAAAAAGAGTGATAGGCAGTCGATTTTGCAATATGTGAAAATTTTTAATTCGACATATTTCCCTTTCCACGTGAATACGGACAGCAGCAACATTATAACAGGCATTGACTTCATTTTCAGTTAATCTACCGTCATGTAAAAACGGAGGCATAATAATCAATGTATTTTCATCAATTGCAATACCTGGAAACCCCTTATCTGCAAGTACAATGTCATTTTTTTCCAATTTATTTAAAATGCCGCATTCAGTTGTTATTTGTACGTCACTAGTTTTACCGCCATAAACAGGGGATAAATATGAAATTACTCCAGATGGTGTTATGCCAATTAATACTTTTGCAGTATAAGTCCCTTTGTAATGAGAATACATATTGATTCTCTCTGAAATTTTTGCTGGCTGCTGCACTTTAAATTCAGTGCAGTCGATAATAACTCTACAATTAGGGTAGTGTTGCTTAAAGCATTTTGGTAATGTATTAACTACCGCGTCTTTGCTAGGCCAATAAATGTAATTTTTGGTAGCATGAGACAAATTTCTTAAAATGTCGAAAAAAAGTCTAGAAACAGTACTGCGATGCAAAGAAAATAGCACTCCCAAAGCAGAAAACGTTAAGTCAGTTTTTAATTTCATTAGGAAAATTAAAAGTCTGTTAGCTTTCGAGACTTTGAATTCTTTACGCGTCTTTAGCATACCCATCAATTTATTAAATACATCTTTTTTTATCCCAGTTAAATCTACAAAATCTGTTTCGCTTCGTAAAGAATCGAAGCCATGAAAGGACTCGCAATCTAAACATTTGTTTTCTTTATCATTAGCAGTGGAACTGATCGGTCCACATTTTACATCTCTCATTGAATCTGAACGCTGCTTTCTGAAAATGTCGCTCTGTACGCAAGAATCAATTTTATCACTGTTATATCTCACATAAAAACAGCAAGTGAATGTTTTTTCTACAACTGGACCAGTAAACACGTCATCAGATTCCTTCTCTGTTTGACATGCAACTTCTTTAAGATGTAGTTGAGACTCAGGTAACCCTAGGTTTTCCGATGAATCTTCAGCATTAACCGCAGTCAATTCTGTTTCTTGTTTAGAACTTTCCCTTTTCTTTAAACGCTGAAATCTTGAATCGTTCAACACACTGGGAACTTGTTTCTGTGTTGGAAATAATGTTGGGTTATATGCAGGATGATTTGGGTGTTCCGATTTTTTGCCACCAACAAAATGTGAACTGCAAATCCTTGTATTTCTAGTTGGAATCCACAGTGAGCCATCTTCACTTAAAAGAAAGATGACGAACTGTAGTTTACATATAAAAAATATGTATTCAATAGGTATATACCTATTATTATTTAATTTAATCTTATTTCTTGTGAATTATTCAGTACAATTGAAATCAGTATAATGTAATAAAAAATATAAATAACGTATGTACTGAACAGAGGGTATTAAAAAAATTGATGTAATCCTATAAATCACTTTGTGTACGTACTTCATCCGTTTAACGTTGTTAATCCATTTTTGTCGACGATTTCTCGAAATTTCGTTATCCTGGGGAAACTTGTAGAAGCTTACATCTTTCGACGTATTTCCGTATTTGTTCCCGCATCCAACAACACAACAGTTGCCACTACCTTTTCTTTGAGGCTCAGAAGACATGTTTTAGTCAAAATTCAATAATGATTGACTTTATTAGCCTCATAAACACAATAATATAATATCAGCTATAGCCCACAGGTAAAGGCAATCAGCTATTTAGCCGTCCTGCAGCTAGGGACGCATTCAGTCACTGGCGGCGCCACTTGTACACACGCACGGTGTCTATAGTGTCACACCGTTTTCACTCTCGTCGCTCTGACGTTTGTGTGCGCGCGCTGCTGCAGTTGGCTGCGAGTGTCAGTGAGACAGGGGGGCCTTTCTCGAGTCACTCGCATTAGCTTCTTTCGAGCGCCTCCTAGGAAAACGTTTCTAATTGTCAAAAAATTATTCAGTAAAATTTTCATGTCAATAAATCAAAACAACAATTTAATATATTAATATGATTTCAAATATGTACTACTGGATTCAAAGAAATATGATTTTCATAATTCCCATCGTTGTCGTCGATATCTTCATTATCTTCGTCACTGCTACTCCAGTCCGTGGCTTGATCGTTGTCAATATCGCCTTCTCCGCCAGTGTCTGTATTAATGTAATATAATTATGAATAGTCACAAATTTATGTAAGTATAATAATTTGACATAATAATTACACAGGTGATAGAGTTTGTAGAGAATCACTGACATAATTTAGTAGCTGATCCCCTTCAAACCATTTAAAATGGTATTGGTCATATTGACAACGATCAAGCCACGGACTGGAGTACCAGTGACGAAGATAATGAAGAAAATCATTACATATTTCTTTGAATCCAGTAATACATATTTGAAATCATATCAAAACAATATTGATTAATTTATTCAATTTTTGTTTCATTGATTTCTTGATATGAAAATTGTACTGAATAATTTGTTGAAAATTTATTTTTTAGTCATATTTAATTGTATATAATGAAATTTTCCGATAAATCCAAAAAACACTGTTCAACATATCATAACTGAGTAAATGAAATATGCGCAGCAAAAGATCGCAATAGACCGAATCGCTTATCCATGAGCTTTCGCTCATTATTCACTTGCACCCGCTTGCATATACTTATGTCGGGGATCTTTCTTAGCTCTATTGGGACATACACAGAGAAACTTACAGCCCTTATAAAATAACGAAGGTCTGGCCGTCGCGGGCTCTTGGGGGCTAAGTATTTCACACTCTTGCGGTCGGCCTGCCTCGACATGTCTCGTGCCGGCATTGGAAAGACCGCGAAGCATGAGACAGAGCGTAGCTATAGAGTGAGGCAGGTTCAGGAGAAATGAAATGGTGTAGTCTCGCTTTACCACTATGGTGTGTGTACACTGTAGACTTTTTCGCTAGATTTACTCTCGCTAGAGCTGTCCGACACTTATCTCAC